>JANPWX010000135.1:5542446-5888505 GCA_024734555.1 Trochalopteron elliotii
CTGGGGAGCAGCCGGGGGCAGCTCCCGGGGCTGCGCTGTCCCTTCCCGAGCCCGGCCGCCGAGCGGGTCCCTCGGCCCGCCGCTCCCCCGTGTAGCCTTTGCAGCTCCTCCTTAACACTTGCCATTTGAAGGTCCACGTTTTGCTATCCCAGATGTAAACACGGGCAGTGTTAGCGGTAGACATCGCCGACACCCAGCTTTTGCGCTCACAAGTAGGCGCGGGGTCTGGACGGGATGACACTCGCGGGGTTTGGCAGGACGCTCTTCTGTGACAGATCTTCCCGAGCCTGTTTCACACATCGATTTCTTTCAAACTGTGATGTTTCATTTGGGGAAATGAACACTCTCTGAAATAAACTGGTCTGACAACAAGCTGAAAAATGCTTTCATATTCCTACACATTCTTTTTTTTTTTTTTCTTTGGGGGCTACATGTGAGCTGCGATTTACAAAATGCTTACAAGTGGTGGCAAGTCAGGTGCAGGGCAGGCTGGTGTATACAGAACTGCTTCAAATACATTTTACTTCTCAGTAAGATGCAAGACAGTTGGGTTTGTAAGTTCATTTTAGAGTAAAACCCAAAAGCCAAGACCTTTGAAAGTCTACACTTCTGTTCTAAAAAACAAGATGCGTACACCTCACTTCCAATACAACTTGTCACCTACCTTTAGGGTAGAAAGCAAAAGTCCTAAAACTGCTGAAATTGCACCCATGGGAGGGACTACAGAAAACTGATACAGATCACCTTCTGGACATCACTATCAAAATCTGTCTCCTTGAGGAAAGAAAACCTACTTTTTTCTTCCAGCTTCAAGCTGTATGGGTTGAAGCTGCATAGGAACAGAATAATTTCAATGCCATTATAAGGGTTTTATATTCCCTAAAAATACAACTGTGGTCCTGAACTTTCTCCATGCAGTGTAGAATACGTGATGAACTCAGTATATAAATACAAGGCATGTAACCTGGAAATATTTTTTTTTTCTTTCTGGGAAGTGTCATTTTTACATTTCCATGCATTTTAAACAAAGATAAGCCTGTAGAGGTACATTTTATTATGCACTACTCCAGGATAGATTTTTGCACATCCAAATGTTTTTTCCATTGGAAAGATGTACCAAATCTTCTGGTAAACTGGCTTTTTCTTACATCTCTATCTGTAATCAGTGGTTACATTTCCCTTTTCTAATTACAGTGCAGCCACAGCCTTTCTAAAGCAACAGCCATAGGGAAAATAAATCTACCCTAATAATTTCTTAAGTGACAACTACCACAGGAGAGTACTTATATTATCGAATGCATCGAATCTTCTCTTTATGCTGGCCTAAAATTCATTAAATATTAACATCAGCCGGTGTGAGAAACATACAAATCACAATGAGGGCATCAAATAACAATCCAGGCATCCAAGTAACAGCAGGGAACATGCTAAAATAGTCTGGAAAATACTAAGGGGAAAGTTCCTTACAAAATGAAGACGAGAGGTGACAACTGAGCATCACACTCAATCCCTGCCATAATTCATTCAATTAAGACAAATACTTTGTGAAATCATACTTAGGCAGGGCAGTCACAAAGTAATAGGTACAGATTTGTGATGTGATTTTCCTTTTCCCATGGAAAGAAACCATTGTGATCATCACTAAAGCACCTTCAACACACTGATTAGGCCTGAAACTTACCTCTGAACATGTGCAGCATGAAAACATTGTCCGTGGGGTGAGCTCACTCCGTCTGTGCATCTTCTGTGGCAGCAGCAGAACTCAGGTGAGGAATTTGCCCATCTTCCTTGCTTGAAGCACCTCCTGAAAAGGGACTTTAGGTCTCCCTGTACCATGCCTACTCCACACTTCACTGCCTATTGCTGTCCAGTGGAAGAGCCTGCTGAGGACTGGTGCTGCCTCTGAGTCTCCCTGGTTCCCTATCTCCTCGGTCATCGGGGAAGAGGGGAGATGAGAGAGACGCTCATCCTTAGCAGCAACCTTTGTTGCTTCCTTGATATTGATAATGATGACATATCACAGGGGGAGATCACTCATTTAAATCTCTCATGAAGTAAAACCCAGCCTGGGAGGGAAATACACCATCTTAATCCTCCCCCACCTTAGTCTCACCCACTCAGTGCTACAGGTTTGTCTTGGCTTTTTATCTCTGCCTTACCCACTCTTCCAAGCCTGCCTTATCAGGGATCAGCATCCTTTTGTTGAAATGTTGTGTTAAGTTTCAAGGCAGGTTGGTTATTTTTTTTTCCTCTTTTGTATCCCTGTTTGAAGAGGTACTTATTTTTCCAAGCAACATTCAAAGCTGTGGTCATTTTAGCAAAATCAGAGGGTCACTCTGAAAAACGGTGTCCTGCTATCAGATACATACAGAGATTTTGTGGTATGCCAGCAGTTAAAACAGAAGTCATGTCATCAAACCACTTACCTCTTTTGTATAAGCACTACATGGCATCAGTTGTTATTGAAAGGATACGTTCATTAGTTCTATTTAGTGGTCGGCCTTGGCTCTTCCAGTTGATGGAGTGGTAGCTGTTCACAATTACCACTTTGTGTGTAGCTCAGCCCCTTCTCCAGGGATGCTTTCCCAGTGGTCAGCCATAAAAGAATGTCATACATTACCTGGTCACCCAGCACCCACCTTAAAAGAAAAACAAAGCTTTATGGTTAACAATGGCAACAGTGAAGAAGACAGTGATCACATTCACATTTCTCTTCATGATTTTTACTGGCAAGTCAAAATTGCTAGGAGGCCCATTCTTCATGGGATAGAGAATTCTTCCAGAAGTGGCAGAAGGCAACAATGAGTCATTAGAATTAGCATTTGGGGGTATTTCTGTTTTGTTTTGTTTTATTTTTTGGGAAGTCATTTTTCTAGGTCTTGGACATAGGTTGACCTAGGGTTTCCCTACCATGCAAGAAAGAGTGCAATAAACATGTTACATGTACATCAACAATGCGAGTGTCCTTGCTTTTATTGCTTTTATTTTGCTATACATTATTTTATCACAATTTCTTTGTGTGTTTATGAGACTCTCAGCATAAAGAAAAAAATATGACCCAGATATACACTCTATTGAAGGCTCTGTAAATTGGCACAACTTACTGTTTCCAGTTCTGGCTTGCTAAACAACTATGCATTTACAAGATACTGAAAGTGGTTTGCATATCTGATCAAGCTTACACATTTCTATTGTTATTAACAGCTTGCAAAAGATAAGGAACTCTCAATCCAGTAACTTAGACCATCAAAACAAAGGTCAGGGGGAACACATTTGCTGTAGTTGGAGGCATGGATCTGTTAAGCTTCAGACCTGAAAATTCTTGCAGAGACCTGTAATTTGGGAAAGTGTTTTACTATCATGGTGCATCAGCACACAGCAATTGAGAAGCTCAGTAGTAATTCATAGGACTGTGATGAGGACATGGTACTTTCCTGCAGGAGAGCAGCTGGGAGTTTGCAGTTCACAGTACTGAGTGGGCTGCAGCCTTTGAGATGCTTTTGTATGTTCATTCATTTCAGTGCTTAATCCTGTTTTAAAGTTAAGAGTATCTGCCAGTGTGAGCAAACAGTATTTCTTGCACAGCCACTTCTTCTCTAAGAGATGATATTAATAAACCTCGAGAGTGGCCTGATTATGTCAAAGAGGTGCTCCTGACAAAGCTCCCCTTCTGCAAAATATTCAGAAAACTTAAATGGATGCAAGCAAGGTCTGCCGACCACACCAAGAGGTTTTAAAACTCTAGCAGGATTAAAAATCACATATGGTCAAAGTCTTTAAATAAAAGCAAAGTACAAAAAGCATCTAAAATTTACAGTGAGACTTACTTGCATAAATGTTTATAAATTTTATCAAACAACTCATAATTTTGACAGTTTTCCATAAACCCCTGGAATATGCAAAGCATTTAATTTATTTGTGGCAAGATAAAGATAATGAGCAGCATTTTAAAAGTTTATTAACATAGAATGTCCTGGCACAGTCATACTTACATACTTCTATTGTTTAAATGATATTTTCTAAGAACTCAAAAAACACTTTCAAAAGGGAGCTTCTGACTGCAAAAGCATTCAAAATTATCCTCATCATCTGTATTCACAGAAAAGCAAAGCAACCAAACAGCATAAACTAAACTGGATACAAACACCAGCCATACCTCAAACTGAAAAATGCTTGTGTGCAGCAGAAAATATGGCTCCAATATGGACACAATAGACTGCTGTAATAGTCCATATCAAATATGCTAAAATAACAACAAAAGAAGTAAATTACTGCAGAAATGCTGAGGCCATCCTAATGATGCAATTCCCAGCAGAAGCTGTTCCAGAGGCCACAGGCCAAGCAAACAGAGTAAAGCAGTGTATGCTGGTACTCCTTTCTGTTATTTCACTGCTGTAAATAGCTTGCCTTCCAGAGATAATAAAAATTATTTTGTGTGAGTTGTGTGGGTTTCTGTTACATTTACCCTTGAACATCTGTTGTGTCTGATAAAGGATAAGAGCTAATGAAATCACATGAAGAGTGGCATACATGAAGTACTGCTTTGTTTTCAATTTGTGAAATAAACCAAACCCTGCATTTTGCCTGCCTGTTCTACTACCTGACGAGTGCAACAAACAAGAAGTACTCAAGAAACATTCTATAAAATGGAAGATTGATTGATTAATTGATTGATTGCAGATGAGGATGGACCCTGTCTATACTAGAGACGTTCTTTATCCTACCCTCTGCCCCTGCAAAAGACAAAATATGCTTATTGTGACAGAAGACTGTTCCTTCCAGCCAGGATCCAGTTGAGAAGCATCTGCCTCTATCCAGCACAGAAAGGCAAAGGCTTGCATTTTCCCTAAAAGACAAATCTCCGTGGCATGAATGCTGTAAGATCATCACTTCACCTCCTGAGTGTGTACCCCATGAGCTCATTCCTCTTGCTGCTGGTCTTCTTTCACAGCAGAATTTCTCCCAGGACTGCTTTTTTTTCTTTTGAACGACAAGCAAACGCTTAAAAACTCAGAGGTGAGGTTTGAGGAACGAAATACACTGAATGGGAGCCTCCTCTCCTTCCCATGGGCGCCCTCATTCACCCCCAAGTGAGCGAGGGGGGGCTCCGGTTCGTTCCCAGCGCCCGCGATGGAAGCGCGGCGGGGCGGGCGCTGTGCGGCGCCGCTGCCGGCAGGTGGCGCAGTTGGGAGCGCCCAGCGCAGGGCGGGATGAGCCGGAGGCGCTTCCACGATTATCCCGAGCCGCCGGTCCGCTTGGAGCGATCCGGCCCACCCCGACGTCACCGTGTCTTGCTCCCTCCCCAGCTAAGTGCTCTCTTGGTTTGTTCTCAGAATGTGGCTTTTCTTTTCACCCTTCTGGCTTTGTTTGCATATGACATTCGCTTTTGCTGTCCCTGCAATTAGTACAACACACCTTGTTTTATCCAGAAACAAAAGAGTTTTACAAAGAGCCCCTATTTATTGTTTTTTTTAAAATACAAAGCCTAATCAATTTACTGAATACCTTTTATTTTCAGTATGTTGGCTACACAACATTACAGCTGGTACAGGCAAGAAATCCTCCTTACCCTTTCTTCTTGGCTTCTGATTTAAGTGAAGCACACTCAATTAAACATTAATACCAGATCAGTCCTGCTGACTGACTGTGCCACACGTACAGAAAGCAATGATTCCACAATCATAAGCAGCCTTGTAAAGCTCCATCAGTCAGGATATGTTCAAGTAATGCACCTGAGCAAACTGGGGTAATCCTGCACTGATCTGCTGAAATTTCTGCAAGTTATGCAGTTTCATAATGAATAACATAACCATTATTAAGGAAGAAATACTGCAAGATTTTGTAATTATACTGAGCTGCCCACCACTGGCTTAATTTAACCCTGGATATTCTTCATATGCTTAAACTCAATAGATGTGTGTACACACACACACACACACACACACACACACACAAAAAAAAAGGCAGAAATAAGAAAGTATGCTAGCAACAAAGCAGAAATTCATTAAAAATGCATTTCATTTTGCTACTGATTTACCCAGGTCAAATTAATCTCAGACCTTCACCAAAAAGAAAACATAGAGCCACTCAGGCAAGAGAAAAAAATGTGCTTCCAGAAGGCAGTGTAATTCATCTACCTGCCTCTCAACTATCTAAGGCTCTTTCAAGAGATGAGAGCAACATTAAATGTGCCAGAGGTGGGCTTTTGGTGTCATTACACAAATCTGCAGGGAGTTTTTGCCAAATCCCTGAGTTTTCTGACAGTAGCATACCTCCAAATACATCATTTAGAAGCATGAGGTGAACAGAGACAGGGAATAGTATTTACTTTGGGAAAGTATCAGTCACATGTCTTGTATATATTAGCAGGTTAAACCCAGGAGAGGCAGCTGAATTACTTGTGACCAAAGAAAACAATTAATCAACAGTTTTAAGGCTTCACAGAATGTTAAAAATGTATTTACATGTGGTGCAAACTATTTATTTTAGGTGTCTTTAAACCTAGACTCTGAAGTCTTAAGTTGGCAGCTGACAGGTTTTCCAAGATAAAAAAACATCTTCTGAGAGGTTGTTTGGTGATAAACTATTTTCAGACAGAACAGAATTTGTGGCTTAGGGGATCTGGGGTTTTAATTAAGCTAACTTGAAAAAACAACACTGAGCTGCCTCTTTACCAAGTTACTTAAAATTCTAATGGGTTTTAATATTGTTAAATATTATTTTAATATTGATCAAATTATCTTTATTATTCTTATGTTTGGATTAAATTGAAGTCAGTCTACATGGCTGTAGGGTAGCTTGTATCAGTATGGAAGTCAGATAATAAATAAGACAGCTATTATTAAACAGAGAAAATGATGGTGCTGAAAGTATTTCGGAAACTGCTCACCATGCTAATAGACCACATAATTTAGACCTTTTCCCTGGAAACATTCACATTTTAGAGTCCCAATGAGGTCAGTGTGAATAATGGGCAGAAGCTCCTCTCCTGCAGGCACTTGTTGCAGCAGGTGCCCAGAGGAAGCCAAGATAATTCCGTTCAAAAGTGGGGTGCCTGCAGCATCAGGGTGCCCCTGTGTTCAAGGTTGACTTTGTGTTGGATTACCCAAGAAATGGGTCTTTTCTTCCATGGGAGCTGCACCTCCTGAAGCCGCCAAGAGTAGAAATTTGGGTCCACAGCCTTCTAAAAGCAGCAGCAGTGAGTGCTGTGCAGCCAGCCAGCCACGCCTCTGGCCTGAGGATACAAGATCACGGTCCAGAAGCTACTGAGGACACTCCACCCCATTTAGTTATCCCTCATATTCCAGCTGGCAACAAACCTAAAATAATCCACAAACTCAGCTAAGCGGCCGTTTGCACCTAGGGTCTCCCAGGCTTTCCTGGGACAAAGTGGTGTCATGGAAACTAGACAGGAAGAAACCCAGAAGTCCAACTAGAAACCTCTGGAGAAAAGATGTGCTCCATGCTTACAGACCACACCATGCAAGCTGCATGACTGGCTGCCTGCTGGCATCTCTTGGATGGCTTGAGAGGGACAGCTGCAAGATGGAGAATCCCAGCCTTTCCCTAGAGATCACCCAGGATGGCATTTCTAAACTTGCACAATAACTTTCTTAGATGGATTTGTTTTGAAGTAGGTGTTTACTTTTATAAGTGCTTCTATGAGGAAAGAAAAATATCAAATAACAAATTACAGAATTGAGGGTTTCTCTGTCCCACAGTAGAACTGCCTTCAACTGCTGCTGTGCCAGCAATAATGAAAACAACTGGACTTCTTAAAAGACCATTTCTGTGCATCTGTATTTTAAAAAATCAACCTCATGATCCAAATAATGATGACTTCTCATCTGAGCATTTCACAAAATGACAATGCAGACCATCTATTAGAGAAAGTAATTCAGTGAGCACTAGCCAGCGCTCACAACGGTTCTGCGCTTTGCTTTTGGATCCACTCCAGCTGAATGAATAGCCAGCACATTTCCCAAAATGCAGGAATTTTGCTGCCATGAAGCACACTGGGAACAACAATCAAGCCTCAGCTTTGTAATGATAGGATTTCAAAAAATGGCCATTTAATTTAAAATAGTCTGTGGTTTGTAAAGCTGTTTCTGAAGAGCACACAGAGGATAAAATGCACATGCTTTCATAGGCTTTCAGCTGCTGGCCCAAGTGCAAAGAAAGATTAGGCAAGACAGCTTGAATTTACAAGATGCAAACTAGAAGAATCATGAAAAAAAGATAGCTCTGAAAACTATACTTTGTTTTGTCCTAGAAGAGGGATAATGCAAACTAAGTATTTTTTTTACAGCTAGCAGGATCCAGCCAGATTGCAAAGGTATGAGTGTGAGAGCAGCCAAACAATAGCCCTATTCTCCCACAACCAATTTCTCTAAATCTGGAGTTCCCACACTGAGCCACAGGCCTTAAGTTTAATTAAAAAATGAGTGCAATCCAAAAAGTTATTGGTTAGTTTTGATAATGCAGGCCTTAGCAAGGGAAAGGACAGGGACTGAACCTAGCCTAGCACAGTGTGGTACACTAACCCTAGAGTATTCCTGTGGGCACACAGTGAAGATGAAGAGAGGTGTGGAAAACTGTGAGGAGAGGCAAAAAACTCTAATACCAGCTTATGAGTATTTTTAAAGCACCACTCTGTGGTATAGTTTACAATGGGTAGAAAATACATGAAGGGGAGCCAGAATACACCTCTGACATGAACGAGATGAAGGCACGGAGCTGCAGGAATCTGTGGTGAGTTTTAAGGGATGCTGGCACAACCTCTGCTGGAGTTGTGCTGGAGCAGGAGACTTACCTTTGAGAAGTAAAACTGCTTTGTAAAACATGTTTCTGCTCTGTTCAGGAGCACAGGGGAGCCTGTGCAGATGTGGGGAAGGGGAAAAAGGGCTACTGCACAGCTCTGGGGCTGCACAGGCACACTGTCTGAGCCTTGACTGAACCCAGATTCAGTTTGTCCTTGCTTAGAATAAAACCCACACTCTGTTCACCACAGAAGCCACATGAGTAACAGTCTAGCCTCGAGCAATGATGAAGTAGGCACAAAAAATTAAGAAGGGTGCTCCTTTTGCTTATACCCTATGGCTGGGAGTTTTTTCTGAACAAAAATGTCCTCTGGCCACATTGGTGAGTAAGTTTACCATTTTGGGAGCTACTCCACCACACCCATGGGATGGTGAATCAGGGAGAGTTATACAACTTTCCTATTTATGGGAGGTTTCACCCACTTACCTCTGCTGTGCTGCTCTCTCTGCTTGTGGTTGTGCACAGCCAGTTTTGAAGGATGGGTAGCCAGGAGTAAAAGTGTTATGGACAAGGAAAATTTGTCTTTGAACTTGGTGAATAAAAATTCACAGTAGCGAGGGCAATCACCAGAAAGAGACAAACGAATTTCAAATCAAAAGTCAACCTAGAAATTATTTGTTAAGGAACCCCTATACAAAAAGTCACACTGCATGCAGATTTCCATAAATGTTATGGCAAAGCCTCCCCCAACTCTACTGCAGCAATCCAAGTAAACAAATATACAGGTAAATTCCTGAACTCACTTCCTAGCTCAGCCCCCAAGGTATGGACATGCCCACTGGTTTGAGATCTAAGTCATCTCATTCAGCTGAACACTTCAGCGTTCAGATTAGCGTTCTGGATATCTCTAAATGACAATGAAGTGGAAGAACATCTGTAGAAGTTGTTTTTCTGGCCAGGGCAATGATCCTGAACAAGCAGGACCAGACTGTGTTTTTCTGTGATCAAATTGTCAAGCTGAAGGTAGGAAGCCTACCAGGCTTAGCATCTCTCAGCATTCTGTAAACTGGAAGCCAAAAACCAGTGGCTAGGCTTGAAAAAGTTGATCTTGGTGAGCAGCAAGAAAGGTTAAAATGCACAAAGCTCTGTTAGTCATTGGGATTTATTTGCTCAGTTCTAATTTTAACTTTGGTTAGCCCAATAAAAGGTATCACATCACCGTCTGGGTAGCTGTCGTACAAAAAACAATGCAGCTACCAACTTTCCTCCATTGGATGACATACTTGGGCAGTAGCCCTTTTAAAAAAAAGCAACAGCTTCTTTAGTGCACATTTGGTTTTCCATTCATTATTTTCCTGATGGTGAAAGCAATGTTATTCATCCCAGAGAAGAATAGATACATTGTATTTCAAAAGTTTAACCAAAACAGGCAGTTTGCTGCAAATTTTCCTTCTTTCGGGATTTTTAAAACACACCTACAAAGTGGCTGCTGGGCAAAATCATCAATTTACAGTCAGTGGAATTTGGTAGGAAAAAAGGCAAAAGGAAAAAGAAATGAATGACAGGATTGAAAGAGCTGACTGCTACCTACAGAAATGTACATGATGAGAAAGACTAAAAGACTCTTCTCCCCATGAAATGCGTTAATAAATGTTAAACATGGGATGACTTTTTTATAAAAGAAAAGACAAAAATAAGAAAAAAAACACCCCATTTCTCTGTGGCAGCTGGCATGGAAGCATTTGGACATGATTCTGCTGGGAATCCAGCTCTTTGGGTCTCTTCTTCCTCCTTCCATGCCTTCTAAGTAGCAGCCAGAAGGGACAAACTTCTACATTTGAAATACTGTTGCCCAGAACAATGGGGGAAATGCTCCCCTCACAAGTCACGCTCCTCCTGGCTGCTTTTGAGACTCGCACCCTGAAATAGGCAGTCCAGTGTCATGATGAAAGAATCATGTCGTACCACCATGAAATATCCAGTTAATGCTGGAACAGGGCATTCAAATACACTGCCAAGAGAAATTCTCTTTGTTTCTACTGGATCAGAAGCAATCACACCATATTAACCAAGCTGTATTCTTGCAAGTTCATAGGCCTTCACTGCTCAATTGGAAGGAAGACACTACACATCCAGGCAGCTGGAAAAAGCAATTTCTGTTACATATGCAGTAACTTGACTGTTCTCCAATATTTATGGATCTTGACTTCATTATGCCACCAGAAGGAAAAGAAAAAAAGTACAATAATGCCCTTTATGTCTCTCGTAATTGAATGCAACCATGATTATAAAATATTGTGAGCATTTGAAGTAACTGTTAATTACTGACTGCTCACTTCATAATGAATTGGAATATCATGTTATAGACCAACTTTTTTATATATTCTCTAACACTTCCAAGATGCTGTGGGACTGATCTATCCTTTAAAATGAATGAAGTATTAAAATCAATAGAATAAAAACTCTTCTTCCCCAGAGAGACTGTAAACTTTGCAAGCAGTCTCATCAGATTTCGCAAGTAAGGAGGACTGGTCTAAGTCATCCTTGGATCAAACCCCTTGCTGGTTCCTAAGCTTGTCTAAGAATAGCACCTGTGCTACATTCATTAACAATGAAAAAACATCTCAGTATAGTCAGAGGACACTGGAGCTTCAAATTTTTAAATAGTATGTGAAATTCAGGAAATAGTAATCGCAACAACAAAATCAATTTAGAGAAACCATTGCAACTTTTTAAAAGACAGAGGGCCAAGCTTTGTGCAGAAAAAATGTCAAATTGAGTAAGCTTGCTCTTCTTAACAGAATGTGTCCTGGAAATACTTTCTTTTCACATTCTCTTGGTTGAGGAGCAGAGGGAGAGCATGCTGCTCATTGCTTGATTTCCTAAACTATTTCATAGTGTAGCTATGATTGTTGAAAAGCTGCTATCATCATCCTAAGAGTGACTTCATCTATAAGTGGCTGAAGTAACATGAATAAAATGGTCTGGGGTTTTATTTTGCAAGGGGCTGTTTCACATACAGCATCACTCTGCAGAGAAGCAATCACTTCTAGGGTGCAGTGTGGCAGCTATTTAATGAATACCCACTAGCTGAGCCTCAAGCATATTGTATTTTAGGAATAGTACCTTTAGGAGAGACCCTCATAATTTATTACATCATCTAGCTAGGAGTTCAGTGATGCTTATATGTCATCTTATTTTGACATACAGGAGAGTACGGATGCTCTCCTGTCAAAATCAATAGCTAAAAAATACTCACTTAAATTTATGAAAAGTAGATTTGGGCCTCTTATCAGGTTACAGTAATGATTCAGGATGCCTGACCTCCCTTCAAGATTTCAGGCCAGGCAGCAGCTTACACAATTGGAACAGCTTTTATCTTGTTTCTGCAGCTGAATACACTGTCAGTCTGCTGGGGCTGTGGTGGAGGGAGAGCTATGATTGGCACTGATCATTCCCACTTAGGAAGCACTCCAAGTCTCTATTCTGCTTGTAAAGATGAATGAAAATATCAAACACTGTTATCACATTGTTCTAGACTATTAACTGGTTTTGCAAAAAACACTTTCCCAAAGGAACATTTTTTATGATGACAGTGTGATGTTACAGTGGTGCTAGAAAACAAATGAACAATACAGTATGTTGATGCTATATCAAATGGAAAACACTCCCATCAGAGTTAACATCAATTTACATGGTATAGCCTGAGGGTGGGGATCTCTTCCAGGGCTCCTGCTTACTTTCATAATTTTTTTTACCTGATACGTAAGCAGGATTTTGCTCAGTCCTTTCATTAAAGCACAAGAATGGATACTGAAATCTTCAATACAGCAGGTTCATCTGCAAGCATGGATGCCTCTTACAGACATAGTAAATCCAAACACATCCAAAATCATGCAGAAGAAACATCAACCTACAATAACTGCACATGAAAACAAATTAGTATTTTACTCCTTTTCCTGATTGCAACAACATGAAGCTCTTGAAAAATACCACAGTGTTTTAAAATAGCCATTATATTTATTAAAATCTGTGTTCATGTTGCATTTATTTGTACTCCTTGATATGGCAGATGTAAAGATAGAGCAGTCAGGACACGTTGTCAGAGAAGACCAGGTCAATTCAATTAGCTGGGTTGTGCTTCCACTCTATAATTAACTACAGCATTTGCCACACATTTAATCCAAACAGAAGTGCAAAGTATCTGCTGGTCTCCTGGAAAAAGCATGTTCGCCCAGGTCAGCAGCTTCTATGCAGCAAACAACCAGCTGTCTTGCAAGGGAGGATAGAAACAACCATTCCCAATACTATTGACTATTATAATAATTTACAAGACAGGGAACAAAAAAATAGAGAGGAGGTTCAAGACTCTAAAGCAAATTTTTTCAGTGTTTATATAAATAACAAATTCATGCTGAACTTGGTCTACCTAGAGTATTAGGACACATTCTTATTGAAACAATGCATTCATAACCACTTCCTGCTTGGGTGAATTTTGTTAATTACAAGCCTGGTCCTGTGGGCATGTGCCCTCAACAAGATCAAGGCTCATGAAGCAGCATAATGCTGTGCAAACTTTGAGCTGCAAAGGAGCTAAGTCACCTGCAAACAGCACATGAAGATACCACATAAATACCAGAGCAACCTTATGCTATAAAGGAGTAAATGAAGAAAGCACCAAGATGTGAATGTGTGACAGCAAACAAAGCTGTGGGAAACTCAAGGTTAATTTCAAATGAAGAAGTAATACAGAAGCTTGGTTTCAGGAGTATGTCATGTATTTTACAGTACTTTTGCACCAGTTTTGTTTCTTTTTTAGTAGATTATTTATAAACAGAAGATGCTGTTAAGAAGGAAGATACTTATTCAACATGATGCATACCCTGTAATTTCTTTTACTTTTTTTTCCAGTGCTGGAAGAATTTCACATAGAAATACAATCTCTGCTCAACAAATTTCAGTTTATGGCAGTAAATTACTTTTTATAAGCGATACAAGAATATCAAAACTTATCTCTAATTCTCTCTGTACAGTAAATGCTGAAGAAGAGAAAATAAGACATTACAAAGCAAAAGCCCAACCCCTTGAAAGCAGAGAAATGTTGTTTTTCTGTGTCACAGTTGAATAATAGTTGGACAGAAGAATGAATCTGGGGCTGGAAACCACAGTCTTAGTTTGAACTCAGCATTGTGTACAAAGCCCAAAAGATGCGCAGCATCCAGACTTCCAGATTTTGGTCATCAGAGTAGTAATTGTTTTAATCTGTTTTTCTAAAATGCAATGGCAGAAAAACAAAATTAAAGAAAAGCCATTGGACAGTAATATTCTGAAAATAAACTTCTACCAAGAAAATAAACTTTAGAAGTATTTACCTGCTTAACAGAAAAATATATGCTTTATGTTAGGACTCATTTTAGAAAGTGTATTGCAAAGTTCTAGGTAATAAAGATGTCATGACTCATAGTATTATTTTCAAAACGTCACAAAAATCCTTTTAGATTTATTTCCAATAAAATTGTCATTTAAAATTAATTTTAGTCTGTGAGCCACTTAACCATATAAAATCCTACTCAAATAGATAAACATGCAGATAGGCTGCATGTTTAAGCTGACCGGAAGAGCTGACCAGGCATTATTCTAAAATCCTGTTCAGAACAGTTTGACTGTCCACCAGTGCCTCTCTCAGCCTCAGAAACATTGCTGATGAGAACCAAACATATGGTTCTCCCAAACCAGCAATGTTTCCTTACATTTCTTACACCTCTCTAGCTTCCAAACTTCCTGTAATTGGCCTGATTTTTTTCCAGCCAAAAAGAACTTTCTTAAAGATTCAAACTATATTTGAGAACTGCTAAGAATTACTTTACAATATTTCCTCTTAGGCTGCTGCATAAATGACTACATTTCAATTACTTCCTTCCTCTGAATTAGATGGGCTATTTGGCATTGGGGGAAAATGAGTAATTTTTATTCAATGCAACTTTTAAATCTTGATGATACTATCAAATACTGCAATTTAGCACAATATACAAAGAGGTCATACTTTACTACTATAGACAGTTCTACCTTTTTCTTCCTTTCCCCCTCCCCCTTATTACCAGCATATTTTCTCCTTTTTATAAAACTATTCTCATGAGACCTTATTTTGCAAAGCATGAAGCAGAAAAGGCAAATAAGAGTGCTTCTGAGCATTACATCTTAAAATGACAGAAAATAACTTAAATAAGAGTGGATGATATAATTGACCTGAGTGCCTACTTGTCATTTACCCTAAAGTCCCAACGAAGCCAGGCAGCTCTGAGCACTGGGATCACATTCAATAATGGGAATCATGACAGAGTAATATATTTCACACAAGTCTCATAGCAGTGTATTTTCCAGCTGTATTATATGTCTATAATTTAGGATTCTTTGGTCCAGGATTCTACAACATTATTGTATGGGCTTTCTGTAGTAACTGTGCTTGATTTTTCTAGATTCCCTAGTAGCCGCTGACAAGAGGACAAAAGAAGATTTGAGATCTATAGTTAACGTTTAAGCCTAATAGCTACAGTAATTGATTAGTTCTCCACGGATTTTCTTTGGTCACTGAGGTGTGTACAGAGACTACAGGAGATTATTTTATTGTGTAATTTTCACAGTGCAGCAGGGTACCTCGACAATAGGTTGGATACCACCCTCCTGACAAAAACCATGGGGGAGGGATCAGAGTGAAGAAAACTCAGAGAGCAGAATCACTCCATAACAAGCAGGGGGTAGAATTTTTCCTTCCTGGGAAAGAAGCAAGATTTCTGGCTCCACAACTTGTAGATAAATCTGAGGTCTCCTGGGGGACAGAGTCATTTTTGTTGGGAGTTACAGCTCACTTCAGCCCTAGAGGTATCAGAGGCCTTACCCAGTTCCTTGGCTACTGAGCTATTTAATAGCTAACACGCTGAAAAAAGCTTCTTGAAACAGTTATATCGTGTACTGAGCCAGAGTAGGGCCAGAGGGTTAAGCAGCAGATGCAGAAGGGCTGCAAAGCTGGTTTTGTTTTAGGAGTGGGTGGATGGAAAGAAGCTGAAAGTAGACAGGGAGATGATGAAGGTTGATGGCTTAAGACATTCTGAAAAATAATGTCTCCTTATGATTCATAGATCAAGCTAGCATTGATCACAGCAACTGTTACAAGCTCTTTTGAAACAGCAAAAGTGATTTGGAGGGACCTTTACTACAGCTAGAACAGGAGATGGTGAACCCCTGTTGAGGAAACCAACAGGAGTGTGGGATGTGGACATGGCTCATACAATTGCGTCTACCACAAACTAAACTGCAGCTATCAGTGCATTTTGTATCTGCCCTCCAAGAGACTGCAACTTATATTTTGGTATGAACTAGCAAAAATTGTTCAAATGCCTGTTTATACACTTGATCCAGGTCTCAGTTATTTTCAGTACCAAGTGTATTTTAGTAATATCTCAACTCACTCGCAGAAATTCAAACACGAGCCTGACTCTTCCAAACTCTAGGCCAAGGTCCTCTCAAAGTTTGCCTCAGTTGTTTGATGTTGTATTTCAGGCACCTTGCATGGGCCTGACCTTCAGAAGGCGAATACTCAGCGCTTCCTAAATACACAACACTCAAAGCACCCTCCAACTGGATTAATAAAAATTAAGGCACTCAAAAATTGGTAGTTACTTTTGAAAATCTTACCCATAACTAGAGCAGACTGGTTGACAGGAAAAGCAGAAATCACAGGTAACCATAAAAAGATCCATGTGTTGCTGTGTTCAAGGTACTTACAGTGTAAACTTTACTCCCATTCATAGTGGCATAGTTAATGGCAAAAGGGTTTGCCCTTTATGTCCAGTAACCATATTTTACTCTATATCTCTAGAGAGCAGGAGTCTGTATAAGCAATGAGAGAGGGGAGAAAAGAGTTGATGGATTACCAGTTTTTCTCTTGGTGGTGAATTCAGCTGTCTGGAATCATGAATGTTAGTACAGGAGGAAACGAGATAGTTATCTTTTGTCAAAACTGTGATATAACAAATGTTAATATAATCTCAAAGGGAGGTGCAGTTCAGAATATCTTTTTTTAAAAAGACAAAACATATCCTGAAACAAAGGTTGCTTTTAACTATATATAAACAGTCTTTGATCAATCAACTGAATCCTTAGAAAGGGATGATATATCACAAAACACAACACCCCTACCACAGTTGGGTTAGTGCTTAAACTTCGCTCACAGAAAGGATGATAGCAGTTGGCAGGGAGAACCAACCAAACTATTAGAGTGGAACTTTTGTGTTTTTATATAAATTAGCAAGTCCTCTCCTTCTGGAACCTGCACTCACTACAGAGTAAAATGGATTGGTATTGCAGCATCATAAATGCATCTGGCATCAGATAGAAATTTCTCCTGAGGGTTGTCGTCAGAGTTCGTGGCTTTTTGTTTCCTCTGCTGCATCCTCAGACAGACCTGTAAAACAAAAAGGAGATGCTTAAAAATTTAGTGCATTTGGCAGCTACATGCACTATATTGTTGATTCTATCAGTTTGTGAAAGCCATGGTTATAGCTGGAGGAAACAATTTATTACATGGAAAACACTTAGGATAAAAATGCTTAACTTGCAAATTCAAGCATTCACAAGTTTGGAAAATAAAAAAAAATAATGCAATAAAGGCAATATCACATCAGCTTTTCTATATGTATCATGGAGGATGACAGTTCAAACTACAAAATCATGGATTACTTTTGCATCAGAAAAAAATGACAGGGAACAACTGGGCATATGATCTGAGACACAGTTACTCCAATCTACCTGCATTTATCCTGTCCCTTTTTCTGGGAAAGAAAATGACAATGCAAGCTGCAAAATAATAGAAAATTGAATGCACACACTCATTAACAAGGATGTATTTTATATATATATATATATACATATATATATTTATACTTATATATATATGACTATCAGCTTGGGTAAGAGGAAAATAGCCAAACTCTTGTATTGATGATAACTTCTGCCTTAAGCCAAGAGAATGAGTTTTTCCCATTTTCAAATAAGAGATAATCAGTCTTGGATAGGATAATAATCTTTGCAATAATGAACCTGACAGAATTTGAAAACGGAGTAGAGGCCCATAAAAAGTTGCTTCAAATATCAAGGGAGAAGGAAAACAGTAGATAATTACACACATTTGTACGCACACATACTTAAATGACTAAAATTAAAAGTGGCCATTTCACCCAGCAGTTTCTTACATATGGTCTCTTAGTTTAGATTGAAAATGATTTAACTTAAATCCTTTTTTAATTCATTTAAGCAATCCAGAATAAATTGGCACCATCTCCAAATGATATGAAAGCAATAATAAAATAACACATAGATTTTATGAGATTTGTTTTGATATGTTTTTTTCCCTCTTCTCTGAAGAAGGCTGAAATCCCCACACACAGAGTGAAATGATCCAGCAGGTCAGCAGAACAAAATTTGAGCACCCAGCATTCTAAACCAAAGCCACCAGTCTCCTGTCAGCCTAACTGCTTTCACAATCATGTTCACACAGAATTTAGTCCCAACGATCTACAAAAACATAAATCAATAAGCTTTCATTTGGATTTGTGCAATTTCACATGATCAAAACCATCTAGATTTATTTCCCAGTTTTTATTTTACACTTCCAACATTTTTGGTGCTCGGGGATTTTAGTATTTACAGTGGTTTTCATGGGTGATGGTACTAAACTGAGCAAATGCTATCTCAAGCCTTGAGACACAAAAGACTAAAGCAGTAAAATTTCAGCAACAGCTGGAAGCCCAAGGCCCCAAGGGCCTAAGAAGTTCCCCTTACTGAAGTTACTACCTTTTTTTTAAGGACAATTAAAAAAGTGACTGACTTGGGATTCCAAAGGTCAGCCCTTGAATGGCCATTCTTTTGTTCAGAGCTCTCATCATGAAGCACATGCTGGGATGCCAAAGAGAACAGCAGCAGGTCCCATCTTGTTTCAGTAATGATCATGGGGAAGAAGGTACATAGCATGGTAATGAAATTGTGGATTATAGGAAACTAAGATGAGCTACAAACGCTGGGGAGGAGAAAGAAATATTGCTCTAGGACTAAGAGATTAACACACATTAGAGAAGATAGGAGATACTGCATGAAATGCACTGTTGAAATAACAAACTTTAACTTTTTCCACTGTGCTGCTTCTGCAGGGCTTCTCTCAGCAAGTATCTGTTCAAGTTATGCACTGGCAGTGAAACACCATAGCTCAATGCAGTGTAGAAACCACTGCAAAGCTACAGTTAACACTGTTCCTGACTACGTAGCTTTGTTGAGTTGTTTAGAGCTCTGCATATAAAAAGTACCAGAGAATATATTGCTTTCTCACCATAGTCAAGGAAAACAGTGCCAGAATTGTGAAACTGCCTGCTGCACACTCCTATAAAAGATGGACACACACATAATCCGAATGAGAAGCAGAAAAAAGGAGTTATGACCATGGTCAGCTCTTTGTACCCAAAAAGAACGGCTGCAGATTTACCACAAGAGTTTACCAACTGTGCATTGGTGTTACCCATTTAAGCCATGACACTGCCACTGCACAGTGCCCTCAGCCTCTTGACATTTGAGGACCTCTAGAATTTTTTTGGGTGGTTTACAAAAATGTCTGGGGGGAAAAAACTCTCAATGTTAAGGCTATAATATCATAATGCATTTTTTTTTCCTTTGTTAGGTTGAAAACATGGTCTGTTAAAAATTAAAGTGTAATTATAAACTTTAAAAAAAAATTCTTTAAGACAAAAAATAGTGCCCAGTACCCAAGACATTGCCTTCAAAATCTGTTACTTCCCTGACATTAACTTCTTACAAATAACCCTTGTGTCTATTTCCACAAATTGCCATGCCAAAGTGAACCATGAATAGTTACTTTCACGAAAAGCTGTGGATCCACTAAATCTAACACGTTTACTGTAATTACTGGCTGGCAGAACTGAAGTCACAGAGCAGGATTTACCCTGGTTTCACACACATTTGCACAACAGCTCTGTAGGTTCCAGCTACATGGAACCTGGAATACTTCTGCATGGATCAAAGAACTACTACATGAGTAAACTGTGGGAGAGGTGAGCTGACAGGTGAGGCACAGACTGCAGCTATTTCTGTTGTGCAACTCCATAATGGAAGGCAATACATAATCAGGAAAATACAGCTTGCAATAATCAGCCTTCCCACCTCTACCCTGTATTTTTTCCAACATGCAACTTTTATTAGTCATCTAGGAGAACAACATAAATGTCACATTGATCTAACTGGCACATTCTGCATTATAGCAGATGAAATAATTAACATCAGAGAGGTTTCTCATTAGCATATTCCAACAAGCTTAGGCAGATCCTAAAATATACAGGGTATAAATATAAATTCTGAAGATTAAGGCTTCTTTACCTCATTTCATCAGGAATAAAAAGCTTCCTTTCATCTTCATACCCCCCATTATTAAGTTCTCAGTGTTTCATTTTATAGAACATCCAAAAATCCTATCATAATAACACTGGTCTGAGCACATACACTTAGAAAAATGTATATTGAAAGGTTTGTGTCCCTGTTTGTTAGCACAGCTACAAACTGGGAAGCTGCTTTTGGAAATGATCATGATAAATTTTAACTCAGCAGTAGGCAAGTCCAAGCAACTTCAAGAGCTTTTGGAGTTCAGTTTTCAAAACAGAGTCAGAATACATGATTATATTACTATCCTGATTAGTAACATGAGATTGAGGATATCTGACACCAAGAAAGTCACTTAAATCCCTCAAATGTCATGTATTTGTCAATTAGCACCCTCAAGAAAGCAGCTTCTATAAACAGACACAAAATGCTTCAGTCATGTTATTTACCTCTTCAAGAGCATGACTTAATACACATATATCATTGAGTCACAGAAGTTCATTTGTAGATCAAAATGTACTTTTGAGGACTGAAAACCAAAAGTTCAAAGAAAATTGGTTACAGTGACAGAAGCACCAAAGACAGCAGAAAACCCCCAACTTTCCTGGGATTATTGTTCATGCAGTTAGAAGAAAAGAAAACCAAAACCCCAGTGACACATTTAAAGGGAGAGATGATAATTTTCTGTAGTCATAAATTGTCCACACTAAGCATGATGGTGTAAGGTTTAAAGATGTTCAGGTTAAATAATTAGGCAATGGAAGAAACTACCCAGGGAGGTGGCTGAGTCAGGGATGTGGGAAGTTTGCAGAGATAGGGCAGATGAAATCCTAGTGGGGATAGTGGAAAGGAAAATGCACAGGTTTTGAATTGGATGACCTAAAGAATCTTCTCCAATCCTATCATTTATGCTGCTATGATTCATCCTGAGGAGAATATTTTGGACCCTTATGAATTACTGGCTGAGTTTCCTGGATACTATTGTACATTAGTCTACTCTAAAGCATGCATAAAACTAAGTCAAAGTTGGCTTTGAAGTGTTTGATCTACAATATCCAATACTTCCAGTCTCTTTTTTCATACAGTGACTCAGAAAAGAGCTGTTGTAACAAGACAAAAGTTATTTTGAGATCAGATTAAGTTAGAAAAGGGAGGTGTCCTGTTCTTCAGCTATTCCCACCTAAAAGAGGAAAAAAACCCACCCTGTCTCATGGCCTAATGGTCAGTATTGCTATTTCTAGACCTGACATAAGACAGCTTTAGAACAAACTACAGCTTTAAAGTAAATGTTTTTCATAAAATTTTGGATCCAAAACTAAATGTTCCAAAAGACCGAAGTTAATAGCTTTTTTGCTTTTTTGTTAACAAAAGATGACAGATTTTTCCCAGCACCTTTAAGTCATATTTCTGAAAATCATAATTCTTCTTTCAAGAAGGCCCATCTATTCATTACTAATAATTTTCTTTTCATTAAAAACTGCTTGAGGAAATGTATACCACTTCCTTTTTCTTAGTATTTAACCTTCATTCTGTAAACACAATCCAAAGGGCTTTTCAAAAAGTTGAGGAAAGCACCAGTCTAGCTTATCAAACAGACAGAGTTTAGTAGGAGTGAAAAATGGATTACTGTAAAATCAACAAGCTACAAACTTTCCTATACTTCTTTAAAGGGAGAAACTGGACTTCATTGGTTTTCTGTATCACTTTTAATGGGCTAATAAGCGGAGAGAGGTCTCAGAATTGCCTCCCCAAGTCACCAGTGAGTCACTAACCACTGCAAACATAATTTAAAAATGTTCAGATTTTTGTATCAGAAAGTAGAGTGATGGTAGCTGAATAAGTGGGAAGCATGGCTGACTCATTTCTTAAAGAATTGTGTAAAACAAATAAATTTGTTTTTCATTTAGTGTGACTGAGAGAAAGGGCTTCATTCAGTGAACTTTGCTTTGTCCTAAGGGACCATATACATCACAGGGTGGATAATGTGAGACAACCATTTCCATCCCTGTAAATGTGCCCCCCACTAACTGCGACTAACATGACAAATCCAACCTACACGAAGGTATCCATTGCTAAGTTTCTAAATGACACAAAATAGCAGGGGTAGAAGGGACAGCTCTGACCATGGGGAAAGAGGAGGGTCTTTTCCCACAAAACTCACAAAAACCTTGCTAAAGTCTTTCTTTTGTCATTCTGACTTAATAGTGACATGTAGTAGCCATGTAACACAATGGAGTTAATGACAAGGTAACAATGACAAAGGCAACATTTACCAAGTGTCCACATAGGGTTTTTTTAATTAAGTTTTAAACAACTTACACAGTTCTTGTGCATTCGTGCCTCTAGGCATTAGCCCTCAGCAGCCCTCAGTGTGCTTCCTTAAGGTCTTTCTTTTGATTCATATTTGGAAAATGCCGAGGACATATGAAATGTTTCTCACATAAAGTTACCAAATTTGAAAACCAGGAAAAACATCCAGTGGCAACACTAAAATTTCCCAAGGTGCACAGCTTCTTCTTCTAACGGCCCCAGTCACATACATGTGTACATATAAATAAATATATGTATATATACATGCACTCCACATACACACAGTTGGAATAAACACATTCTCTAAGAACCAAGGAGCTGTCAAGCCACCAAATTCAGCTTACATATATAGATATTAAAGAGATCAAGATGAATGGGATGCTAGTTAATTTGAATCAATGTAGAGCCCTCTAAGCAGCACACTAACAACAGTGTTTCCAGTTCCACTGAGGAAAAACAAGTAAAAAAAATTCCAAAAATTAATACAGAGCAAACTGGGTATGCTTGCAGGATGCCAAGCTGTTTCAAAAAACAGTTACCTATCTATTATTATTATTATTATTATTATTATTATTATTATTATTATTATTATTACAGAAAGCATNTATTATTATTATTATTATTATTATTATTATTATTATTATTATTATTACAGAAAGCATAATTTCAATTAAGCCAAAATTTTGGATGAAAACCGCTCATTTTCTCCAAGTATCTGACTTCTCACAATCACCTACCAAATCCCGGACATTTCTCTTGGAAAGCTTGCAAAGGTTTTGAAAATTGATTGTTTTCATTTAGAGATGATCTCAAGAAGTCATAAATGACACATTTCAACTGGAGCTGGTATTTCTTGCCAGGAAATAAAACCTACAAATGAGTTTGCTTTTCAGTAGCCAAACCTCCCTTCTTTCTAATTAGCTATCTGCCTTTGTCAGGGTAGTAAATTAATTCAGTGGCTTCTAAGCCAAATATACACAATACAAATCTGAGACTTAAGTAATTATGGCCATACAAATGGCCATTGCTTCAATTTATTCCTCGTCATGCCTATATCTTCCCATTCACTGCAACCCACAATCCTATTAAAGCTTTTCAAAAATGTTGGGTCTTTAAGAATTTGCTTTCAGAAAAAAAACCACTGCTTGGACCATGTACCTTGAGATTAAACAGACTATAATATATTAAAGCCAGGATGCTTTTTGTGTGGACATAGCTCTTGGCTTTTTCCTGAGAAGAAGCAATGCTGTAGCAATCAGTCTTTTGCCTGCCTGATTCGTTGTGTGGTTGTGTTGACTTGCCAGACAGACGACCAGTCAGCTGACTGCTAACAAATCCTTTATCTTCGATCACCATGACAGATAGGCAAAACTCCTGGGGTAGGTTAGCTTTAGGGCAAGATTTTCCACCATTTTCATATGAATAGCAGTGAATCCTACTCCTGGAGACAACCACCCAGTGCCTGCCTGCAGGAAGATCTAAGAGCCTTCATGGATACCATATATATATATATATATATATATTACAGTCAATTTCCACTCCTACAGGTTGGCTGCAGCTCATAATTTATGTCTTGAAAACCTACAACCTCCCTCTTCAAACCTTCCTCTTCTACATAATGTCACTTGAGCTAACACTGAGCAAATTTTCTGCTGAGATTTTCATTTGAAATCTGTAAATACAAGTCAAATAAGGCATAGGTCCATTTTCTGCTGAATTTATCAGAACATTTTGGCTAAAAATTAAATAACTACAGCATTTTTAAATTTTTAAAAATCCTTTGAATCTTTATTTCATGCTGAAGCAAATAAACTTCCTTGAATATTTATGTATTTATATATTTAAAATAAGTTAGTTGATATGAAGTCAAAGTGAAATCTTTCATTCAAGGAGAAAAAAAAGAAACCTGAATAAATCATTGGAATTTGTCCCCAAACCACAAATTTTCCAATCTTTTTTTCTTGAAGTCAGAAACTTAAAAAAAAAATCCCCAAACCAACCAGTTATTCACAGATTTCTACTCCTGTTACTCTGTACCTGTAACTTAAGTCAAAATAATGCAGTTATCCTCTTAATATGTATGATATTATTGTTAGAATGATGCTTTCAACAAACTTATCCATGATACATCCATACAAAGTACAGGCAGTTTGATCCAACACCACCTCTAGTGAAACATAGAATAAAAAATCTACTAAGTTAATAGGGGGAGAAAAAACTCATTTTTTCATTAATAAAGAGTCTGACACAAACTTGTACTTAGTGCCTGTGCTGTGCTCTTGTATCAGTTTAACTGGTAGGGCCACAAAACAACTCAGTGCCTTTGTATATAAACATCAGTTTCTCCAGCAGAGATTTCCAGCGTGTCCATTATAGCCTACAGTACACATAAGCCCATGGCTCCTCAGTACCAGAAAGAGATAACAAAATAAAAGAAATTCAAAAAAACCCAGCATAAATAATTGTGTGATTTTGTAGAAAACAGAGAAGGGGAGAAACAAAATAGCTGAAGGCATAGCAACATTAGGAATTGTTCAGTAAAACAGATATGAAAGAGGATCAAGAAGATGAAGTCAAGGAAAGGAATACTCAAGGCTGCTTTAATGCCATGTATTTTCCCTGGGGAAGTAGTGGAAGCCACATGGCTTATGACATTTGCAAATTAGTACCACAGTGAAGATAAAAATCTGGTGGTCAGGAAGATGGTCAAGCTGATATAACAAGAGTTTTCCATTTCTAACTTCTATTATAGTGCAACAGATCTGAGGTGCTACAAATTCCTAAGCGCTGTGTAATATTCACAGAAACATCAGCTTTTGCTTACCATCAAGTATTCAGCAACTGAATACTCTTCAGTATGTTGATCCTTGTTAAAATGGAACATTACAGTGCAAATGATAAAATCATATTCAAGATTTCCATGGATTCTTCTGGAAATAACATACAACAGGATTTTACCATTTGATGTCATTTTTCCTTTGGAGTCTTGTGGGAAAAAAGACTTTGGTAGAGAAGTAGGCTTGAGGAAAAATGTGTTAATAAAAAAAATTTGAAAATAAAGAAAAACTACTTTTGTATAATACCTTCCAATCTTGAATTTCACACATTCTTTTTAAGGTACAATATATGACAAAAATGCTGCAGGAGGTTTTTCCCCAATATAATCTTTTGATAAGTCTCAGAGCTGGCTTAAAAGCAAAAGAACAAAATAAAAAGACCCTATACTAAAGTAACAGATGAAATGTCTTATAAATGGACATTTAACTCCTTTCTATTGCTCACCAACATCCTTAATCTGCTTTTTCTTCTTGTTGTCTTGGGGGTTTTTTGTGCCATTGCCCCTTTTCATAAAACCTTATATTTGCAAATACAAGGGATGATTTTTGGGGGATGGAGTGACAGTGTTCTGTAGAATCATAGAATAACCTAAGTTGGAAAGGACCCACAAAGATCAAGTCCAGCTCCTGTATAAAAGCACTTTGTATTTTTTATCTGATATGTCTTCTAAACTGTCTTAATATCTCAACATACTAAAGACCTCCTGATATCCACTATTTTCCCACTGCTAAAAGTCTTGTCTCATACAAATAAAGTGAGTTACCCCCTAATACACCCCTGAATATTTCCAGGCGTATCTTGGCCATAGTAACTATAATGGGAATTTCAGTACTGACAACAAAAACTGTAAAGCTACTCTGATTTTGACGATCCAATTAAAGATCTTTAAGGCCCAAAGCTGAACAATAACTAGAAATTTCTGTGCCCTCCAAACTCACACCAATCAGCAGAACCAGAAGAAGGGGAGCACTTTGTGGGACTGAGCCTTTTATCAGCTCCAGAAAGAGAGTAGAAGCCAACACACCAGCATCTAAGGGTTGGAATGATGAAAGTAACAGTTTTAAATGTACTATGGATTTTCTCATGGGCTCAGGAAGCAATAAAAACTAAGTACAGTCAGACTGCAGGAAACCAATATAGCTTTCATAATTTTTTGTGACTTTAGGGAAAACATGCTCAGCTTTTATAGACAGCCAGTTCAGTATTACAAATTTTTAGGAAATGTCACTGCTATGGGATTCCCACAACAAATGCAGATTATGTTGAAATTACTGTTTTCTGCAAGGACACTGCTCAAAACAAATTCATGTCATGTAAATGATGTGAATTTACAATGCAACACAACTCCTTGATCACAGCCTTTTTACAGAACTGGATGCTAATGATGCTACGAAAAGCAAGATTTCATTCTGGTGGTTATATAATGTTATTTAACGTTGACTGGATTAACAGGGTAAGTGCCTGAATAAAGCTAAGAAAGCAACAACAAACATGCTAAATCGAAAAACAATCCCAAAAGATCTAATAGGATAAAAAATTCCAGAAAATACATTGAAGTACAAGGAGAAGGAGACCTTTTGTTGTGCAATGTTTCAATTTATCAGTTAGTGCAGTTCTTTTCAGCTCTGGAGGAAGTTTAAACAACATCAGTGGCTTGGCACATTTTGAAACAAAGTGCCGAATCCCAACACAGTTAAAGGGTATACCACAGATAGTTAAAAAAAAAAATAAAAATCCTTGATTTAAGGTCAGGTACTGTAAACACTTACTGTGGTTTATGCATAAGTAATTCAACTGAACTTAAGGAGTCCTGTAGGAATTCTCACACATGTAAATGCTTGCAGTCAAGCCTAATTTTCATACTATAGAGTCTTTTAACCTGCCAACCAATTTTCTTTTTTTATTCTAATGAGTAGTATAACATTACAAATTAAATATTATTAATTAATGCAAACAGTGATCTCCCTTGAAGTATGATATTTAGCTTTCCCTGATAACAACATCCATTTATTAACAATTTTTTTTTAATCTTTTACACTTTATTGTGTCCATGACTTGCAAGTAATGTTGATATGAGGTTTTTGTGGGAGGTTATAAGTCTAAAAAGAATCTGGTGACATCAGCCAAGGAAATGCCTAAGTCCTATATTACATTTAAGTCAATACAATTTTATTTAAAACTTTTGAGACAGAAAAGCATCTGTTTCCTAGGAAAGTGTTCTCAAAGGAGTCTCTGCTTTTACACATGGCAGTTCTGATCTCTCACTGCAGAAGAGCTTTACATCAAAGTTCACAAAGAGCTCCAAAAGCTCCACTGGAGCCTGTCAAGGTGATAGTTTCAGCAAAAATATAGTGAGAGAAATGTTACTGAGAGACATTTTGTTATAGCAAAAGTGAAATCCAAATACATTAAATGAAGATTTATCAAAATGTAGACATATTCCTACTGTGCCTGCCCATTATCTGTTCTGTTAGGATCTTAAAGCAAGCAGGATTCTATTGCTTTTCTCGCAATGCATTTGCAGTTTACAGGTCTTGTTGCTGCAATCGGGGGTATTGTTGGAAGAAGGTCAATATACCTCATGAGTGAAATGTTTTGAAAGGAGCTGTGAGTTAAGGTATAGACCAGTTTTGGTTTAATCCTTACTGGGTTGGAACGGTGAGAGAGTTTTGAAGCCTCTCATCCACGAAATCACGGTCTGCAGTCCATGAAATCAAGCTAAACAAGAAAATAAACACCATCTTCACAGTATTTTCAGCTAAAGATGCAAAGACATGATCACCTGAATGAAACAGGCCAGCAGAAATGCATGACTGAATGACTGAAAACCACTCATTCAAGTGTGAAGATAAGTTTAATCTATAGATGATGAACAAGAAAGCAGTAAAACATATGAACAACAACATGTATCAAATTTTTAAACACACTGTTAAAAGTAGCACCTACCCTTCTCTCATGCCTTTCAGAAGGCAGTAAAACTGAAGCACTGTTGAAATAGGTCCAGGTAATAGAGTCCAAATTTAATGGGTTGCTGTGTGGACTACCCAGCAGCTGAAGACAGATGGTTCCTTTAGGCATGGTGGAATATGCTTAACACAGCCCTATCTTCTGCACTCACACAGGAGAAATCAAATTCTGCCATCAGCAATAGTATTTGCCTGCAAGATTCCATAGCTTTTACTAGCCTGAGTTCCTGTGCAGTAGCTTGGAAAAGGAAGGCCAATCATTTTAACAAGTTACAGACTTAAAAAATAATGAGCTATTCTCACATTTATCACCATCATATATAGGATGATAAGCTATATGACTTAATATTTGTAATACTAAAGTGGATCATATTGAGATATCTATCTTCAGAGATGCTGCAATACTGCTTCCCTTTCAAGCCAAGACTTTTCTAAATGACAACATAGAAATGCTTCTAAACGAATTTTTACCTTCTAAATTCCAGGATTCCCAGGATCAAAATGCTCTCTTCCTTTATTCCTTCTCTAAATCTCATCTAAAAATCCATTTATCTGGCATATGATGCTACCTTCATCAGAAAATACCCAGATCTGGCATACTTCAAGCCTCACTGTTTTTCCAGACTTCTCCAGGAGAGACAAAAATACAGGAGGAAGAAGATAAAGTCTGAAAACAGTTTGAAATAAATCTCATTCTTTGTGAGATCTTTTTGTATCATTTTGACACACTGAGCTCTTTATTGGACTCAATAACACATTGAGCTCCATGGCTGGATTTGATGATCTTAAAAGTCTTTTCCAACTTAGACAATTCTATGCTTCTATAATTCTATTACTAGTGCAATCTACCTAAAACCTTGGGTGTAGACTATCATGAACAGGAATAAATAATTTTAATCAACTTAATTAACTGATGGAAATAATACAAGGCCCTGCCATATCTTTCTTAAAGGCTCTGGCTCATTTGTCCACAAAGCACATCATCTACTTTCTCAATCAATGGGTACTCAGACTCATGACAGAAATTGCCATTGGCCTTGAGGGTAGGAACAAAAGTGACCCTCAAAGCTCAATGGGATCATGAGTCAACTGAAGTCATGAGTCAACTGCAGCCTGTTGCTGATTGACTCTGCCTCGCCAGTAGGTGTTACTTCAGCCATTAATGCCGAGCGTTGTATGGCTGCAGGGATATGCATGCCTGCCAAGGTACATAAAAAACATCCAAACCAAACTAAAATCTGCCAGGTCCTGAAAATATCATATAACACCCTGCCCTGTATCTACAACAGCATCCAAAGTAATGTTTGGGAGAGCTGACCACGACCACACCCATCTCTGTGTCTGCTTTGCAGTCTGAAGGCTTTTCATTGACGGCCATTCCACTTAATCATTCAAAGCGATGCTTGGCCATTTGATTGCTGTGATTTAACACAGTAATAACAATAATCCAGACTATGCTTAAACCACTCATAGTACTTCCAAAACTGTTTATTAGCATTGGCTTCTGCTTTACTAGCTATTTTCAACACTCTTAATTCTGAAGTTCCTCCTCTGGCACCTCCAAGAAGGCCAAGAGTATATGAAAAAGGCTGCCTTATTTTTTGTTTGACTGAGCAGTTGATAACTGCACTTAACTTCATAGTTTATTTATTTAACCTCAGCTCAAGCCATCTAAAATGCCCTGTGCATTTCAACTTTAGGTCCAAGACAGAACTGTATACAGAACACATTCTCTTTCACTTCCATCTTGAAATGAAATTCAATAGCTCCTCTTCAACTCATGAGTAAACTGCAAGACCCACATTTAACAATCCCATCCTTTTATTACAATCATAGTCTGAAAATTCAGGCCCCCATGCTCAACACCTCTGAGCAAAGCATCAGACACACCAGACTGAGGACTTCTGTCATGCTTTGACTAAATCCTGTCTTTGAGATAGTTCTTTCCAACTGGTAACTGAGACTCTTTGTGAAGACCTCCACAATGAAAAGCTCACTACTGGCAGTTTATTCTGTCATAGACTTTCAGCACAAGACACACTTTCCATGGACTGGAATGACTTCTTTCTTAATGTATGAGTCTCATCCTCCTTCACATTAGAATTCACAGGAACTGAATGCATAATTTAAGACTTGTACCCCAACAGAAGCTAACATTTTACCAAGGAGCCATTAAGATTGGACAAAGAAAAGGGCATTTTTCACTTAAAAGTAGGTTTTGTTCAACAGGCAAGGCACAAGAGCAATAGAAGACATAACAAAATTTTTTTGTTGTTGAATATAAAATATCTCACATTGGTTTTCTGAAAAACATCCTCTGTTTAAAATATGCACTAACATTTTTATCAATGTTTCTAAAAAACTTACACAACTTTTCTTTTCTATACAAACACATAAAGGGCAGAACTATGCATCCTTTCATCTATACATAATAAGAAAGAACAGCATTTCTCTGGAAGACTATTTTGCTGTAAATCCAGTGCTTATAAAATCAGTGTAATTGAAAGAAGGTGGGATGCAGCACAAGGGTTTCTCATTGTTCCAAGCGTACAGTTCAGCTCACTCAAATAATAAAAACTGTATGCTTATTCAGTCTTATGCTTCTCTTAAAGTGAGGCCACTTGATTGTGCCAAACAATGTGTGCCCTCCAGCCTCACACCAAGCAGCAGAACCAGAAGAAGGGCAGCACTTCATGGGACTGAATTGTCCAACTTGGACTGAACTGAGAACACTAAGCTAATTTTCCTAGTCAACTGTGCTGTACTTGTGTGATTTCTACATTACTAACAGACATTGTCTATAAGAAAAAAGAAAACTTTCTAAAGTCAGCTTCTTTCATATTCCGTACGTTAGTGGCTAAAATTTAAAGGATTAAAATTAAAAAGATTGAGATTAAAACTTTAAAAGAACATTATTACCATGATGTAAATATACCTATAGTCATAGATAATTAGGTAATCATGTACATACTTCTATTCACTCTGCCAAATTCTGCACCATCACCATTATTTATATTTGATCTGATAGCTGGAAGACACTCCTTAGACCATTTTCTTTAAAACTGTAAACAGTAGATAGCATCATCTTTTTCAGTCATTAAAGATTTACAAATTGCTAACAAAACTTTCACCACATTCATTTTTTTTTTGCTAACTTAAAAGTAAGAAGATAACAGGATAACTTGTATCTCATTATGTTGAATTGTAACAGTGAGAAAGAAAAACAAAGAAGATAAAGCAGTGATTTACATGGTAAATCTGCTGATCGTTGAACATGTTGAGATAAAATAATGGCCATAAATCAAATTGAAACACTTGGAAGTATTAAAAAGACCAGGTAACTTTCTAGCATCTTTCATTCTTCCCACTTCGAGTTACCTATTTTCATAAAAAAACTTATAAATTTGCCTCATTGGCAGGTATCAAACACTAAAATTAGGGGTGACTGTAAAAACAGATTTTTTCTTTGAAATCTGACTTGCCAAGAAGTGAACTGTCACCTAAATTTTCAAAGGCAGTTCTTTTGAGATCTGAATACAACACTGAAGTGCCAAGAGGCCAGAACAATGAAATCAGAATTTTTTTAAGGCTGACTTTCAATGCTGGTACTGGACATAAATATATATGTGTGTGTGTGTGTGTGTGTGTATGTATACGTATATATGTATATATATTTGGAACAATGCAAATTGTAGCTCAATTCTGGAAATGGAATGCTTGTGTTATGGAAAATGTTGGTATTTGCTATATCAAAACATGTAAATAAGGCAAAAAAATAAATGTTTCACTAAGTTTCAGATTGGCAATGCTATGAAGAACAACAGAAATGAAAAACTCCTATGCTGATTCCTATTTCTGATTTTTTTGTCAGATTTACATACTTCCTCTCCCACAGGTTGCCCAGCTAAAGCCACCTATGTCTCCTTTCATCTCACCTCACAGTACATAGTACCTTTCACATCTACTAATTTCTTCCCAAGCAAGAAACATGAATTAGGCTGGTTTTGAGCTAAGGCTGTACTTATTCAAATTTGTATTAAACCTAACTGCTGGCCTAAATTCGTTATTTTTTGAACCTTCCCTCTAGTAATCTGAACCTCTCCTTTACACCCATCTGGAAACTTCTATGAAAATTGTATGAAATTATAGTTTATCTCTCTTCATGAGAAACGGGCCATGAGGGTTGAACAAGGGTGAGGAGATAATACAAATCAATAGTCATGATTACATAATGTTTCAAAGCAGGTTAAAAATGCTTAATATAAAATATAAAAATGCTCAATACAAGACAACTGGATGGAAACCATTTTGAAATTATAATTTTGATATGTTCTAGCTCAACGAATCCAAATGCCCTATTTCAATATGTCTAATTCCTTCATGTTAAACAAAAATAGATGCATTTTAAGGTTGGTTTCCTACAATTCACATGTCTCAGATATATTCACTGAAGTTGTGTGAAAAAGTTGATGTAAATTAATTCACCACTAATTTCCATTCAGTGAGAAAAAATTGTATTGATGATTTTCCCGGGATAAAAACAAGACTTTAGACGAGAAATTTTGGAGAACCAAAAAATCCTTCACAAACAAAAGCCACACTGTGATATTTAACTACATACATGACCAGGAAAATAGTCCATAAGGAAGCACTTCTAAGTTAGAGGCTGGTATTAAACTTAAAAAATAACCCTACAATTTTGCCACCAGTTAGCTTTATAAAAATGCCACACATTAAAGAACAACCATAATTTAAAAAGCAGGGTGAATTCAATACCTCTAAAATTTCCTTCCTGATTGTAAAAGTTCTGTAAAAAGATTGTACTGAAAATTGCATTATTTGAAGAGAGGAGGAACCAACACCATTTGAGATGCCCAATTTTTACCCTCACATTTCTGCAGAATAGAGCATGGGGCTCATAAGCTCTGTCCCATGTGGGTATGAACAGCACACTGGCAGGAGCAGATACCTCCATGCACATTTACAAACCAAGGGCCAGCACTGGAGGCCCCATGGGTCCTGAGCCCCCATGAGATGTGACCAGGAGAGCTGTAACCCCTCTGCTCACCCTCCTTGCCCTGAGCTGCTCTTAAGGCATAGAGAAGATTTCAACAAAAAATGTGGAAACCAATTTCTGTGGATTGCTGCCCACAGAATAAAGGAGAGAACAGGAACCTATGGGGAAAAAACTTCCCATTAAGGGTTTAGCAAAACAGGTGCTCATTTTCAAAAGGAAATAATGAGGTTTGGGGTTTTTTGTTTTTTAAACATATAGTCCTGGATGAAGCCTAAATGGAAGGTCCTCATCCTGAAAAGCCTAAGAATGATGTGGAGTTCTTTCAGCTGCTACTATACAACCCCAAAGATGCACCACCAAAGTGACACTACAATGAATCAATGGGGAAAGGATGATGTAGTTCTGCATCTGGCACATGCACAGCAAACACAGAGCACCTCTGTGTTGGTGAAACTCTCTGTTAGGAACTTAAAAAAAAGTTAGCTGGAGCTAAACTGAGCAGAATTTGTCTATTTTAAAGGAATATTGGGTATTATTGAGCAGCCTTTAGAATGCTGCTGTTCACTGGGGCAGACTACTTTAGGAAACAAAGCATGGTAACATGAAAACATATGCAAGCAACCCTCACTTTTCACAGATTTTAAAGAACAGAAGGGCTTCAGCTATGATGTTCTCAATACAACCATCTAGTTGGATGCCTGAAATAATAATAATGCATATAGAATTTCACCCAATAATTTACTCAGCAAACCCTTAACTTCAAGTTGAGCCTTTTGAACTAAAAATTTGAAATGAAGAATGAATCACATCTGTAAGGAAGTTACTGCTCTCTGCCCAAAATTTTCCTTTATTTCTAGGTCCAAATTTTTCTTGCTTCTCCTTCCAGGCATGTACATGTGCAATACATTGGCTCTAAAACCATTATCTGCTTTTGTTCATCTCTACTTTACATCAAACAAAACACAAGAGGAAGTAAAAAATAGCTGTAATATGCACATTACAGAGCACTTAATCTCATGGCTAGTGGCATACAAACTACAAGATAGCGATCTGGAATATAACACACATTGTCTACTGAAATTGCCATTGCTTGGATAGCGAGTTCAATTTGCCAGTACTAGAAGGATTAAGTCTAGGCAAAGCACATATCCGAGCACATTATGCCCAACATGGACAGTTTTCTCATTTTTCAGGGAGCCCTTAAGGAATGAAGGAGACAGAAATGACACTCACTACACTGTGCTTTTGCAGATTCAGTAGATTTTTCTCCACAGGATAAGAACAGTCTAGTGGACTTGTCTCTTTTTTTTCCGCAGTGCGTTTGAAAGCCAGATAACCTGGCCTATGCAAAAGGTATTGCTTTAATAAGTCATTCTACTGCAAGATAATTTTCTTTATAAAATAACAGTACTTCTGTTTACCAAATTTGATACTCTGCACATTGAAACTTTATACCAGAAGTTTCCCTGCTGATTAGGAAGGATACTGATGTTTTTCTCACTAGAAGGCACTGGCAGACATATTTCCCCAGAAGCCTTCAACTTCAGTTCCATAATACAGTATTCTACAATGGTAGAATAAGCTTTTTGTTAAGAAAGATGCACAGTTGATCAATAAAGAAGAAATTAGGAAAGTCAGAGGAGCAGCATGTAGAGAGATAAAGACAAACTACATCGTTGTTCAGTGTCCTAAAAATACCGTTTCAGCAAATGAAGTAGGAAAACGAGTAGTATGGGAATACAATTGCACCAAGCTGCATCAGTAGAAGAGGGAAGAGCAAGACCAGTTTTGAACCATGGGTGGTTCTCCATCACCTCTGATGGATGGCACTGACCATATACTGTGGCTGGTGGTGAAACCTTCAGCCAAGCTTGCAAGATTAAATGACAGGCAGGGACATAGCAATGCAAGCTCTCCGTGGGACACTGACTGAACTGAGGTAACAGAATTCATAGAATAAACATAACATTTCAGAAAAATATCATTTTACCATGTTCATCAACGAACCAAGAACAATACCAGGAACATAGTTACACCCACATCTACATCATCTTTTACCATAGCCTCAAGTCCTAAAGTCATTCCTGGCAGCTGCTCCACAGAAGGCAGCACTGCTAGACCAAAGACAGCAGCTCAGTAATTTAGATATACATAGATACTGGGACCAAGTCCCCCGCTCGGGTCACCCGGCTGAGAATCAACAGGCTACTGTTGCTTTGTTTCTAACCACTTCCTGACTACAGCTTGGCTATTTAGTCTTTCGCCACCTGGTTTATATTTGATTTGCAAAAACAAAAATAAACAATATCCCTCAAGGAACAACAAGAATACTGCACAGTTTGCAGTTTGTGACCAGAGACGCAAGAAGCTGGGGCCATACATTCTCTGCTACCTAAGCCACAGGTCAGACCCGTTGCCAGCTAAGCCAATATTTCTGGTTTGAAGTATCTGCTGAACTCTTTCAGACAATTAGAAAGATTTGTTCCATCACTGAAATAGAAAACCAAATTTAAGAACGGCTGTGTAAATAAACTGTAAGTTCATTCAAAACCTGGGACACAGAGGCCAGCTATTTCTGGAATACAAAGAAAATTAAGCTGGGAAAAGTTCTTAAAGTTTGAAGCTATCGTTCTGCCTATTTCCTTCACTATGAATGCAGACACGGGAATAAAAATGGCTCCAAAATATAAAATTTAAAGAACAAAATTAACATTATTTTAGCTGTTTCTCTGTGGATAGAACTAGACTTTTTTATTTTATTGATGACCTTAAAAGTCATTTGCTGAATTAAAAGCTGGGATTCCTATCTTTTCCTGGTAAATGCATGTTGTATTGCAAATAATTGCATTTAAAACAGTAATATCATGAACATTTTATAAATTAAAAAATCCATTGTAACATTTTATGGATATATCATATTTAATAATTTTAATTTATCCACTTTTAATTAACTTGGGGATTAGTTCTTCCTACAAAATTAAGTTTCAGGATTAAAGTAAACTCTATAGTCCAAAAGCCTGCTTAAAGTTGCTCAGGTAGCACGTTTGCTGAAAAACATAACTTGTCGATTTAGCAAAATGGAATAACAGCATTTTAAAACTGTGTTTAGAACTTTACTTCTCAAATGAGTTCAGAGTTAGCCAGATCTCATTGGAACGTGATTATGATTATACTCCTTAGCAGTCTTTTAGCCTGGTGATGGGAACCTGAAAGGGATCAAATGGGCACTTACAATCTATCTCCAGAAAGTACAGAGCAAGCACTTTTTGTAGCCCCTGTAAGCTGGGCTGATAACCCTCAGTCCTGGCAGCAAGTCAGGGTGGGAAGAGAAAGAAGTGCTTTTGTTGATCACCCCCTTATTTTCTTATGCCCCAAAACAGCTACACATCTTGTTCCCTACCTACTGATTCCAATTCCTAATTAACCAATACAGGAGAAAAAAACCAAAACTTCTCTGGCAATGACTACACTTATTTTCACACTGAATTGCAGGGAAAAAGAAAATTTTAAAATCTGTTGACTTGCAATTGCAATGTTCACATGGTGCCACATGTCATGGCACTCAACTAGGGAAAAACTTAATTTATGCTTACATTTTAGCACACACATATTTCCATTTATTTCTGTGTCAGTACTCACAAGTTAAAAGTTAAGCATGATCCAATTTTTTAGAATAAACTGGGTAACTCCTGCTTTCCATTTCCTTCTGTGCCTTCTCTTTCTGCCAAAAACCAAACCTTTCTTTACCTTTAAGAAAAAAATAATCTTTCAAACATTATTTAAATAAAAGCACAGGAATGTTGTTAGCTCTCAATTGATGCTTCTTTCATAAATTCATCCGATTCACTTGCATTTTGAGTTTCCACAACATCCTGCAGGAAGGTGTATTGCAATTTACATGCCATGTAGAAGGGCATCCCCTTTATTTTTTTGCAACCTTCTGCCTCATATTTCACTCAATGGCGCTAATTTTAGTATTTTGAATATTTAGAAGTTGTGGATGCCCCATAACTGGAAACATTCAAGGTCAGGCTGGACAGGGTTCTGAAAGCAAACTGATGTAATTTAAGATGTCCTGACTTACTGCACACCATTCAAGCTTTTCTATGTATCTATCATACCATTCACTTCTCTTTTATTCTAGAAAATGTTACCATGAAGCACCTTGGCTCTAGCTTAAATTTTGTCATTTGAATGGGTCTCCTCCCCCTTCTTTGTCTTTCCTGTCCTCATGGAGCAGCATCTCCCCTCTCCATGTTCTAATAGATCCTGTAAGTGCTTGGGTGAGTCTATCACCTCTGCACACCAATTTCCTAACTCAAGCAGGAATTTGTCCCTCTTTGGGTAAGGGGTCACAGCTGGGTAAACTATGGGCTTTTTTCCTCCAGTCAGACTCTGTTCCAAAAAGATTTCCAGTCACGTACTCTTCCCCCCCACAGCAGCCCCAAGAGGAGCTAGCACAGGTACAGACAACACTTCTGTTTGTAAAAGGCCCTGTTGTTCTAAGCAGGGGAGAGACAGGAGATACCAAACTGGCTAGGTTGCCTTCTTGTACCCTTCCAGACACTGTGCTTCCAATCCTGCTCCTTAGATGCCAAATTCCTGCCAGCAGAAATGTCCTCATTCATGACTGTCACAAGTACAAACAGGACTCACAAAATAAATAGATTCAAAACTAAACCTAATCCCCAAACTGTGACAGAAGCTATGTGAGTAATCCCTTATCTGTCAGGGCTGTGCTCCACTTCCTTACCACATTTCCCACCAAAAAGGGCAGAGACGAGCACTGCAGTTCAGTTGTGGGAAGCTGCTGGCATGGAAGGAAGCTCCAGCTGGGCTTATAATGGAAACCACCTGTCCCTTCACTATGACAGAACAGAATTTCTCATTATATTCCCCTATACTCCTTACAAGACAGGAGATTTTCAGTGTCATGCTAGAAAGGGAGACAATTGCAAAGGATAATTGCATACAAAGGAGGTTAAAACCAAAAAACTACTCTTTTTTTTCCTTTTTAATAGTGGGTATGCTCAGCATCTCAGCGGGTTAGTAAAACAAAAACATATAGTGCAAAATGTGATGGAAAAGAAATAGAAAGTAAGAGTTATTACAACAATTTCTTTTTATCTCAAGATAATGTCATCACTGCAGACAACAGGAAAAAACAGTCCATCTGCTTTCAATAACCAATGTGTTGTTGGCCTATCAATGTCCCAATCTGGGTTACCAAAGCATGAACTAAGAACTAAGCACAACTGGCACAAGTCCCTTCACCCTTTCCCCACCTCAGCTATATTTTCTAGTTTGGATGTCATACAGAGCACATTGAAAGTTAAAATTCCATGGAAAAATGCACTGTTTTGGGTCTCAGACTTTGTTGATTCAATGCATTTGCTCAGTTTTTGAAAAGTAAAAAATAAAAGTAAAATCAGCTACAAGAATGAGGCAGATGAAAAAAGTGCTGCCACTCTACAACTGGTGACACAAGTGATGATATCCTCCTCTTTTTAAATCAGTGTCACACGTCCAAGGGATGAAAGTAAGAGGGACCATGTTTATTAGAGGGGACACCAGCACTTTGAGCTAAGTCAGGCAGAGATCATTAGGCAAGCTCCCAGGCCCTCAAAGTCATCAAAAAGATGGTGGAATGTAACCTACAACTAAGAAGGAAAAGTAACAGGCAAAGAGAAATGCTGTCTAACAAGATTCACCCCACAGTCTCAGTGGGATACAGTATTTTCTCCACACTCTCTCCTGAGCTGTTGTGGAGCGGAGCATTGCTATGTGCTATTGAATACTCACCACATTCCACCCCAGGGGTGGCTCCCTTTCAGTACTGGGTGAAGTGATCTTATTTAAACATTACTTAGCTCACAGGAGTGCTGTGAAACTTAATTAAATTAATGCCTGCAAAGTGCTTTGAGGTTCTCAGATGAAAGGTGCTACAGAAATCCAAAGTACTATTAGTGTTTCTAAGGATAGGTGAAGCAGTTTGAATAAACTAAAAACCCACATAAATCTTTCCTCAAAGTAAAAGTTTTTGGAGTATCGGTTAACCTGGTTTTTAATTTTGTTTTCATTTTTAAGACCTTTACAATTCCTAACTTCACTTTCAATTTAAATAACCATTTTAGAGCTACCCAAGACAAAGCATACTAATAACTCATTCATTTTCAGCCTCAACTTTACCGTGCTTAAAAAGGTGCACTCAATACTTCAAACCTCATCACGGTTGAAGAAGATATCCATCTTTTACCTGTGATCCACTCTGCAGGCAACTTTATCAGATACAAAATATCCAGGTCTTGGATCTTCAGTGAGTTTACAGTTCTGCAATTAGCAATCAATTGTTATTGGAGACTTAGCTCCAGTCTCTAACTGTTCTGAGTAACAATAACACGATGAAAAGAAAATGCAAGCCACAACTACCATCATCCTCTTGAGTCTACAGACAGGAGAAACAATAGTTTTCAGAGAAGAAAACAACAGCTTGGAGAGGTGGGGTTTTCTCCTCAGCCTCCATGACTGCATTTGGAATAATACACCTTTTCATATGTTCAAAATAGGACACTTAAGAGGTCCTAGCCCCACTCTCTTTTCTTTAAAAAAAAAATTCTAAATCTTACAATCAAAGGAGTCTATTAACATGAAAACAAGGCCAGCCATTTAGATGGCACATACCCAACAACTATATAAGAAATGCATTTCTAAAAAGTATAAACATAGAGCATTATTAAAGTCATGTCACGACACGTAAAACTTGTACTCAAACAGAAAGTAATTAAATCCCAGAAAACTCATGAAAATATTTGTTCTCATGAAATTCCCATCTTACTTTCTGGGTCAAAATAATATGAATAAATATTCTAAACAGAAAACTGCAGAAATTGAGCTTTTAATTCTTTTGAGATTTGTCTGTCACCATTTATTTCCTTTGCAGTCTGGAAATGAGGGAAGGAATGCTGAAACTCTGTCACCTGCAAGAAAGTACTGAGGGATGTGGGTACATAAAACGATATAGCTCTCCATTTCAGTATCACTTTATTCAATGCAGACCAAGAGGAATTTTTATTGATTCAGTGCACTTTGAGGGTTTGGCATCTAGTTACAGGTTGTATAACACTACTGTGAGAAACCACTTTTAACCTTGAGTATGCATGACTGCTTGTGACTACTTTAATGTTAAGTAACTACACAGGAACAGAGGAGGCTGTGGTCAAAAGGAAGGAAGTCCCAATCTCTGCCCTATATATATTCATTCTAATTGCCATCTGTGTATAAAAACATGTGCTCAGTTTGAGTTAAACCACATAGAATATACCCATTCTCTTGAAAAAGCACCAAGCAAGATAATATTATGTACAGAATGTGCATTATATGACAGTGCAGTTTGACAAGCAAATAAACACCCCTCAGGCTAAAAAGACTGATCGAACTACAGAGTATTCTGCTCACATGCAACCACAGAAGTCAGATCTGGTGACTGCACTAGAGTATACACACCAAAAACATGACACAACATCCACAGCAAACTCACCCTATCAGATATTTTTGTTACCTGTGTTGCCTACCACCGTGGCCCAGAAACCATTCACTCACAGATTTTCATTCATCCAGAGCAAGAACCCACCTAGTACATTCTCCTCACTTAAGCCCTCATATGGTCATTAAATTTTTTCTTTCAAATACTTATCCATCTCTTTTCTGAAAACTGCAATAGTTGTTTCTCTGTTGCCTACTTTCTGGAAGCTCTACAATATTAATAACCATCTGTAAACAATTGTTAACATTGTAGATCTTCTAGAGAGAAGGCAACAGAGTGCAATTCCTCCTCAATTCCTTTCATATATGGCATTGCAAGTCTTGTCTATATCTCCTTGTTTTCTGCTCCAGACTACAGTTCAAAAAGACCCACTGTTTTAATTCCCTTTAAAGTTACACACTTTTAAAGTGGAATCCTTCTTAAGTAAGTGTCCTGGTTTAGGACAAATTAGGGGAAGGTCTCCAGAAGGAGGCCCCCAGAAAACAAACCTCCACCACCCCTTCCCCCCCCAGCTCTGGGTTTGAGAAGGAATTCCTTGGAGGAGAAGTGGAAAAAACCTATTTATTGACAAATAAACAAAAACACTCCCCAACACAAGGGAAAAGAAAAATACTCAAGCAGTTGCTGTGAGGGGAGGGTACAGAGCTTCTGTTTTCAGGCGTCGAGGACCCCCAGATATTCCCAGGTCAGGTCCGGAGCCGGTCCAATGATCTTCGGGGGGGTGGGGGGGGGGAAGGGAGAGAAAAAAAAAGGGAAAAAAACCGAAAGCAGCGAAAACCAGCAAAGGGAAAAAAAAAAAAGCAAAAGCAAAAAAAAACAAAGCCAGCAGCAAAGTAAAGCAAAGCTAGCAGTAAAGCAAAGCAAAGCAAAGCAAAGCCTGCAGCCAAGCCGAGCTAGCAGCAAAAGCAAAAGAGCAAGTAGCCCCACCGCGGCAAACACCCCACCGAGGTGGGGGGGCGGCAGCGGTTAGACATAACAGTGCAGTACATAGAGATAAAGCTGCACGATTGGGATAGGAGGCACCGTCAACCCAGGACATTCCACCCCTTATCCCATATCGTGAACATACAATAAAAAACTTGCATCTCACTTACTCAAACCTTCAACACTTACACATTTCCTTCCATCTTACTTGCTCAGACCTTTGACACTTATACATTCCCTTCTGTTCCATGTAGTAACATTCAGCCAACAATGACATTTATATAAGAGTCTCACCCCACATTCAGATCTCCCTGAGGTACACAGCGTGTTATTCCATCTTTCTGCATTATCCACCATGTACAACCTGGTCCTTGAGCAAAAACAATCCCACGGATGGGTTTGCCTGTACTCGAGGCAGGCTTGATCCATACTGTCTTTCCCAACAAACCTCTGACATGGGCCACTGGGGCTTTATCTCCATCTACGATATTAAGGAGCTCAGACTGAGCAGGACCCGCTCGGTTGGTGGAACCTCAAGTGTTAACCAACCAGGTGGCCTTTGCCAAATGCTGCTCCCAGTTTTTGAAAGATCCCCCACCCAATGCTTTCAACTGGGTTTTTAACAGTGCATTGTGCCTCTCCACCTTCCCAGCAGCTGGTGCGTGGTAGGGAATATGGTACCCCTACTCAATGCCATGTTCCCTAGCCCATGTGCTGATAAGGCTGTTCTTGAAATGAGTCCCGTTGTCTGACTCAATTCTCTCAGGGGTACCATGTCTCCACAGGACTTGCTTCTCAAGGCCCAGAATGATGTTACGGGCTGTAGCATGAGAAACAGGGTAGGTCTCCAGCCACCCTGTGGTGGCTTCCACCATTGTGAGCACGTAGCGCTTACCTTGACGTGTCTGGGGTAATGTGATATAATCAATCTGCCAGGCCTCCCCATACTTGTATTTGGACCACCGTCCACCATACCAATACACCCACAAAACAATTAGAACCACCAATATTATTATTAAAGTTTTTTCCATTTCCTCTGGCCCTTTCCCGGCCAACGCACCAAAAGTATACTGTCCTGGTTTAGGACAAATTAGGGGAAGGTCTCCAGAAGGAGCCCCCCAGAAAACAAACCTCCACCACCTCTTTCCCCCCCCAGCTCTGGGTTTGAGAAGGAATTCCTCGGAGGAGAAGTGGAAAAAACCTATTTATTGACAAATAAACAAAGACACTCCCCAACACAAGGGAAAAGAAAAATACTCAAGCAATTGCTGTGAGGGGAGGGCGCAGAACTTCTGTTTTCAGGCGTCGAGGACCCCCAGATATTCCCAGGTCAGGTCCGGAGCCAGTCCAATGATCTTCGGGGGGGGAGGGGGGGAAGGGAGAGAAAAAAAAAGGGGACAAAAAAATGAAAGCAGCGAAAACCAGCAAAGGGGAAAAAACAAAAGCAAAAGCAAAAAAAAAAAACAAAGCCAGCAGCAAAGTAAAGCAAAGCTAGCAGTAAAGCAAAGCAAAGTAAAGCCTGCAGCCAAGCCGAGCTAGCAACAAAAGCAAAAGAGCAAGTAGCCCCACCGCGGCAAACACCCCACCGAGGGGGGGGGGGGGGGGGCAGCTGTCAGACATAACAGTGCAGTACATAGAGATAAAGCTGCACAACTGGGATAGGAGGCACCGTCAACCCAGGACAGTAAGATCCCCTTCTTTCCTAAAGAACTCAGATCTAGTTATTTGGCATACCTGAAATGCCCACATTACTACATTATCCCAGCTGTCCTTTGCTCTGCTGTAACTTTTCTCTTTCAGTGTTTTTCCCTCTTTTAAAATAACATGCATTCCTTACACAGACTTAAAATTATTTCCCGCAGCTATTCCAGAAATTTTAAACAGTTATTTTTGCAGTTTAATATAAACAGTATTTATACAATGCCTTCTATCCAAAAAGCTTGAAGAACTTAACACTTTAAACTAAGTTTTACCATAGCTCCATGAACCGCCTCTTTATTTACAACTGTCTTCCCTCGGGGCAAATAAGACTATATCCACAGTACAGAACCAGAATCTAATGCAGCAGGGACCAGAAAAGCCTATGGGCTGGCTTCACCCTTGGCTGAAGCTCATCTAAGTATGGGCTGCAGCCCAGAATGGAGGTCCACCCTTCCTCCTCCTCCCTCCTCTTGAGTCCCTGCAAACAGGCTCACACAGCCAAATCAGGCAACAGATGACACTGCTGAAAATAGATTTTTTTCTTTTGTCAGGTTGCTTATTGTCTCAGCTCAGCTGATCATCTCACCATGCACCTTGTGTCACCACAAGGCAGGGAAAACACATGGCTGAGAGGCAAGCACAGCCCCTGCTCCTTTCAGCAGGAGTTTGAACTTAAATTATTTATATGCCTGTAAAACTGCAGCCACAGTGTAGACCCAGACAGATGGCTGCTCTAAGGAGTCATTAATACAAAATGGAGTGCTTACCTACTGTCCCTTACTCCAGCTGCTTGTTTCCATTTCTTCCTTGTACTGGTGCTAAGACCACCAGAGTTCACAACTGAATTATCACATAAACAGCAAGGAAAGCTAAAGTGATACAAATCACACAAACATTTATTTTCTGATGGTTTAGTGAACAAAGTGCTAGCACACGGGCAAGGCAGGAGCAGGATAAAGAAAGGGGAACAATCTCCTCTTTCCAGCAAGGAGTGATCCTGGACCAGCTTAGTCATCTCATATAGCTCCACACTACAGGAAAGGACCACAAGCTTAAGTGTTGAGAGAATTAATCAGAAATATGTACTGCATGTTTAGTGCTGTACTTGCAAACACTTCAGGCTTTTATCTCAAATAGCCTTAAAGACCTTTTGTCCACTCATTGTTTGCCAGTATTTGTTGACTTCCTACTTTCTTTTTTAACCTCTTAGCTTTTCATTTCTTACAATTCACCAATTAAGCTCTGCTGAGTATTTGCTGACTCTTACATTCCTTAGTTACCCAAACTCCGAATCACCCTATTTTCTATGTATAAATCCTCTTCAACTTCCTTTACTGCTTTATCTTTTACTCAATTTCTTCAAAATACTTCTCATAGTAAAATGTTGTCCTCCTTTTAACTTCTTCGCTAGAAGTGGAATTTACCCAGTTTTACTTCCTATTACAATTATGTCAACACAGCTCTGAATTTCCAGCCTTCCCCCTGGAGCTAGCTCTCAGAAGACACAATTTGCTCTCTCTGCTAGTGAAGAACCCAAGCAATGGGCAGCAGTTGTGTTGTACACACACAACAGAATTTCATCCCAAGAATAATACACACACAAGTCAATAGAGACCATACAGCTACCAAATGATGCATTTTTTTGTAGCAAGAGGCTGTCAGTCTAGAATGGCTACCTCTATTAAAAATGTGTGACAAGCATCACACCATAAATAAGTATTAAATTGAACTTCACCTTCTATCTATTGGCTCTCCACCTTACATTTAGATCTAATTAAACTGTGTTAATGGACAGTGCTGAATGAAAAACCATATAAAAAGGGACAGAATAAGAGCTGAGCAATATCCTCAGTAGAAGGACTCAATCCCAATGCATTTAATGTGAGGGTACCAATTGAGCACTAAATGCACGTACTGCCTCAACAACAATGTGCCACCACTGATCTGAACAAAGTTTATATGCCAGGCTATATAGCTCTGCTCCCATGAATCTCTAGAGACTCAATTTACAAAAATGCTTTTCCAGAAAACAGCAGATAATCTCTTGCCTACATGGCACAATCACTCACACAAAAGCAGCTGTGAAAACCTCCCAGGATTGCTCCAGCTACGAGAACCTGTATTCGCCCTTAACTGTAAACTCTTGACCAGTCCTAAAACATTAAGAAGAACGACACAATTGTGTAAAAATAGGCACACAGGCTATTGCAGACCTCTTCAGAGAACAGGATGCACATTCCTTTAAAGCATGATAAGAAAGCCTTTTTTATTTTTAATGCAAGGATGAGATGTATTTTATGATTTTAATTTAAGGACAGTTTAGGTTACTGTGCATTCTTACACAACTGTCATGCAAAGAACAAAACTCCAAGTTACCATCAGCTTAAGAAGCTCCCCAAAACCAATTTTAATACATTACTACTAAGAGGACAAATTGGCCATTCTGTCAACAGAGAACACCAAGAAGTTGACTAGTCTCCTTACAAGATGGGAAAAGATGAAATGTGATGAATATGCAGCTGATGAAGGAAATGTATAGTGAAAACTCTTCAGGATGGTACTCAGTCTGCTAGTAGAGGGCTCTGCCTTGCCAGATGCCAGAGCTCAAACAAAGTCTTTGATGAAATCACAACTACCCTTGTCTCAGTTTCACAAAAAAAAAGAAAAAAAAAAGAGACTGTGGACAGTTTAATTATCACAGAACCATTACCATCAGCAGCAGTTTCATAATCTTGAAATGCTGCCATTTTCAAAAGCCATTTGCCTGAAAAAAATCCTTAAAACACAAGAGGCTGTCATACTGTCCAAACAATAGAGCAATTCTTATACAATCAGACGCCACAACTAATTATTCAAAACAAAAACACCCCCCCTATTTTTAAACAAGGGAACAAAGGATGTAAATTTTATCCAGAAATATTAGATTTTAAAAGGAGTAAAAATATCCAAAAATCAAAACAGATGAATATTGTAGACTTTCTTTCATGCTTGTGCATGCACGAAAATGATTCTGTGTTACAGGACTGAGTACATACACTGTTCATGTTCCTAACAAACACAATAAAAAATAGTAAGTAATAAAAGCAAACTGTAGGAGCTGTTTTGGTCACTTCCACTTATATTTCAAAGGAATTGCATGCTTCATTCACACTCTATCTTATTTAGGTTAATCAAACTGTATTTTATTTTTTCTTTGACACCTATAAAGATTGCTCCGATAAAGCGCCTATTAAGATAAGTGTTTCAGTGTTCTTTTTTCATACCATTAGTCATAATTTCCTAATACTGATATTTTGCCAGGATGACAGAGGAAGCAGTTACAAATGCAAGTGATTAGTATGTGTGTGAGTGCCTTGACACACAGTTTTGGTCACTTACTAATACAAATACTGAGCTGGCCTAAGGGCATCTTTGTGTCATTTTCCATTAATAGAAAAATCTGAACTCTTTGTAGCAAGTTGCTACTAAGCATTATGTCCTTGACTTCTATTGAGTTAACTTTTCAAACATCTGATGTTTGTTATTCATTTTGTACAGCATTTGGACGTTCTAGAAACCTCAGTAATCAAAGCAATATGCGCATTGGAGAATGTTCTTTTTGTTAGTCTATACTGGTCATATATCAATCATCTGACTATACAGAGACTGGATGAAGTTCAGCTGCTTTTTTTTTTTTTTTTTTTTTTACAAGACAGATCCGTATGCAGCAATTATGTATGCAAATAGTGCCCGAACACATGGGAAAAAACCAACACAGACAGATGGCAAAATCCTCAGCCAGTTGAATTGAGCAGGGCCAGAATTACATTCCTAAAATTTTGGCTTAAGAAATCCTGTTTGAGAAGGTAAAAGGAGTCCAAAATGCTGGAGTTTATGAAGAGGAGACTCAGAGACTGGAATAAAAACACACTGCCAAAATCGGAAGACAAGTTGGGAGCAGCTAGAGAGGAACCATGGCAGGAAAAGCACAAGTACAGCTGAAAGTCTGAAAGGATAGTTTGAAAGCAATGAAATGAGAGGATGAAAATGGGTGATTCAGGCAGGAAACAGTAATTAATGGAAGCAAATAAAACCAGTGGCTGTCAATAGAGGAAACGAGAGAAGAGATGTAGCTGCTTTGCAGCCCAGTTCATTTGACATAGCCGAGTGGAAGGAATATGGTTATTTGTTGTCAGAAGGGGTTCTGGACTAGCAGGGGGTTTTCAGAAGTGCTATAAGCAGCTCAGTGGTGGGTTTGATCCAAGTCTGGAGTGGGCATACAGGCCAGACTTCTAACTTCTGTCAGCCCTATACTTGAAGGTGATGCTCCATTGCCTGGGGATTTCAGAGGTCTACATATGAAGAATGGATGCAACAAAGGGAAGCAGTCCAAGACTTGAAAACAATCAAGTGAATCAAGTGACAGGAACAGACTACTGAAAAAAAAAAAGGCTTGCACCTGGAGGCTGCAAAGATCCATAAGTAGCAGCTCCTGTTTCTAAGGTGGCTGACCTGAATTAAGACTCAAAGAAATCGTTTGGAAGAAATCCAAAGGGATTTCTCCTGCTACAGGAGGGTCCTGGCATTGGCAGTCACCTATGGTCCAAGAGAATATTTTTCTGGCTGACCTGAAATAAGAACAAGGTGGGAAAATTTTCTTTGCTTCATTCTTCTGACCTGGCTGCTTTTTCTGGAGTCTCTTAAACCAGTAGCAGAGATGTGCAGGGCAGCTTCTACAAAAACACATCAGTGGAGGTCCATGGAAATCAGGTGTGTAACCAAGACATGCCTTCCTTGATTTTAGCTAGATGTTGTCTAGCTTCATCAGAAGAGGAAAACTGCTCCTTCCTCCTTCAATGCCTGTTTTTTAATTTCTACCCCTAACAAACAGAAAATGAATGTATAAAGTAATTTAAGAAAGGTGTGCTGCACTATGTACATCATCTTTATAGGACACATTGCAGCCCATGAGAAACAACTCTGAAGATAGCTTTAGCTTACATCCATATCCAAGTAAGGTCTGCACAGACAGCAATATGAGGAACTCAAAGGTCGCTTCAGTGGCGTCTCCTTCCACTGCCAGAGCAACTTTCAGCTCTGCTCCTAGCAAAACAACTCTGTCTAGAGCAAAATGTTTTAAACTCTGTGTAGATGTAAAGGCAAAGAGAAAAATAATCCCTTCATGTCCATGGAATCAGTTAAGGAAGGAATAAATTACAAAACAAATTCTAGATGTAACAAGAGTTGAAGTGAGGTGAACTAGTAAACCAGCAAGGTACCGCTGGCATTCTGTGAGACATTTCCATGAAGTCTAACTTCTTTTTTTCCTCCTTAGGAGACACACAAAAATGCTGTTTAAGCAGCATGCAGAGCCCTAACTAACTGTGTTCTGAACACAGTCAAACACTTGGGAATCTCAGTGGCTGCCATTACACAAACAGGGAAAGCAGACTGGTGTGGCAAGAGATTGCTTATACGTGTAGCAAAGTACTTGGATCTAGCAGCCATTGCATCAATGTCACCTGCAAGAAGGTTTTTGGGATACTCTGCTTGGCAGTTTTGATTGACCCTCCACTGAAGCAGAAAGCACAACAATGTCTGCACGCCTGGGTGTGTAACTTCCAAGAGGAGGTAAAACACAGTGCAGAGAATATCTCACCAATCCTGATAACAGTGAATTTATTGAATGTAAAATAATACACCATGATATAGGTGAAATGTAATTTAGACCATCAGTCTTCTACAGAATTCATATATGTGTTAGCTGAACTTACAGACAGCAGGAAGAAAGATTATTTGGAAAGACACCACATTAAACAACAGAACAAATGCATAAAAAAATATGCATCCTTTATTTGGGACTTGGCATAAAACTGAACGGAGAAACACCGCCATACATTGTTGACAGAACAGAAATGTATTTAACACTTCTTCGATCTTATATAAATAGTAAGCTTATTCTATGAAGATTTATGACACTAATTCCACTAGATTATTTATTTTAAATGAGGTATTTAAATCAATTCACAAATGGATTGTTCCACGCCAACTTGGATAGCTCACAAGCACTGTACAAGGATTTTAACATAGTAGCCCTTTTGGCAGGGGAGGGGAAATAGCTGTGTTTTTCCTTCCCCACCAAAAAAGCCTTTTCTATTAGAAATATAAACTCAAATCCAGGGTGACAGCTCATCTCTCCCTAAATCTAGGCATGTTTTTTTTTAAAGCCTATGAAATTATAAAGAGTTAGGAATTATATACAAAATAAAAATATGACAGAAAGGAAAGCTTTCATCTCTCATGGAAGCAAAGACTGTTTTTGTTGATACATATGGAAAAAATTAGGCCCAATTATATGTTGTGCTTTGGCACTGTGGTTCCAACTTCACCACAGGCTTATTTTTTTCACAGATATACCATTACAGCCAATTCTACCCTTGAACATTTGAACTCAAACCTTGTAACACAGGCATTTTTGTTGCTAGATTACTTGTACCCTGGATGAAATGTTCTGTGTTACTGTTGTCCTATATTTAGAACTTAAAAAAGAGTTATCTGTATAGATTTCAGAGAACATATACTTATAAAAATATAGTAAGATTAAAACATCTTGTGAATAAAGCACACTTTATTGCAGGATAATATCTCTGTTTATAAATCAGATTGTAGAGAGACTGAATGTGATGTGGTAGGGATAAAATAGAGATCATCAGAGACAGAGGAAAAAATTATCCTAAAAAAGAAATCTGTATAATTTTTAAACAGGACAGATGAGGGAGAGGAAGCCATGACAAATACAAGATTGTAACTGTCAAGGTAATGACAGAAAGGACATAAAGGGTAAAATACACAAAAATCTGGGCTTTACAGATGAAAATTTTTATGAGAATTGTATTAATTGTCACTTAAGAATGACAGTTATTAAAATTCAAAAATAGGCATCTTTAATTTGTAATGAATAGTCAATTAAAGGCCTTGAAAACACAAATTTTCATTACAGTTCTGCAGCTCTTTTGGAAACAGTGATGTAATTTATAAATCAAAACAGTTTGAATAAGCACTAGTCCAGCTAGTCCATTAATATCTCTGTTGCTAAGTCCTTATATAAGTTTAATGATATTTTATTATTTGAACAGAGAACACAGACACAGCTATCTTGAAATTCTGCATTAAAGAGCCCTCTGCAATATCTATGAAGTTCATTAGCCATAGCTGGGTAAAGACACAAGCTTCCCAAAGACCACAGGCATAAGCAAACATGGCCTGGCTGTCTGTAACCTGGAAGAATAAAATGTCAGAGCAGGCAAGCCATCAGCCATCTATCTGTGGTATTTCCTAAATGTCTAATGTGCCTTGATATACAATGTCACCTAACTGAAATACTATAACAATAATTGGTTCTTCCTGTACTTAGACAAGAATGAACATTATGCACAGAAAATAGAAAGGGACATAAAAGACAAGGGAGAAATATTAAATGGAAACATAATGCATATAGTGAATACTAATAAATTGAGCTATTGTGCCTTGCAGGGGAGGACACTGAAGTTTTCCCCCAGCCAGACAGCAAAGGCTGCTGCAGAACTAGGAAAGAATTCTTTTCAAATTGATTAATTTTTATAACAACTACATGAATACTACAGGAAAAATTCCTGCAGATTCAGATGTTTCAATTAAATCTTAAAATTACCAAAACATCTTTAAGAATCAGCCAATTACATATGCCTCATTTTAGAAAGAGCAGGAGAAAAACTGAAAGCAACCAAATTTATCCAACATTTATCCAGTATTTGGATAGACAGGGATTTTTTTAACATGTTTTTCTGATGCTCATTTAGAATATATAATTTATTTTCTTAAAAATTAATACTGCCCACAAAAAACAGCAAAAGAAAACATCAACATTATGAAATAGTTTGTGAACTTAATTGGTTTGATTGAAATGAACTCCAGCCATCTTGAAAATACCAAAGATGCTTTTGTGAATACAGTGCCCCTTCCAGTCTTTCACAGGAAAATACATCTACTGTTGATATCTGCAATCTTGACAGTATGGATAATGACATTCTGATAAGATCATGTTGTCTGGGCACTGCAAAATTACATAGTTCTGCTACAGGTTTTCCATTACATGCACAAAGACAAGAGTAAGCTGTAAATTCTAAAGCAAGTAACCTATCAGGCTTATGTCACTTTTCCTCCATATTATTCAAGTAAATTTGTAACTAAAACCCAGAGTTTGATAAATAGACTTGAACATGAACTTTGTAAGATTTTAGAACCAATGTTTAAAAACCAGCAGAATATGTATGACATTAACAAAAAAAAAAAAAAAAAAAAGGAAGTCTCTCAATATATCTATTGTTTATTTCTTGATTTTCTATACTCCAATATTTCCATCTTCCAAAAACTCTACTAAGGAGTTTACATTTTCATAGAATTTTGACTATCCTAAATTAGGAATAAAAAAATTACAACAAAGAAACAATTTTATTAAGACAAAATTATTTAAGTAAATTGTTATTACATATTTATATATCTAATACATATATACCAATATATATCTATAAATATATAAATATAAAACCAGATATATAATATAATTGATCTGGCACACCAAATTTTAAGAATACTGTCATCTTTTATCTCCAACCTTATTGGTTTTTCTTCAAAACATATAGCAGTAAATCATAAATATTTTTGTAGAACTATTTTTTTACTAACTAAAAATGGGATAGCACAGTAAAAAGTTATTAAATTAAATCAGTAACGCATCCTTTTAAGGGGTATACTCACATTAGAGCAGCCCCATTCTCTTAGAACACTGATTATAGACTCAGTGGTATTTAAAAAAAATGGCACCATTTTATATTTTATGTTTCCTGGAAAGTTTCCTAGGATGGCTTCTCACAAAGGACGCTTCATTTAGTAAGAGACCAAACTTTCTTGCAGTGGTTTCCCAAAACACAGTGAGAATGATGCTGAGATTGGAGAAGCCTAAGGCAGTCAATCTACACAGGGCTACGGAATACCAGGTATATTTAAGAGTGGCAAGTGTAACACAGTGGCTGTTGGAGCAGCATAACTCTCTCCACATGCCACTTTCACTTTCAGAGAAAAATCCTGTGGGCTTTTTTTCAACAAAAACCTTCCTATTCTGTTCACATGATGAAGTTAAGCCCCAAAGAAACCTCACATTACTGCCACAGAAGTGAGGCAGTGATCCACTGGCTGGATTAGCCTCATGCATCTGGGTTCATTCAGAGAAGTTAAAGTGATTAAGCAAAAAAGTATGAAGACAAATGCATTAAATAACATTTGTTACAGCTGGTATATTTTTAGCACCCTGGTGGCACACTCTACCATCATCTTAGTTCCAAAAAGAGACCCTTCACAAGGGCATCCATCCAGTTTTGGTTTACATGCTTTATTTCTCAATCTTAAATAAATTCACTCTCACTTTCTTAATCATCCCTCTATACACAAGCACTCTGGAAACAATTCACTGCAATCCTTTTCCTTTCCTCTGTCTCCACAGAGAATTATATAGGCTACAGTTTTAAAGAAAACACAGTTTATGAGTCAAAAAGACTGTTTGGGGAAATACAAAGTAGATGACAGATGTGTAATACAATATGGAACTTGCATATGTGTATGTAGGGGCATACAGGTTAAATTATTGCCTGATGGATTTCCCATGGCAGCAAAATATAGGCAGTAATTCTGACCTTTTAAAAGTTGTTCATTGGTGCTCTGGTGCTGAAAAACAATCATTAAAAATTATTTTCTGTAGTAAACAGATGGCTCACCTTTGCAAAGGAGCTCTCAGATGTTCTGTATAATGACTCCTATATTTCCTTACATCCCACCTGCTGGTCATAAGGTAAGGAAAAAAGAGAAATAGCTGTAGTAGCCCTAACTCTGAGTAGGCTCTTGCTGTCAGCCTTTTGGGTTTAGAACAGGTACATGTAATTTATGACTGATATTACAAGAATTATTTTGAACACTACAGAGAAGCAAAGAGATCTATGCTGCTAATGTACATTAAGTCATCTAAATCTCTGTTAAGTCAGTGAAAGGCAATCAAAGAAAGTAATACAATTTTATTGGATAGATCTTTTGGGAGTTTTGCATGAGTAACATGCCTTCTTTTTGGCCTGAGCAGGAAGCCAAAATACAGCATCCTTAGGGTATTTCTATTACAAAGAGAAAACAAAGAGAAAGATGCATGTTTCTTTCAAGCAAATTATTACTAATGATATTATTTGCCTTCCACCCCAGATTTGGCCTCATCTTAGCCCAGTCGTTGCTTTTCCTAGGCTCAATTTTCACAATTGTGTGTGTCTCACAATTCTCCACAGATTCAGTTTGTTTGTCTTCCATGTATTTTCACAGAGAGAGAGAGAGACAGCTTATTGGGAATTTTAACGGGCACCTGTGTGAAGATGTGGTCCCAAAGACAAGCTACAAGCCTGCCTGCTACTGCTTCTCAGTGCTTTTTGGGACTGCTGGTGCTACCACATTGCCACCACATTGGTGGTGTGCCACCACATTGCCACTGCTGGTGCCAGCAATGCTGAGCAAAGCTTCCTGTGCTGAAGTCGCATTCATTCACTTGCTTAGACATGTAAGCATGCAGACAATAGGGAGTAGAGACTCCTGAGTCCACACGTGTTTTGCTAAGAGTTAACATTAAGTGGCAAAATATCTCTGTATCTTGGCAGGAAACAACTTTCATCCCTCACCTCCCAGCTGCCTCCACAGAAGTTTTGCTTCTTCTTATGCTGAATTAAGTCTTAAATTAAAATATAATAGCAGTATCAAAAAACCCCAAAAAACCAAAAGAACGCAACCACCAAAAAAACACCACCACCCAAACAACAAAGTCAAGGATTAGGATTTAAGTTTTTGATTAGGATTAGAAAAACACTGTTGAAGAACAGCTCTAAGATGTAAGATTTTAGGGCAAAATCACGAGGTTTATAATTATCTTAAATTTACAAGAAAAGTAAAATTCAATGCTTGCCGTTTACACTGCACCACACAACTACAAAATACAACACTCAATGTCAACCAAAAGATGTCCACAGTTCGGACTGAAATTAGCCACAGACAGCTTCACAGCCCAGCTCTGGAAGGTGCTTTCTATCTTTGAGATGCTCACTAAAGCTCAGACACTCTCATAACAAATATTTGTAAATACTGCAGCAGTTTTTAGCAACTACACAAATACTCTAATTATTCACTGAAATTTACTGAAATCTGGACCTATCAAGGAGGATGTTTAGGGAATTTACAGGGGGAGTGTGTTACAGACTGCATACACCTTATTTGGGAAAGAATTAGTTTACCTTTGATGTATAGTATCAGGAACTGATTTTTCCATATTCTCTGTAATTAATGTACTTGCATCTATACACACACACTATTTTGATCATGAATTTACTAAATCTTTGAAGTAGAAAAACTCCCTTTTTTAAGTTAACACTACCCCTTTGGTATGGCTCTGGTACAAGACTACTTAACTAATCATTTCATTTTAATGATGTAATGAAAATACCACAAAGCTGTCCTTACAGTCCTAATTACTCCTAAAGGGATCTATGAGAATACTTTAGAATATATTCATGCTGTACTCCATACACCATAAATTCAATTAGCAAGCTATATGTTAATACTTAGATTAATATACTTCAGAGAAATTAATTCTTCGCTAGTGACAGGTATACTAAATACTTCATTCCTGTTTGTACCACTTGCCTCCCTAATTATGATTCATTCCAGGGATTAATTTCAAGACTTTGAAGTAACATAAGATTACCATTGAGTAGCAAATAGAAGCAAGATTTAACAGTACATATATTTATCATTCTCAAGAAGTTAACATGAACAAGTCTATCTATCTAAAATAAAAATGTAGTTTGTTTTTCCAGACAGCAATCATCCAAGCTAGAGGCAACAGCAGAATTTTAACCTTGAAACTTTTTGAATTTCTTGCTTTATTGTCCCAGTTTATGTATTTTCCTATGTGCTACATACCTCATGTCCCCGTGGCTTTTTGGATTTAAGTTGTATTTAATTTTAAAAGGCTTCACACAAGAGGACAAGTTTAAACATTCTAAATCATGAAATTAGATTCATAGGAATTTCTGAAGCAATTAAAAAAAAAAACTATGCCCCAAATATGGGGTTTTATAGACTTAGCCCAAGGTCTTCTCTGAAGAATTGTTGAAGTAATTGTGTTCCTCCCAAATTTCCTCTTTCCAGGAGAATGTGCTGTTAAAAATGAGCAGGCTGATTATTAACTATAATATTCAAGATCAACTTTAACAACGACATTATTCGAGACTGACATTCTTAAAGTAGATTTGCCTTTTCTGAGTCTTTTTCCAACCTGTCAAGAAAAGAAACCATTTCACTGCAAATGTATAAAAGCTGCATTATTTCACTGTCCACCAGCACAGATTTCTTTTTCTCTTACATTCTATTTATAAATGAAAACAGATGAACTCAATAAAACATAAGTCCACAGAATTATGGCTTCCTTTATTCTAGTGGTAAAGAAGTTATACATAATTGGCACATAATTTTATCCAGTGGCTGAAACTTTTTCTTGAAACCAAAAAAGGAACCACTCTGTTTAAAAACCTGATGGTTTCACTTCAGTGCAATCCATCACATTCTCTGATGTGAGTAAACGTGGGTTGACTAAACAGCACCTACCTACTACATTGCTTGATACTCAGGAAAGTTTCTCTTTTTCAGTCTCAAATCTAAAGTCCACACCATCACAGTGGACCAAGACAACCATTAACTTATCAATAGCAAAGACAGGGTGGCTTAAGAAGATGGAGGCCAAATTCTCCTTTCATATTAATGTTATCAGGAAATTGAATTCCATTCAACAGAAAGCAGAACTTTGCCCTCTGTTATGTGAATACAGTGTTAATGAAACAAACCTCTCTATACATTTCATTGCTTCATGTCAAGTTTTATTTCAGGTATATACTAGAGCTTAACATTTTGATTTCCTGCCAACATCCAGATAGCAAAAACTGCTTTGTATTTTCATTTGGTTACTTCTGGGTAAAACAATTAATTAGCAAATCTTTACGTGCTTCATGAGTAGGTAATAACTAAAAATGTCTGACACAAATATATGGCAGTGCACTGTTTTTTGGAGACCTTAACAAAGTAAAAGTAAATGTGAAAGGTCCTCCACACTAGCTCCAGAAGACAGGCCAGATCTTCACCTCACATAAAATCAGCAAAAGTCCATCGACTTCAGCAGAACAGCACTGATTTTTACATAGAATGAGTTTCTGGGATTTTAGTAAAGACACAGTTTCTTTCAAGCGTTAGAACACTATCATACAGACACACTAATGTTAATGTTTAATTCATTATGAGCTTTAGTTTTATCTAGCAATTGACTTCATTATATGGGGAAATGGAGGGGGGAGGAAGGAGGGAGAGTAGGATTCAGCTCACCTAATAGTAATTATGCAAAAATTAGGCCACTACTCTAATGGTATAAAAGAGTCTCCTTTGACAGATAATGGAGAAAGGAATTCACAACCACAGAATAATCCATATCTTTATGTAAGACACCTCTTAGAGCAGGTTGGTATTTCACCTTATCCTACTTTCCTGCATGCTCTACAGCCCAAGTAGTGAGCACTGATCACATATCTGACTTTGACACTGTAATTATGAAAAGTTGCTGATTTCGCTATTTCATTTTTCTTTTTCTTAGCGTACCTGATGCTGAAAGACAAATTAATCATAGTGCAGAATGTACATATTAGCTGCTACCTTATGAAATAACAATTATCAGAACTTCACTTTTTTTAAACTATGTGGAACCGTATGAGTTGCAAATAGACAGGATGTGTAGCACTGATGTTTTTCAACAAATCAGTGAAGATAAGTTCCTTTAAAATCACAACGCAGTATTGTTTCCATCTTTGACTACAATATACTTAAAACATACAGCCACCTTGAAAAAATAAAGCGAGAAGAGGTTATAAATTATAATCCAGTCTTTAGCTCAAAGTTCTTTCCATCACGAGATCATACAGAATCATTTCTCCCTTTTTAATCTCTCTCACCATTCAAAAGAAATTAGTTTAGGAAAATTTTAATGCTATGAATACATTCGTGTGGATATATACAGAAATTCTACTTTTCAAGTCACTTAGGTCACTTAGCCAAAGACACAATGTTTTATAATGCACACCTTGTTGTGTGCTGTGACTTGCACAAAAATATTATTCATACAAAGTTTGTAATAACATACTTTTTGCATTATGATAATAAACATTGTTAACAAATGTTCTATAGTTGGCAAGTAACAGTACTCCACCTTACACTAGCTACTAGTCTTACAGAATAAAGCTTCACTTCTAATAGTTCTAAATCCAGAAGATTTTAGACATGCTTTTGTGAAACTACTTGGAAATAAAAGTGACCAGAGAAGCAGAAAAGATAAACACAAATGATGAAAAGTAGTATTAAAAATCTGATGCATTATGTTACAGATCAAATTAAGATTAGAACTTATCAAGAAGTTTTCAATAGACTTTTCAAACTTGAAAATGTGAATTTTCCCAATTCAAAAACCAAGGATTGCAAAAATGCCTCCAGGTAGAAGATATACATCAAAAAGGAGAGTCTTCAGGTCAAGAGCTGAATTCCACTATTTCCCCAGCTACCTGGGCATTCCCTGCCTATCAATATATTGGCTCCTCAGACGAGGTTGAGTAATCCTGTGTGACATTTTTTATGATTAAAATTCACTGAAGCAAAAATAAGAAGTAAAAAATCTCTATTTCCTAAGAGAACTCAATGGCACAGCCCTTCATTGTGGTCTTTTCCTCTCATCAATATTTTATTTAAAATGAAGCAACTTCAACAGAAGAGACTGAAAAAAAATCAGTTCAAAATTATCAGCATAGCTAATGGTACAAACACATTCATCTGCGTCTTAAGAGAGCCATGCCTCTGCTTAGGTGAGTGATTAAATATCAATTGTCAAAACACACCCATAGGCACAATTCAAATTGATTTTTCTCAATAAAGTTACTCTGAAACTAATGCCATCTAAAAGTAAACTGAAAAGACTAACTAGCACTACAGAATCTACTGAAGGCATTTAATTAAGTAGGCATACCTGGATTTTGCATAGTCGAACCAGTCCTGTCCCCCAGCTTCCACCCTTGGTGGGGAAGCTCCAGCCGTGGCTACCTCAACCGGTTCATTGGTATCCTTCCCTTCCAGAGGTCCCAGACTGGGTGCAGTACCTACACGTGGCCAAGTGTATCCAACAGGTACCAAGTGGAGAGGGACAAAATATGTTCTCCCAACCTCCAGGCTGTGTTCCTGCCCATCAGGGCTCAATGCTATTCTCCATCTCTGCCAGGACATGCTGGGCACTCATGCTCAGCAACCTGTCCAACCTCTGGAGGTCCTTCTCACCCACTGCTCCCAGCTGGCCCCTCCTAAGTATCACTGTAAGGGGTTAATTCTTCCAGCCACAGCACTTGACAGTATCCTTGATGTATTTACTAAAGTTCCTCTTGGCCCTTTCCTCCAGCCTGCCAGGGCTGTCCTGAATAGCAGCCCTGACCTTGAGGGTCCCAGCTGCTCACCCCACTCTTATCCTTCTCCTGATGGATGACAGAGATGTTCTATAGCTTTTAGTCACAGACAAATCTCATTTGTGACTGGCCTCCAGGCTGAGCATGACTCACTACTATAATTTAAGCAGTTTTTTGCTCACCTACTTGTCCCCTCATTCCAGGCCACAAGACCCCAGCTTAGACACCCCTTCTTTTTGGGTAGGTATAGTGCAGAGCTATGTTCTCATGTCATATCTTCTGTTTTATTCTTCAAAATTCCCCAGTTACAAATGGTCAAAAAGGAAGCCAAAGCTTCTTCAAGGAAATTATCTTGCTGTTGAGCTATACTTTATATAAACTTTATATATACTTTATATATAATTTAAAAGTTACTATCATAACTTTTATTCCAAAATATGATCTATCATTTGGACAATTAATGATTTTAGAGTATTCCTTCAGTTTTGCTAAATACTGCCATAGTAACTAAGAAAAGCATTGTCATAAGAATTAAGTACATGCAGTTCCTACTTTCTCCCCAGCCCAGCTTGGTTACTAAAACTGCCAAACTACTAGCAGCAGCACTTGGTTCAACAGATTTGGACTTTATACCTCTAATACTTAGACAAGGGCCTGTCATGGGTGGATATGCAGGCCACATGATAACAAATTGTGCATCTGTTTGTCAGAGATTTTGTCCAAAAAAATATTTCATGTTTAGATCATTATTTGTTTTCAGTTCGAATGACTTGTAAATCTTCTTTCTCAGCAAGACTATGGTATCAGCACCATGCAAACAAAGCAGCTAAATAGAATCACAGTAAATGTCTCATTTAAGGGTCAACTTCCAGTTTGCTAAGAACTCCAAAGTGGAACATAACATATAGTAAGTAGTTTTCAACAAGAGCCTTCTATTCCCACCCCCCTCATTTCTTTGAGCCTTTGGAAGGCTATCCAATTTAATGGTTACATCAGGAATCTTAATCCCTCCTGACTTTACTTGAAGCACTCTTTTGATTAGATAATCCAGACTGCATGAAGTTCCACTTGTTTTCTTTGTTTACAAGAAATATCTTCACAACAGCAGAAAGTATGTTCTCATTAACTAAAAAAAAATGGAGTCCATGAAATAAACTAGGAGATGCACTGGAAGAACAACATTTGTTTTCAGTTATATACAAGGAAAGTCTTAAATTGGGATTGAGATGAGGCACCTTGGAAAAGTTAATGTTATGAAAGAACTGACATTTTGTTCCTGTGGCAAACTCAGGCAGCCATAGCCTAGGACTACAACTGCCAGTTGATCCATTTCTTCTTGGGAGTATAGCTTCAATCTTTTTGGTCAACCATATTAAAATTTTAGCACAAAGAAAATACAACTCACTCGTTATTCACTTAAGAATGGTGTAAACCTCCAAATAAAAAAAAAAAATTGGATTTCTTGGCCAGTTTGAAACATTAGACTGCCCTCTTGATTCATGAAAGTCACTTTCTCCTTTTGGCATAACCTATTGTAAGGCCAAACAACAAAATAGACCTCTGATCTCCTTATTCCATTGAAAATAATCGCTTTTTCTTTTTTTTATACAAGTATTTAGGTGGTTCTCTTGATCAGATACTAGCAAGAAAATAACCTACAGGGGAAAAAAAAAAGAATGATGCTGAGAGAGCCTTTGATTCCATCAGTGACTCAAAGCAAGGTCAGACGCATGATCCATAAAGTCATGAGCTTTCTGGTCATTTTTGCTAAAAGAGCATCTTCAAAGGAGGAGGGAGGAGAAGAGTCAGCCAGGAAGCTACAGAAGTCATTTTCAGATGAGTGAGAACTGGCTGAAACTAGAAATAGCACCATGAGGGAACAAATTCCCAGAAAAATCATCCCTGTGTACTCCTTAGAAAAGAGAAGAATCACCTCTGTAAGACAATTAGTTCACCTACAAAAGGTCTGGAAAATGGATAAGACTCAGTGGTTTCTGCAGACACAAAGAATTCCTCTTTAAAAGAGAAAGCCTCAGCTCCTCTTTTTTCAGTATATATGCTTAAACTACAGATGCTTAAAGAATAGACTTTCAATCCAGCTTTGGCTGTTAATATAACAAGCTGAAATCCCAGAAAAATAAAGTACCACTTAAAACCTTTCAAAACATCAGCTAAGATGGAAACAAGATTCAATTGCTACTATTCCTCTTTGTATTCTAGCCACATCCTTAATAAAAATCTGCCTAAGCCCCTGCAGCACTTGGACGGTATTTAAAATTAGTAGAAATTCATTCCTATGAACACTAATGCTCACTTCCTCTTATATCGTTCATATAACTGCTCATGGAATTCACTGTCACAGAGGAGGAATTTAACTGAATTTCCAGATACATTAGGCTGTCTATAATTTAAATACTGAAAAGTATGCAAAGATTAAGATTCATCAGTGGGATTACTTTTCTCTGAAAAGCTACTGAAAAGGTAGATGCTCTTTTAATCAAGCAGCAGGTCAAGTTCTTTGTATTCAGTGCTAGAACAAATCCTCCGTGACTGCCTCAGTCTTCCCTTCTGTCATACAACCTCTACTCATTTTTAGAATTAATGTATTATTTGGCTGCACTTTACAGTAGGTGATGAATCATATCTGCTTCTCTCTTGCCACATTATATCCAAGTTACCAGGAAAAAAAGATTAGTCAGGAGTCCAGACCACAGCATTAAAAGAATAAGTATCTTGTAATGTTTCTTTGTCAGAAAGATTACAGGGAAGCCAGAGGTGAGCAGGTCACATTAGGAAAGCAATCTCGTTAGAGAAAAATACAAACAGCAGTTCTAACTCTCAGAGGGCTTTGAATGTCGCATAAAAATCATTGCAATCTTCAGACTGCATCCCACATACAAGTGATTCTGAGAGTCATCATCTTTATTCAAATTAAGATATGTGCAAATCTTGCATAGACTAACATCACAACAGCATAAAACCAGCAATATGAGCAGTAAAACAAGATGGGAGCCTCTAGACTTGTGTTCACATGCCCAAATTGAGAATAATGCAGTTACAATTTGAATTCTGCAACAGAAATAGGTAAGTTCTTTTCTCTTGCCTGTGCCTTCATAAAAAGGTGATAATTCTAGCACTCAACAATGCTCCACAAAGGAAGTTCCAAAAATATCAACATGGACTCCTATATCTCTGCCCAATACAGGATGTACTTAATGCTCATCAGTGAATGTACCTTTCATTAACACCTTCCTTTAGTTGCTCAGTTTACTAACACATGATCCATTACTGCCAGAAAAATATCTTGAAACAGTCTATGATCCAAGTTATTATTGCAATTGGCATCAGCCTAAGCTACATTCACTTTTCCACAGCTCAGTATGAGCATCAGATGTGATTTAGAAGTCCTCCATTTCTGGATAGAGGTGTGAAAGATATAACACTTTTCTGTGACTTTAGTTGATTTTCTGGTTTGGTTCCAGAAACAGTTTGTTCTCTGGCTAGGACGAATCACAGCAGTTTCCTGTGTCAAGATCCTATGACACATTCAGCACCTTCAATTCCTAACAAGTTGACAGCACTTTGATCTTCAACTTTATTTCACCGCCCACAATACATTTGGCAGATCTGTGAGTAGTCACTGTTTGTTTCCTTCTTCCTTATGAAAATGATAATGCAAAGTCATCATGTCTGGTTTGTAACCTTGGGTGCAATCAAGAATTTCCTGAAATTTTTCCATTGTTGTTTTGCCTTATTTGAAGAATATAAACAGAAATTCAGTCATAAAGGTGAACAGCTCTGCTGTGAAATCTCTCATCCCTTCCAGCAATTTCTGTAAAAACTTACACATTCACATTTGCTTTTCTAAATCACTCACTAGCCTTTCCATAAGGAAAAATAAATCATCTTCACTAATGACCACTAATCATCATATTGGGTTAAAAAAAAATTCTCAAGTCCATTTTCCCTTTGATTTTGTCTTTGGGGAATTGGTTCCAGTTAATACATAGCACACCCCTCACTTGACTAACCAGCATTGGCTGGAGGTGATTTATCCAACTGCCATTACCTAGGTAATTTGCCATGTATCATTACACTGTTGACCAGTGATTTGGGAGTCCCAGCAGTATCCCTGGGATGTAAAACTAGTGAGAACCTACTATATGAAAGCTGGAGTTATTATACTGCTCCTCTCTGAGCTATTTAAGCTACTTTTAGGAGACCCTGGAGCTTGCTCCTTCAAGTGCAGTATTTATTTTCCATGACAGTTAAACACCTAAAAGCTCAGGGCCCGATCCAAAGACTCCTGTAGTCAGTGGCAAACTTCCTTTGCTTCACATCAAGGCTTCACACACCATTCTCAGAAGCTACAGCACAATGGGAGCCTGTTCTGAAGACAGAAACGATGGTTCAGAAGGGGTGAGCCTTTACACTTCCCCCTACTGTTGCTGACAGCTGGGGAGAGCAGGAATATGTTGCAGAGCACCTCTAGTGCCAACTCATAAACAAGCTCAGGGAGCAAAGAAGACCCTTCACTTCAAATCCCCACTTTTATAACTTGGAAACAGTTCACTCTCTTGTTCTTTCCCACTGTCACACAGAAGATTCATTGGGGGGGGGGCGCTTCTTTTTTTTAATTATATTATACAAATTTTCCCTGTAAATGAGAAATATTTGAGTTTCAATGACAAATTAAAATGCCCTTTTCCTTCTAACTCTTCAGGATTTTGTGGAGGGAGTAATTTCTACACAAAGTTTGAAAATATCAGCTGTGACTTCACATATATAAGAATTTTTACTAAGTTAAAAAAAAAAACGAGGACCCAGACCATTCAGGAAAACAGTGAGTAGCTTCTGTAAATTATCCTAATCCACAAATTAAGGATTTTAAAACAGATACAACCTACATTCAAATATCTGATATAAGAAATTTTAAAGCAACTTTAGACATGTTTTATACCACAATGATTGTGAATATTACTTTTCTGTAGTGCAGAGACAGTTTACAGAACTCTGAATCTGTGATTTATCCATTGGATTTGCTCTGTACTTAAAAATCTCATTTTGTACATTTAAAACATCTGTTGTTCTGAAAGTTCCTAGCAACAACCAGGGAACTAAATCCAAAATCAAGATCATAATATGGCTAAATCACTCCTCAGTTTTACTTCTGCATTAAAGCTGCTTTGGGGTTTATGAGCCAGAGAAAGTTTGTCTCATTACAAAAAGGAAATGAACATACACTTTAAAATGAGTATTCGGAGCACAGATTGTCATCTGACTAAGAGCTGGTGCTTTCATAATACTGAAAGCTATCAAAGTAATGTGATATAAAATAAAATAAATTAAAATTAAAATAGTTACACAATGGTTTACACAACTATTTTCAAATAATTTTCCCCATTCGATATAATAGAGATTAATCTGGTTTTACAATATCAAATATGAATTCTCTGTCTCAAAAATGGTAAAAACCATTTTAAGATCTAGCATGCAAAGTTCTGTTTTTTCACCATAGAGGCATTGAAAAACTGGAAGTACTTTTATAGCTAAAAAAACCAAGAAGAACAATAAATTAAAATCATTAAAAGGTACCTTGATTTTTTCCCCCAAAGATCAGAAGAGAGAAAAAAAGAGAAAGAAAAAAAAATAAACTGATAGAATTAGATTAAGTATGACTTTAATGTATGAAGATGTATATTTTTCATGTAACAAAATGAAAGCAACTTCCTAAAGCATTTACATTGTCTATTTCCAGACCATGCATCCTCCTGGCCTTTCTCTTGACTCTAAAGCCGGCTGCAGGATCTTTCAGCTTGAATATCCTTGTTTCACACCTGCCTTACAACAGTGACACATATTTAAGTTATTACATTATGCACGTGTTCATATGACATGCCAGGAGTTAATGTTTCTGATCTGTAAAGAAAACAATGGCTTCCTATTAGCAGTTAACCAACATATTGTGCATGTGAGTGCACAGCACCACAACTGCTGGGAAATTTTATGTACCACATACACTTCCTTTACCAGTGCCAATATTTCCCTCTGTGTAGCTTTTACACTCCACTTGTACAAACTCTTCCAAGGATTGCTCTACCTTATTCATTCCACAACCCAGATATAAACACACCATGGGCACAGCAGCTGCAGACAATCCTTTTTTTAAGAATTCCACCAAAGGGTCAGCTATGCTTGTTAAGATATTTAGGGTGTCTGTTCCATTTAAACCAAGTCTAAAATAAATTTTTTTGAATGGAGCCTAGTAAGAGAGAACAATTCCACATAAATGAAAACCATATGGAATTGTTCAAAAGGTCAACTATGTAAAAACGTGTTATATACTGTGTTTATAGGTATTTTATTCACAGACAAGGCTGGCATTGGGGTTTTATTGATATCCTGGTGAAAAGCACATTAATCAAAGGGTTGCAACCCCCTTTTCTCTGCATTTTAATGCAGACCACAAAATAGCACAGTAACATACAAATATTTTTGAAACACACTAACTTATATTTAATCTATATTATGTTTTTATTGTAAATCACTCCTGGCTTTGTATCCAGATATTTACAGGTGACCTGTATATACATGCCATTCCCATTTAAATACCATTTGAATGTTTCTGAAATTCACAGCTGATATTATAGATCCAAAATCAGAATCCTACACTATACCGCAGGCTCATCTCCACTCAAAAGTGCTGAATATTTTACCACAACTAACTAGATAATCTAATCAAAATAGCAAATACACTATCAGATTTTGCTGTGTTCGAGAACACTCAAGATTTGGCCAGAAGCAACTAGGCTAAACCTAAACATGAAAGTCCAAAGGGGAAAAAAAAAGCTATTGCATAGCAAAGACCTTGAGGATACAAAAACATTTACACACAGAAAGCAACTTAAGAAAGGGGGAAGTTTGTGCCTGCACATGACCTTTGCCTTCAGTGAAACTAATGATACGATCGTGAATAAAATATGATGCAGGTATGGTGTCTGTACATTGACTGTATCAATGCAGCACATTACATTTATGTTTGCCCCAGAAATCATGCCAGTTCTGTACAGAACGCAGTAACCAGTCAGAAACAGCCAGGCACCACCTTGGTACTCCTGGGGACCAGTTAGGAACCTCAGTACACGGAATTCACTTTAAAGTATCACCTTGATAACTGTCCTTATCCAGCTGCACCTCTACGGCACTTAAGGAACCAGGAGCCCTACAGGGAATGCATGAGCAACTACAACAGGAAGTTGTTAGCTGCTGGGCTCAGCAGTCAGAAATCTGCTTTCCATTTACACCTGCTCCAGCTAGAGTCTGTAGAACAGAAACAAACCCTTGATTGAGGTTCGGAGGTGTAATAGTAGGTGTGGCTGTACAATACAGAAAACCATTTATGGGTCATGTTCTTTCTCAGACTCTATTTAAGACGCAACCATTGATGCTGGGTTTTGTTCATGTTTTTTTAAATAACAGGCATACATGGTGCAAAGGGTCAAATTTGACGAGAGATACCTAGAGTAAAATTGATGTTATAGATTGATATATTTGCTCTCTATACTTCTACCTGTAATAAATACATTCAATATGTAAAACTAGGCTATATACACACATGCAATAAATATTTATATTAACTAGAGAATCAATATGGTACAAACTTATTTTCCATTTACTAATTTCAGACTTGGAACAAAATTTTATCCAAATAAAAAAAAATACACTGAAAATAAAAGAATCTTTCATCAGAGAAAGTACTGTATCTGCAAAAAACAATTTTGCTATAGATACAAACAAGAAAATCTGAATACTAAATATTTAATTTTCAAACTTGGAGGGAAAGAGGGATATAAAAAAGAGAAAGACTGAAATTAAGATCATCTTCTATGTACATTAATTTCATATGCAACATGTCCAAAAAACAGCCTTTTTTTTCCAAGGTATTCTATAAACAGTATTGATCTATACAATTTCTGGAAACAGAAGAAGCCTCAATGAAACTACATGGGCTGCTCAAGTTAATAAAAAGGCTAAATTTGGGGCCAACGTGTGCTGGAAATGCTCCGATCATTTGCACTCAAAAAAAAAGAAGATCACTAACACTTCAATCTCAGTGTTAACATCCAAATGACAAACTCCACCATTTACATAAACAGACACTTCAGGTTTCATGTCAGTATTCAAGCAATTTCAATACTTTTTTTAGCCTTTGATAATTCCAGCAAAAATGTAAGGTACCTACACATCTAAGCATAATGTCCATGAGAGTACATTCAGAATTGTAAATAGCAGTATTTATGACATTGATTTGAAAACCTTTTGTTCAAAGCTCATCTAGAAGTAGAGGAAAATGCATGCAAATTAATATGTTGCACTTTTTAAATAGCCATTAAGATTTATTATTTGCTATGATAAATTCTTTTGACGAAATCTTACAAGATTTATCTTTTAAAAGATATTTTTCTACTGAACACACTTATTCAGATTTTCAATCCTAAATCCTAGAAAACATCCCTCTGCATCCTTCTCATACTTATTTCAATGACAACTTACTTGTCTACTCCATTATTTTCATTAATTATGCTTAGCATCTACTCCAAGAATTGAAAGTAAATCTATACTCCCTGTTTCTTCTCTAGTCTCTACACTGTTTAAAACATTTTTTCATCCCATATATATGATAAAGCATAAACACATGTACACAGCACTTTCCTGTAGTCTAAGTACCAAATTGGAAGCCACCAATTCTAAAATTCTGCACAAGCTACTGAAGCTACCCTCTAGGAAATATTAGGCATGTTGATACACATTAGTCTTCTCTTTGTTTCCTATATAATTATTTACATCAGTGCTGCTGCACATATATTGACTATTTCAGCACAGGAAAAAACCCTCACCTAAGGACAAAAATATTTTTCTGTCAGGATCCATAATCTGCAGTGGTATTGGCCGCTAAATTACTAAATTGTTATTTCACATATGTCAGGGACAGATGACGTTTAGTGCAATTCACGACTCTCTAGCTGCAAAATGCATATCTCATTTGTCCCTTTCTTCACTACTTTCTTCCTCTCAACAAAAACTGAGACCATTTCAAGTCTCAAAGATCTCAGAAAACTGCAGCTTGAGGAGAAAAGACTGTAGCTACCCAAGTTTCAAATGACTTCCTCATTCCACCACTTGGGACTTTTTTTTTCCTTCTCTCCTTGCCTGGTACCAAAATTGTATACAACAGTTAATAAAACTGTTCAGAAAGAAAACTGTTCTTCTCAGAAAGTTATCTGTAAAAATGCATCATTCACAGCTGCTTTATTAACCTAGGCCAGATGAAACATGGCATTTCAGTTTATCTCAAGAGTCAAGTCACAGTCTGAATGTACCTAAGCTGCTTCTTAAAAATTTGCTGTGCACAACTGTCCACACACTTCCCACATCCATGCCTGTTCTTCCATTCTTCCGTTTTCTTGACCTTTAGACAGTCATTATCTATAGCCAGTAAGACTACTTCCTAAACCAAAATTACTTTCTGCTTGGCTGTGATTTCTTCTACTATTATAATTTTGACCTCCAAACTCCTTAGCAAGTCCCATTTAATCAGAGAATGCACAGATAAAATTTAATTAAATGCTATACACAAACTACAAATCTTAAACAATTCAAGCAACAGTTGTCACTGACATTACAAAACTCCTTCTAATGGAATCCAGTTTGGGAAAATACAGTGCCCAAAATGAACGATCAACCTTCCTGTGATGCACATACAATGAAATTAATATGCCAGTGTAAACTTCCACACAAAAATATGCTTGAAAATAGAATTTCAATGAGGGTCAACATTCAGCCTACATGAATACAAAATTTGAAATGCAAGAGAGATTTCAACAGAGGACCAAAACCCAAGCCATTCAACACTGCCAGTGAGGGGAGGATGACATATATGAAACACAAACAAACTGGAGTTCATGGTATTTTTCAGAGACAGAATGAAAACAATGTAAAAATGGGACAAAGATTGAGAAGAGTCACGTACTTCAATTACATGGAGTGGGATTTGATACAGGACATGTTTGCAATAGTGTTCTGAAGATTGAAACTTCACAAGCTTACTTTCTGCAATTTGAGCTGAACAAGTTTGCAAAAGCCCTTAAAAGAAACTCTGCTCTTTCTGAATAAAACCCCAAAACTCACATTAGTCTTGAAAACAGACTAAATCTTGAAGCATGCATTTGAACCACACACATTTTATTCCCTACAATTTTCATTCAACTTATTCATGTGGGGAATGGGTGATCTGCAAGAATTTTTGGAAGCCTTATCAGAAGACATAAAACATACAGACACTGGGAATAGGAAATCATATAATGAAAAGCATGACACACAGCTCAAAACCCTGAAATCAAACTGTTTCCCAAAAACATCTGGCTTTCTTTCGTGGGATTTTATGTCCATAATAATAAATAAGTCAGGTTTAGGAGTGCCAGTTTATTAACTATTTAAGAATGTCTAAGGCACAGCAGCTACCTGGATTTCACAGCATGTCCAAATAGACCGAATGTTCCCTCCTGTTAACAGTATATTCAAATACAAGTATTACTATTACAGATTGATACTAATAAACACAGGTTTAATTTTAAATGGGCTTTAAAATCCATTTCCTTCCCTTACCATTTGCTATTTATTTTTTAGCTACTGAATATTCCTGGACAGTTAACAAAAATCTTAAACATTTCATCACTTTGCAGTACTGTTGAAGGCTTCGGATGTAACAGCACAATGTTTCTGAATTAGAGTTACTTTTTTGGAATCAAGTAAGTAAATACATACCATGTCTGTATATTTTTCTTTTGAAACTTTCATTTTAGTTCATGCCTTATAGTTTCAACTCACCAATTCCTATCATCTGCACTGAGGCTGAGGAAGAGTAAAAGAACAGTCTTTTAATGTCACCACTCCTACTTCTTACTCTTTTGAATACATTTTTCTCTCTTATGAACCCATGAAGGTGATTAAAAAGACAATATTTTTCACCTGGATTTAGTTTTGAAAATGTGTAAACTCCGTTTCTGAAATTAGGCAATCTTCACAACCAGCTAATGAGAGTTTTTGATCCTTCGGGTAATCTTTTTGGATTAGGATACTAGGAATTTTATTGCTTTAAAGGAAATCTCTGGGTAGCAGGAGGACAATTGAATTGTTAATAAAACTTGTTTTAGAGAATTACTGCACATCAGGTGCAGCATGGAGAAGAAAAAGAAGTTAACTGTAGAGCTGTAAAGCTGTGAGTGCTCTTTGCTAAGAACCAACAGCTGCAAACAGTTCTCACAGCCTATTTATCAGGTTGGCTAGGTACTGGAATTTAGAGTCCATTACAAAGACTGTATTTTCATAACTGTTTCCAGTAGCTTGGACTAAGTAAGGGAGGCATGGAAGAGAAAACTCTCCAAAAGTAACTGCATATGATCACTGTATTGAAAGATGAGATCCATTCCCTGCACATGACATATAAAAAGACATAAATACATAAGTATTTCTACATTTGCAAAATATGCAAATCTCAAAATATTCCAGTGTCATTGACTTGCCTCCTCAAAAATAGAAACAAGAATGGACAAAGGTGTGGCACATTTTGGGGACCCAAAAAACTTGTTGAAAAGATGATACCTGCCTTCTGCCCGTGGTGAGACTGAATCCAATCCAAGGCAAAGACTTTGAGCAGTATGCTGCAGCATCATTCTAGGATTTGGCATATGAATGGAATTCTTCTAACATTTTTGCTGTGATATAAGAATGACAATCAAAACAAATCAAGCCAAAAAGAAATTAGTTTTCTTTTACAAAATATTTTAACCATCTGGAATTTTTTTAAAATATAATTCCAAAACACAGCCGGCATCAAAACTAAGTTAACTAAATGGAATTTTTCTTGTCCTCCAAGAGTTATCAAATAATTTAGGTTGAAAGAATCCTTTAAGATTATCAAATCCAACTGTCAACCTAACACAGCCAAGTCCATCACTGAACCAGGTCCCCAAGTGCCCCATTTACATGACTTTTAAATACCTCCAGGGATAGTGACTCAACCATTTCTCCGGGTAGCCTATAGCAATGCTTGATAATCCTCTGAAGAATGTGAAAGAAATTCAAGAATTTCTTCTTCATTTCCAATCTAAACCCGGGTACAACTTTAGGCCATTTTCTCTCGTCCTATCACTTATTTCTTGTGAGAAGAGACCGACCCCCATCTTGCTACAGCCTCCTTTCAGGTAGTTGTAGAGAGAGATGAGGTCCTTCACGACCCTTCTTTTTTCCAGGCTTTAGCTCAGCTTTCTCAGCCACTCCTCATCAGATTTGTGCTCCAGGACCCTCACCAGTTTTGTTGCCCTTCTCTGGACTTGTTCCAGCACCTCAGTGTCTTTCTTGTAGGGAGAGGCCCAAAACTGAATACAGAATTCAAGGTGTGGCCTCACCAGTGGGGAGTACATGAGGACAATCACTGCCCTGGTCCTGCTGGCCACACTATTGCTGATTCCAGGCCAGGATACCATTGGCCTTCTTGGCCATCTGGGCACACACTGGCTTATGTTCAGCTGCTGTGAACCAATAACCCAGGTCCTTTTCCACATGGCAGCTTTCCAGCCCACTCTTCCCCCAGCCTGTACCACTGCCTGGGGCTGTTGTGAGCCAAGTGCAGGACCCAGAACTTTGCCTTGTTGAACCTCATGCAATTGGCCTCAGCCCATCATTCCAGCCTGTGGGGATCAAGATCTGTGACGTTTACTTGATACATGCTCAGCAAGCCACTGTTTCAGTAAAGGGACCTCATGCTCCCTGAAGAACTTGCTAGCTACTCATCTCAACCCTCCCCATCAGAAATGCAGAAACGTCCACCTTCTTCAGATGAGCCTATAATCTGCTTCCTTAACTTATTTCAGACAAAACAAGTGAGCTTGACTTAAGAATTTAAGCAGCAGAATTTTGCTAAAGTCATTTAGACGGCATTCAGCAATTGGCTCCACTCACAAATCTAAAGTGTTGCTAATCTCTGACGGGGGGAAAAAAAAGAGAGGGAAGAGGGAGAGAAAAATAATGCTTATCTGTGAGAAGGTTACAAATTATTTCTTTCGCTGAGAGGCAGAATAAGAATGTGTGTTTGTGACCCATTAAAAAATTGCGCTTGTGAATTCCTAAAATGCGTATTTCAGGGAATAGAAATCTTTGGGAATGAAAGCCTGTCTGGATTGATTAACTCATCAGATGCAAAGTGTTAGAATTGCCAGTCTTGTTTCCCTGTTTAATCTCTTGTTGAGGAAGTCCCCAAGGCACTCTTTAATTGTGTTTACACAGCAAAGCAATGATATATCACATGTGGCAGTACAAAAATATTTTCATGCTGATTCTATAGGTTTACATAACTCTGATTAAGGTACTTTTCCTGTTTTAACTTTACAGCTTAACTTTCAAATTTAAATTTGAATTTATAATTGAAGATTTGAAAAATTTACACTCACACAATTAAAGAACACTTTAAAAAAATTACACTTGACTCAGTTTCATTTTCATTGCTTTTTTTTACATGATAGAAGATGTTATGCAAATGTTTACTGTGCATTTCTTTCACATACCTTCACTAACAAAAGCAAGTCTGTTCCCCTGGTGATCACCCACTCAGCCAGCAGGGTACACAAGATTAACTGCAAGCCTATGCAGAGACTTAATTCCCAGTATCTCTTATTAAACGCAGACTGCAATAGTTTTCTGTTTTACTCACTGCCACAATGCTGCACAGTTTCCAAAGTTTTTTTTGTAAAGCCTGACAGATGTGTAAGATTTGAAGTATTTTATTTTTTGTTTTTGTTTCGGCTTCTTAATAATTGTATAATTCAACATTGCTCAAAAGAGTCTTGGGTGTGGCCAAGAAACACCCTCTCCTTTGCAAATGGAAAGGTGAATAATTCAGATTGCAATCTAAAAAAATTTACAAATGTTTTTGAAAGGAGCACCAACTAAAAACTGTTTTGTATTGCTTGAGTAGGATGAACTACATTGGAAGCTGCCAACCCAAACAAAAAAAAAAAAAAATTCCCCAGAAATACTCAAGTTTGCACTTGCGTTGCAGCACTGTCATGTGAAAAATGAGAGGATAATCAAACTGCAGATCCACCCCCAGTAAAACTAGTTTGAAGAAGGATAATTTGTTGGGTTTAGCTCCATACACAGACTCCATACACAGTAATACAAAACATTGATTTTTACAAACTAGGAAAAGGCATCTCAAACCTCAAAAGAGGGAATGATTATACATTCCTAAAAGGATCTCAGATTTTGTTTGTGAAGTTGCAGCTAACAGAGCACTGTAACGTATTGTGTGTATCTATTTTACTCACAAACACACCCATTTTTACCTGTGTACTAGATGTATTATGTATTAGATACCCTAATGCTACATATTACACAAGGATACCCTATAGATACCCTAATGCTACACAAGGACTGAGACCTCAATTCAAGAACATTAAGAATTGTTTAATCTATTCTGAATTTGAGTAATAATGAGAATCACAGCAGATTTCCTAACAGCTAGCATGCATAACAGGTATATATATTTTAAATATGGTTTTATAGCAGACAAGGTACATATGCAAGTGAAAGTTACTCAGTCACATTCCTATAGATTTTGCTGACTTTAGGATCACATACAAGACAGGAGTTGGACCTCCAATAAATTACAGGCTTTTTTCACTTTTAGAACACATTATTTTCACTAACATTTATGGAGCCCAATCAGCCAACATGAAACACTTCTGTTCAAATGATCCCACACAACCTGTGCAGAGACCTCTAAAAATCCCCATGAGTATTACACATCACACTGTCCTGGGTTGACGGTCCCTCCTATCCTTCCCCCCCGGCCCCTCCTGAAGATCATTGGACCGGCTCCAGACCTGACCTGGGAATATCTGGGGGTCCTCGACGCCTGAAAACAGAAGCTCTGCGCCCTCCCCTCACAGCAACTGCTTGAGTATTTTTCTTTTCCCTTGTGTTGGGGAGTGTTTTTGTTTATTTGTCAATAAATAGGTTTTTTCCACTTCTCCTCCGAGGAATTCCTTCTCAAACCCAGAGCTGGGGGGGGAAGGGGTGGTGGAGGTTTGTTTTCTGGGGGGCTCCTTCTGGAGACCTTCCCCTAATTTGTCCTAAACCAGGACACACACTTCCAACACAACAGTAGAAAGCCATCAACAGTTAATCCCAGCTGGTTTCTACCACTGCCAACACCCCCTGAAGTAAGATGTCCTTATTTGCTTGTATACCCCATGCCACTTTCAAAGGCTTTGCACAATTTTTAAAAAGTAGTTTAATAAAATCAAATGAGCCAGTGTCTTTTTTAAAAAAGAAGAGTTCTTGGCACCCAAATTCCACTACATTTCAAAAGAATTTAAGAGCTCAACTCCCCTAAGGTCTTTAACGTAGGTTAGCAGCATACCATTTATCAAAACAGTGATTATTTGATCCCCACTTGTGCAAAAAAAAGATGGGCACCAAGAGGCAGCTTCAACATCTTGAAGTCGGTGATTTACATATATCAGTTTAGCCTTATATGTGGTGCCTCCACAGTCATTACCCAATAACTACTTTATTGCTTCCTGGCTGGGGCCTCCTTCACTGTACCAAAGCCACTAAATAATACACTCAGGCTCCCACACCTCTTCCACATCATGGGTCCATCACTGGATCACTAACCAAACAGTTGTCATCCTAAGATGGTAATAGTTCTGAAAAAAGCTGACTAGACCAGGTATGACTTATCTGTCTGAAAGAACTCAGCAGAATTTTTATAGAGTGCTATTAGATTAATTGGGTGCACCTAAACCAAATTTTTTAATATATCCACATCACAACTGTAAAAATCCCCCTAGCACTCTACACTGCCTCTGAGGGAGTGAGATATTTGAAAAGTGGATGCTCCCATCTTTTTCAGAATATCTTCATCCTGAGCCTAGGCATGGATGGCTCTTCAATGCCACCTGGGCAATTTTTCATTCTTCAATTCAGCAGTTCTTCTTACACTGTGTAGGAAAAGCAACTGCCATTCTTATTGCCCAAACAGTTAAAAGTACATAACTTTTAACACAAAAGCACAGAATGGGAGGTAACTACTCCCTCACTGTAGATCAGCAAGAAAAAAACTAACTGCAGAACCCAGAGGTTGACCTCATGTTGTTTTGTAACATAAGCACTTTCCACCCAAAGGGCAAAAGTCAAGGAGAGTTTGATTGTGGAGTCAAAATAGTCCTACCGCTCTGTTATTTTACCCTCCCTTTCTTCCTCCAGATTATTCCACTCAACATAACCTACAGCATTTAGTGATAAACCTGCTGGCACACAATTTATAGAGAAACAACACTTGACTCTCTTGCAGCTACTTATCTTTTTAAGCAGTGGAAAGAAAAAGACTCCTACTATATATAGTGACTCCTTGGTGTCTAGCCTTCCCCCTCCCCCCGCCCCGCCCCGCTTTTGGTATGCACACAGGACATGATGGTTTTAAGCAGAGCAACAGAGAACAGCTCACTTTCCCAAAAGGACATAATAGATGCTTTTTCACGACTGAAGGCCACTTGTAATGCATGGCTGACTGTGAAAAGTAACTGTGAAGATAAGATCAAGTATCTTTAACCATATTGAAGAACCCAAAGCCATGAAGTTTATGCCACTAATTGAGAATTAGTATGTACTTGCATGATGTGCAACCAAATCAAAGATTATTCAATTATAGTAATAATGTAGGGTAACAACACAAGCTTTCTTTTTATAACTAGCCGAGTATAAGAACAGCAAAAGGGAAGCAAAAAAATTACTAAGTAAACTACTTTCCTATTCTCATGAATCTGGAAAACTTCAGTGGCCGATGTGTGGAAAAAAATCACAGAAAACATGAAAGGTATTTTTTACTTTGCCAATTAGTAGTAAATGTTATTTTTCCAAAGGAGCACCTCTAATAGTGTATATGATTAACTTACACATTGTAACATTAAATAGCACTCTCTTTCTGCTTCTATAATTAGACAAATTAATGTATGGAAAATTAAACACTTAAAAAGTTGTAAGCAGCACTAATTCAACTAATTAAACATTTCCAGATCAAATTCTTAGAATATTGAACTGTTATTGCAGCACTGATATAACCAGCAATCAAAAATAAGACCCTTTCTCCTCAAAACTTCATTTGTAGGTCAATGCTAACCCCCCTTCTCAGGTTGGAGACATAGCTTTTTATGGAGTCATGCAAAGGTTATATTAAGTGCTGTATTTGAGCTTCTTTTTTTGTGTCAAGTAACACGAGCAAGAAAGAAGGTGGATTGCAATTTGAAGGATTGGGGAAAAAAAAAAAAGCCACAACCAAACCAAAAAAGCTCCACACTTTACTGAAGCCAGAATTCTGGGACGGGCAATTTCTCTGCCCACTATTTTATACATCTCAGATAAAAGCAAGTATGCTCAAATCACAAGTGATGTGCACAGGAAAACAACACCTACTAATGCACAGAGAATTCTGATTAAAACCACACAAAACAGAATAGCAGTGATTTTGCATAAAGAAACAAATGCAGAAAAGAGTAATTTAAAATTCATCAAAATTTTAGAAAGTTCTCCATATGTTTTGATTTGTCAGAACTTGGTCAAGAAAAGAAGAAAAAAGGCTGTGTTCAGTCTACTACAACCCTGCTTTTGTTATAGTTGTCTTTGCATCTTTCCCAGCCTGTATATGCTTATTTCCAAAACAATATTTTTTTAATCACTTACACGAAACACTAAGAAGTTATACAAAAACCCCACAGATTTACACATCTCCAAACTCTCTAAGACAGAAAAATATCAGAAAGAATAATCCAGCTAGAGGAACTGTGGGCTCTGCATGCCTGTGTGGGGATGACACGAGTCCATAAGAAACAATCTTTGTGTAACAGGCTGAGTTTTGAGAACCGAAATTTCTAAAATGAGTGGTGTACTTTTTTTTTTAATAACAGGAAAATGGTTCATGTTTGAGTTAGAAAGCTACAGGTGACATTCTGTTTTATTCTACAGTTCAAAACTGTGTCTTTAAGGAAATACTTTTTTTTTTCTTTAATTTAAACTAGCTTTTAAAGAGTAATTCCCAAGTGGTTTCAAAACCCAATTTGTTCACAAACTATGGTCAACATATGGTGACTATTGAAGCTAACCATAAAAAAATTAATCAAGTTAAGTGCACTTGAGAAAGATGTTGCCTTCTGACTAACATAACATAGAACTTTCTGTAAATGTTCCTACAATACAGATCTATCTGTTTTTCATAGCTTTCTAAGACATATTAAAGGACAAAATTGAGCAAGGATAATGCTATCCCACAAACCACTGCACAAAAAGTGCACCTACAGACAGTGGCAGTAACATGACTTGGCTCTTACATCAATAGGAGTGAGTATTCTTGTGTGCTGTCCATATGCAGGCTGCGTAACTATGAAGAAAATAGCCAAGGGACTCATTTATATCCGTTTTTGCAGATGATACAATTTAATATGAAGATCCATGGGGTGCATAACTGTAAATCTATGACTGAAAATTACACATGGAGACAGAAAGTAACAAAATTATTGAAATAGTTTCAGCCTAACAATGAACATCTCAGCGTTCCTACAGCACCAGTACGGACTGCCAAACCCATAAATCACTAGCCTGAAAATGAATGAAAATGAAAATCCATTATTTGTGTAAAAACATGAGAAAGGATGACTTAATCAAAGAACAAAACCTTCACTATATCCAGTTGATTTATATGGTTTTCTCATCCATGAAACAAAAGAATCTTGCATTACATTTCTCTGCAATAAAGGGCATGAGTTATCCTTCACTACCACAGTGAGCACAATAATATACACCAAAGGGCTCAGGAAAGTTACATTTAATGTTATGCCTTAGATAGTCCATGAAGTGAGGCAACATATTTCATTAATCCAAACTATCCTAACTCTGTAAGTACCTCAAAAGCAGGCAAGCTTACCTTAACCCAGCTTTAGCAGAAAGAGATGGCCCTGAGTCTCCTACTGCTGAGCAAAAACATTTTATGGTATTATGTAAAGTATTTTACAAAGTTTACAGCATTAAATATTAAGTTATTAATTAATATATTTATATAGTATGATCCTACCTTCACAGAACAGAAACATACGTGTCTCTGTGCCATTCAGCCCTGCCCACAAAGCTCCTCACTAATCTGAAAATTCTGCCTGCCTGTGGTCTGTGTTCTCCTGAGGCTGGAGATCATGCAAGTACTTCAAAGCACAGGCTGTCTTTAAGACCCTGAACTCAATATTTTTCTTTTTCTGAGTTCAGGCTATTTGTACAGCCTGTCTGCCCAGCAGCAATGAAGCCAAGCTTCTTCAATGCCTCCTTTCTTATCAGCAGCAGTCACATCAACATTTTAGAGGCAGGTGAGGTCAACAAGCCCCATGGACCAGGCAGCATATTTAGTTTTCCATATTTCAGGTGATTGAGTCTAGGATGTCTCAAAGTTAGTTCTCTCTTAAAGGCTATGACTGTGTTACACTAGAATTGAGACTAAAGGTGAACACCTAAGCTCAGATGGCAAATACAGCCTTCCTCTGCACAGCAGGTGCACACAGAGATTCTGTATTACCATTCTCCAGTGAGGAAAATAAAATTCTCAGGTCCCTAATGTATGAGGCTTAACAGCAAGGATCAACAACTATCTTAGGCATTATACCCCTATACATTACACCAGAGGGAGTCAGTTCCATCTATGTTCCTGCACCACTTTCTATGGCATAAACCTGCAGAACCATCTAAACATAAAACACAAGGTGAAGATGTCGAGAATGGAATTTGGGTTACCTATATCTGGTGAGAGACCTAAGCAATGACTTGATGGAGCCAAGTTGCTCCACAGTGCAATTAAGAAGAGCTTAAACAATAAACAAAAGTTTGTAGTAACTGCTACTAGTGTCACCTACTAGGATTTAGGCAGCACATATAACTAGCAAGGCATGTGTGCATTTACCATCTCCAGTACCAGCCTGGAGGACACAATGTTTTTGAAGAAGCAGGAGACAGGAATCAGTTTCCTTTTGCAAAATGGAATAAAACCCACACTGTGCTCCTCCTAGAATACTAAAATGCCAGGTTGTTGGTGATTTCCCTCTTTTAACCTCCTGCTCCAGGACACATTAAGCATTTTATGGCTTCTAAAGCAAAATTTTCCCAGAAGCATTATCGGAACTGAGCTTTTACCGCCTCCCCCCAAAATGAAGTAGTAATTCAGCAGTAGAATAGTAAGGCTTAAAGCATGCTGAAATCACTGCTTTGCATGCATACTAACACTGTCCCCTTGTAGTCCATTGTCTTCTCTATTTCCACTTCCTCCCTCCTGTTTTGTTGTCTGACTGAAAGCTCGGGCACAGGCTGCCAGGCTGCTCTCCGTTTATACAGCACCTACTATAACAGGGTCACAGCCTGTGAAACAAATTCCAGAGCACTAAAACACTATAAACAACCACCGCCAACAGGCCTGTCAGAGCAAATTAACTGAGTATATTTTGGTGACACATGATTCCCAATGGCTTCTTAAGCAGTTTCTCTTCCTGATTTATGAAACCATCCAGTTTTCCACAATGAACTAGATGGCTGTTAATGCAAATTACTGAAATTCTGCTTGACATATGCAAACCACTTTACAGGCAGATCCTCTGCTGGTGCAAACTAAGACCTTCAACAGCACATCAAGAACAACAACTTATAGCACCATCTGCCCCTTCATCCACACTGACATCAGCCCTCCTCATAAACCCTCCAGTTTCAAGGGTATGACTCAACACACATTCATATCTGAGCTCTCAGTCCTGTGGAAAAAAGTATCTATTAGGGTAGGATGCAGCTTCACTTAGTGAATCTTTTTACTCTTGACACTGCACTGCCTGCAAGCGGCCCTAGTGGGATGGGAGGTGAGCTGGGAGAGGGAAGATTGCAACTCAGCCTGCACTCCTCTGCTATCAGCAAGGCCATCCTCATGCTTCAACCATGAGACAGAAATGGATGGAGCATACAGGACCACACTGGTCCTGTATACTCCATCCATCCTTAGAAGATTTTTCCCAGCAGTAGCTGGTTGCTACAGCTTGGTCTAGACATGAACAATATAAGTTTCCTTGTAATTCCTGTGGGAAATGTCCAGCTGTGAAAACTGCTGGAATTTCCTGATAGCCACAGTGTCCTGCCTTGTATTTTAGAATAAACAATGTTGACAGCAACAGTGTGCCAGAAGTAGACTTTACCAGTTTGCTGCAGAAACAGGGAATTTCCACCTACTTTTCACTTTTCCTTGTTATGAGAACTGATAAGCATATCGTGAGCCATTCCTGCCACACTCATACTCATTCCCCCAGTTATGAGTACAAATAGAAGAACAGAGAATACACAGCAAGGCAGGATTATTTCAAAAGCTTATACCCATTACTCTTGTTTCTTTCATTATAAGAAATTATGACAAATTCTATAATCAGTACTCTCTTCAGCCAATTTTCATATATTAATTACAGTAAATAAAGATTTCATGTACTGTATAAAATCAGACATGGGGAAAAATAATATTTATACACCTCTTTTAACCCAACTTTAAACTATGGGCAGCCATGTAATTGAATTTTGACTGCTCTTTTCAAATCAACATAGACTCTGGGCTGTATTGCCAGAAAGACCAAGAGATACAACAACCACAAATACACACACTTCATCTCTGTACACCCTTTAAAAATTATTATTATTAATTAAAGATTATTATTATGTTTTGAAAAACTAGAACTCAGAATTTTATACTACACTGCTTTTAGCCAGACCCCCACGTTTATGCAAAACTTTAAATATATGTTGAAACTTATTTTATACATCAGGAACAAGGTAACATACCACAAACTAAAAATAATTTATGTCACCTACCCAACAATAAGCCCTTCTTGCACTTCTTAACATGTAAAACCCACAGAATTTCAGGAGGGTTTGTTTTCCCCATATGGCTCTAGAGATAAGTGATCAGTTCAAGTATCTGCATGTTCAGCCATCCTTTGACTGAATGTGGTAACATGAGCATTAGCTCTGGTGACACACCACTACGCATTGTCTGTTCTTCCTATCTCATGTATTCAAAATTTGACAAAACCATACTTTAGAACTCCAGGAAACTCCTGCATATACATCCACCCAGCCTGATTAGCCTGCAAAAACAAATGGTGTTGTGGCAACTATGAAACCCAAGTTCAAAGGCAGGTCAGAAGGTAACAAAACTCCACATGAAGAAGGATCAGTTGAGTTCAGCTACTTTCTGTATGATCAAGCAACACAATATCACATCTCTTTCTTTAGGACTGTATTCAATTCCTGCATCACTTTTTAAAAACTAAACTTCAAAAGCCAAATACAAATCTACAGGCAGTAGATTTGCAGCAAGTGGATGGCGACAGCAGGATCAAATGGAAACAAATGGACAGGAACATCACCAACTGCTTCCGGGGGAGGAGAGCTGGAGGTCAGCAGCTACATCTGGTCATGCTGGCCAAAGGCAAAGAGATGAACAGAGCTGGAAGATGAATAAGTATCTTGATATGGTTGTATCAGGGAAGGCATAATGGAAAATGGAAACTTACTGGCCAACAGGTCAAGAAAACGAGAGAACAAATCTATTCAAACCAGAATCACACTTACGAATGCTTTTAGTTGGATTAAGCCAGGCAGCTCATCTCAAATTACGTTACACTACCATGGCGCTTCTGTGAAGTACAAATCCAGCCCCTGGTGTTGAAGTTACAGTGCCAGACACACCAAGTTGCTCGTGCCTTCTGTCAGGCCATTAAAATGTGCCACAGGTCTCAGACCTGGTCCAGGAGAAGAAGTTTTATTTGACCACCCGAGCCAGCAAAGGTGGCAGGCAGCGAGTGTGTGCTGATGTCTTGCCACTGGGAGAAGTTGAGTCACTGTTCCCTGTGCCAGCTGGATTCAGGCACGAGTTTAATAAACTGGTTCACTGCAGTGATCATGCCTGGTTGTTGCTGGCACCAAATGCTTTCATCTCTAAATGTCACAGGCAGGTTAGTGTGGCTTTTCTTTTTTCTTTTTTTTCCAGTAGGTGAATAAAAATGTGGAAATTCCAGCTACAAAACTCCAGCAAGAAAGAGAACAGCAGGGGAAAAAAAAGGATCTACTTTTGACGTTTGTTGCTGAAATAACTGGCTCCACAATTCTAGCTCCACATTAAAATAGGGACAAAAATAAACCTGTCCTCTGTGGTCAGTTGTGGTCTAAAATCTTTGAATTATTTTCTGTGCAATCATTCTGCAAAGATTTTCTTGGAATGGGTCAGGGAAACATCAAGCAAGGAGGTAGCTTCTTGTCACACAACCTGAAGAAACACGTCCAGGCAAGTGAGAGGTAACCAACTTACTTACTGCTGGCCTGGAAAGTTGCACCCATACGCCACTGAAAATTCTCAAGAAATGCATAATTGTACTGCCCCATTGCTTGCTAAATTCCTTCTCTGGTTGGGATTGATCAATTTTGAATTCTATCACACTTCAGGAAAAGAACTAATCTCTACACAGGTATAGACCCTAACGAGACCTTGTTCAGAGTTTTTAAACCCGATCTTAATGATCACATCACAAATTATCTTCTCTCACCATAAATAGGAACAAGTAAGCTCAACAGCAATATTTTCAGGAAGAATCTTTAAATCTTAGTACCCTAGTCAGCTGAAAAATATGCCTAGGCCTCACTGCTCCCAAAGCTTCCAGAAAACAAGTTAAAGCCACCCCAAAATGTTTGTCACCCCCAAATGGGTTGGCACCCAGTAGCAGATAGAATTCTATAAAATTTGGGGTTAGCTGTTTTTCTGTCACACACAAAAAAGGCCTACAATAAAGAGAACTAAGGTGAAGGACTATTTTTCATTCCTACTCCATCAGGTTGCACATGTCTGCTGACCACTGAATTTGTTTTATTTGCAAGGGCAGCAGGGAACAATAACAATTCTCAAACAGAAAAGGAAACAGAAGAGTTATAGAATCACACATAACCCTCCCCAACATCCTTTTAACAATCAAAGGAAAAAAGATAACCATATTTCCATTGTGGATAATGAAATTTGAGATTCATGTCATCTTGTTGCCTCCTTGCTGGCAGAATTAATTTAAGGAGAAAGTGCCAATTTCCCACTTCAAATATATGTGCCACAATCAAAGATAATTTACACTTCATTTATACTCTTCCATCAAAGAAACAATATAGATACAAACAAGGCTTCTAGAAATGGGAAGGTCATAAATTTGATCATATTTAAAAGGAGAAAAAATTAAAAGAAGGTGTATTTTTATAACTTTTCCAGCATCTAAATAGGAAAAATTACTTGCTTTTCTCCTGTTCATTCTGGATCCAGGTCAGATGTGTCTCTCAAGTAATTTGCGTCACCCATGGCCTCACTAAGGATTGCCAAGCCTTTACAAGGCTGTCTCTCAGCTTTGAATATTGCCAAAACAAAACTGCTCCAGTGTATTACAGGGAGATGTGAGGAGCTTGTGTATTATAATACTTGAGTTCTGTCTGGAGCCAAGACTTAATAAGGTCTTACTGCTTTTTGATAAAAGCCATTTCTTTAGAAATATAACACAAAAATAACTTGACACGGACAACCAAGTGTAACGAGAGAGACAGGACCATTCACAGTGTCACTGCCGGTCTAGAAAAACATGCAAAATCCTCTGCTCCACCTCACAAGGTTCCGTATATAAAACCATACAGAAAACAAACCAGGACTGAGTCAGCATTTCCTGTCAGGAAAAATATTATATAGCTTACCAGCTGCTGAGGACAGGAGTCTGTGAATTCAAAGAAGTAAAAATTATGTGATTCAGGATATAAATGTCTCCTCAAAAAGAACAGGAGCAGGATAGTCAAGTGGTTTAGCATGCCCAGGGCAGGATGTATTAGCAGGATTACTGGAGATGACTTATGCCTGTTCTGCAACTCAGAGTAGGAAATGCGAGCACATTCACATGCCTGTCTCAATGCCTTCTTGGACAGGACATCAGACCTTTTAGTGACCTTCTAATTTCTCTTTCCTAAACCCATTTGCACAGCAAAATTTTGCACTGCAATTTCTTCTGTTAATATGATAATAATCCATGTTAAATCAATGATGTTCCCTTACGCAAACAGTTTATTCTAAAGTGATGGCAGTAAATTTTTACCTCATTAGACAGTGAGGGGATTTGGGTGCTGCATCTTAATTAAACAGGTTGACTGTAATCACGGATCTGAGACAGATGCACAAATTTTCGCCTGAACCACACATGATAAAACAGAAACATAATGAAGAAACCTTGAGACCAACATTCTTTTTCATTTTTTGCACAATAAAAATACACTAACATAATTTCTCTTGTAGAAGCATTTTTTTCCCCATTCTATGGATTACAATGAAGTGTGACCTTCATATCAGGTGCTAAGTAGCTACCTCTCTACTCAAATTCCTCCAGAGTTCCCTGATAAGCAAACACTGGTCCAATATCACATCTCAAATGGTTTTGGTTAGATATTGGTAGCCTAATACTGATTTTGCTTTTCTCAAAACTTTCAAAAATAGTTAATCATGTGGTGGGAAACACAACAGCTGGACACTCCAACACTGCTCCAACACTGCAGTTGGTGGAACACCAACCTGTACCTTTTCAGCTCCACTGAAGTTTTTTTGTAATGATCCAAAGCAGCATTTGAATGTCATGTGCAACATATACAAAAGACATCACCATTGCTTATTTACCTCAGAAAAAAATGCAAATGCTTAGGACATCAATTGCCTTCTCTTGATACTTCAAAAAAAACCCAAAAAAGCTATATATTCCTATACAGAAGCTGTCTTTTTCAATACAGAAGAATAATTTCCATAATAGCAAAGCAAAGTTTTAACAAAAGAACAGTTAGGCTTTGAAGATTCAATCAACTCTGCATACTGGAAATCTAAAACGTCAGAACTAATTACAAAGATTTTAAAATTGGCTCTTAGCCTTTTTTTTCCCCCACAAGCTAAAGAAGGTACATTAAATTATTTTATTCTGAGATATTATTAATAATTGAGGTTCTTTCTCTTCCTTTGAACTTCAAGTGAAAAGAAATCAGAGCCATCAGTGTCTGGAAAAACTCAGCTTTTCAGAGCCAGGGCAGTGATTCAGGTTATACCTGAATTTTCTCCAATATGTTCCTGCAATTAGTGAATTTGACTTCCATTAAATATAAAACACATCATAAAAATATCATGGTCTAGCACACTAAGTGTGAGATTCAAGTTAAGTAAATTCTATATTTTGGTCCTTAATTCCTCCTTATATTTATCTAATTCATGTAATGTGTCTGCTTTAGCTTCTCCCTGTGTACATATATCTAATTACTATTACTTGCATCACTGACCATTTTGCTGACAAATGATTCTAGAAAATGCTTATGCTCAGATCTGCAGAATGAGCATGGAAAAATCCTCATTGACACAGTTGTCTCCCGCAAAATACTGTGAAAGTTTGCTTAAGACACTGTGTGTCAAGGAGTTAGCATCATTTCTGGGACAGGAAATAAAGTAGAGAAACAAGCACATCAGCTGTGGTTGAAGGACAGAAACTGATTCAGGGATTCCTCCAAAGCAACTAATAGCAGTGGGATATGACCCACTTTGGGCATCTCTACTTGGCAGATGTCCTTAAATAATGACAGTTAAATGTTTTGGAAGCTGCTTTTTCGTTTTGTTTTGTTTCCCCCACACCCCCCACCCCCTCTTTTCTATACTGTAGAGGTGGACCAAATACAACATTTTCTTAATTCTGGGGTGAGCAAATTGTCCAACTAGAGGTATGTTTTATCCCAGAATTCAAAAATAAATGCCTGCACGCTCTTCCACACTCCAAAGGGCTTTAAAGGATACAGGAAATATGACATTGCTAGGCCAATGATTTGTGCAAATATTGCTCTATTGAAAGCAATTTTGGGAGGTTTAGATTCAGACCTTTCTCTCCTAGATATAAGACGCGTTTCTTTGTTGCATGTCCCAACATGTGAGTAGATGAAAGTACATAAAAATGCAGCAAAAATGGGGAAAACATGAATGTAATTCAGATGTCTTGGGTGGTTTGGAAGATCAGAGAAAGCAACAATATGAAACTCTTTCTTTCAAAGAAAATGCAACTTTCAACACTTATTTACTGCTTTAAGTGTAGTATTTTCTATCTACCACAGTGACAATTTCCCACTCTGGTAAAACATAGTTTTTAAATTGCAAGTCTGTGTAGCAATTAAGGGTTTTAAGTGCTAGTATGGAACCTTTACTCGACTGATTACATCCCCAAGATAGATTTTATAGTGGGCGAAACAGAAGAAAATACAAAGGTAAAAACGTAATTTATTATTTATCTGCCGATGATTAATTCTGACAATAAACATCATTTGCACCCCTGTGGGCCTAATATTTTCAGAGTAGAAAAGTGAGCAAGTTGTGTGGCACCTGTCAGTTTATCAGAAGAAAATTACCCATGGATGAAATTATGAAAGAGGAAGGTCATCAAAAGTTATCAAGATTTGACTGAGCCTTCTTGATCGAAAAACTCTGACCTTTCCTTTTCCTGTACTTGCAAGAAAGTTATTCCATACAAAACATTTCTTGCAACTGCTCTAATTTCCTAAAAGCCACAGGCCTGTTTGTTATTCTAACTGTAAAGGTAGCAAGTAACAATGTTAATTAATGACCTCCTAGAAATTTGCAAAAAATTACATTGCATGCAAACACTAGAATGTTAGTAAATTATTTCCCTTCTATACAACAGCAAAGTTGATTTTTGCATACCATTATATAAATGTATTTATACAAGTTACCTTACTTCCAGTATCCCCATGTTAGCAGCTGAATGAATATGCTGAGGAGCTGTTTCCATTCACTTTAGTGATATGATATTCCACAGGATTAATTTCCACTACACCTTCAGGTTTTGTAGTGATGTTTATGCTAGCAATCACTGCTAATGTTTTATTCAATATATTTTGCACAGCTTTTTGCTAAATTGCTAAAGCAATGAGCAAATACTAAGAAAAGAAAAGAATGAACAATTAGAAAGTGAAAACAGCAAATCATGGTCCAGTGAACTCTGGCTTTGCCTTAAACACATTAGCAAATATGTTCCTTAGCTCCTCACTTCTTCCACATTTCATAAAGCACTATTAACCCCTTCCCTTTGGCTGTGGGTGGGAGCTCAGTGCACCAATAAAATACGTTCAAATCCACACAGCCTTCAATGAGTTAACTTTTCTTCCACAAAGGTGAAGAGTTTTGCTGACCCAGTACAAGTCAGCTTGAATAAAATTCAGTTCTGCTGTAGTCAACAGGAAAGTAGGAAGGAAAATAGGATTTAACAAACAAAGCATAAAAAGTTCACAGCAGGAAATCATTATTTGGGCAATTGTTCACTTTGTTAACAGACTGGACTGTATTAATATCTATCAGTGCATACTGCTGTGTTTGTGGTTTCTCTGTAGTGGCACGTCTGGTCTGATTAGTTACAAAGTGGTCATATAGGCAAGTGAAATCTGCAATTGTGTGAGGTTTCCGAAGAATACAGAATACATATGTCATTAATGCTTAATCTGGCATCAGCTTATTCTGGTTAAAGCTCGAGCGGTTGACTAAAATTAAATCAATACTAAAAGAAGCTCAGAATGCCAATAGAAGTGGTTTACAGACATAGTTTCACTGACCATTACAGCTGCTATGGATTAGGCACATGAAACGGTTCAGTTCAAGTTAACATTTTCAGTATACATACACAAAAAACTGCAGCTGCAGTATTCTGTATGCTTGCAGACAAAAGCATTCTAGGAACACATATAACATTGTTCCAAGTTACCATTTCACATTTATCAATTTCAGTCATGCTTCTTATCACAAGAAGGTTAAATTAAAATTATTAGAATATATACGTGTGTGTGCATATGTGTATATATATATGACATTGCTGTTAAGAAATAGATTTGTAGACAAAGATCCTATAAACTGACGGGGAAAGCCTGAGATTCTACAGGGTTTTACATAAAAACTGTATGTTAAACTATATATAAAACTGTAAAATTATATATAAAACTTAAGAAGCTATCGATATTAACCAGTGAACATGGTAACGCCAACAATGTTTGTACAGGAATGGTTCCTTAACTTCCATGAGAGGAGTCATAAACCAGTTTCTTTAATGTATTCTGAAGGTTCTGGATGCAAAGCAGGATCACTGGCAGAACACTCATCTCCTCATCCAGCTGTATTTTAGGTCCCTTTTTCCCAAGGGAAATATTTCCCTGCCTGCCTGCCTTACTCAAGCCTATTTGAAGCTACCCTAAAAGCTACAACCAGCCTTTGAGAACTGAACTTTTGGTTAGAAACTGCAGGTGGTGAGGTAAAAAAAGGTGTGCAATATAATTTTTTTATCAGGCTCAGACATTTTAGATCAATATGGAGGCAGTAGAGATGCCAATTTTAATTGATTGTGAATGCGGTTCAGTGGTTGTTCTGAAGAAAGATTTTGATTTACTTGTTTTATGATGGGAGCGTGGCTGTGCCAAATACTATTTCCCAATACTGCAGAGACTTAAACGAAACACATGCTGAATATATCACTCTGAGACATTCATTTATCATCTTTTATGGAATTTGAGGGATTTACTAGGGCCACTTTATTTTAACTATTAACATTTTATCCAGTTCACAGGGCATCAGCTATTCAGAAGAAAACTGGAAAAGGTCAATACACGTAGCCAGCAATTGCAAAACACATCCCATGAATTGCATTTCACTCTTGACCCAATAACTTCCCTTTCCCAACCTTGATATTTCAGAAAGCATGGGTATTTTTTATATCTGATAGTTCATAGGACTATCACTAGCCACCTTTCACAGTACTATGTTTTGACCACTTTCCAAGGTGTGGGATCAAATCCAGTATCTGACAACATTTCTAATCCCCTCTAGAAAAGTTGTGAGCTGAAATGTACAAAACTGCTGCAAGGCTCCTTGAAGTAGTTAAGCCCCACATAAAGCCATATGGACAACTTGGGAATAAGCTCAAGAGACACCTGTGTAGGTTACCTGTGCATCCTCTGCTTTTCACCTTTCAGCAAGCTTTATATTTGAGCAAAGATTTGGGGGTTAGATTTACAGAGAACTATTGGCCCATTGGCCTCCATAACTACCATGGAGGAGATGCCCTGCTAAGCCTATTCACTCTCAGCCACTTTTCAAAAATAAAGTGCATAATATTACTTACATGTACCTCAGCACACTGCTTTGCTCCAATACCAATGTGGGTTTCCTACTCCATGTATCGAAATAGTGCAGGAGTTTAAAAACTTTTAATTGAATAACTTATGATTCTGTCTACCTCATATTTATTAAAATTTTGGGTTGAGACACTGCTCAATTTCAAAATAATTATTTTCAGGTTTGGTCTCCTAATTTGGAATCAGTTTCAAAATTAAATTAACAGAGATTTTGTGGAAGTTATGTATAATTCACATTTCATAAAATCCCCCATGTAAATCTGGAGGATAAGACAATCTGTTGGCAACAACCTGAATTTACAGAACGGAATTTGGTCTGTTTATTGTGAAGGGTTACCTTTTAAATTTTACTCACACGGACTGCCTTTTTTTGAGATAATCAATTGTAAAAGTAACAAATCTCATACTCATATTTACACAAGATTGTAACTCACTGAGGTAATCTAAGGGGTGAATTACAAAGCACTAAATACCTGTCTTTTACAAATTACTAGCAAGAATGAATCTCATTATTTATTTCAATTTCAGGTACTTGAATACCATCTCAGTGCACTGAATTCTGTTGACAGTTGCCAGGACTTTTGTAGGACAAATTCTCAAATTACATTATAAGTTTTTGCAGTAAGTGTCCAAGTATTACCCATATAAAATATTCATCCTAATTATTTAAATGACAGTGCGATACCTCAGTCAAGCCTTAAAATGCAAACAATCTTGTGGCTTTGATACTAGGCTGGCACTGAGAGGTAGACCCAGTTTAACTAAAATTACACTATGCTTTCAGGATGTCTTTTGAAACACATTTAAGAAGACCCTTTGAAAAATGGGAATTGCCATATCTTTTTATTCAAATTTCAATTGCCATTTCTAGTGATATCTCATTTATAGTAGCACAGTAGCCAGGCTCTTTCTTCTCAAAATCTTCTCTTCAATACTGGCAACCTACATTCAAGGTCCATCCTAAGCATCCTCTTGTCCAGGCTAAACAAGTCCTGTCTCTACTCCTCCTCACAAAAAAGTTCCAGCTCTCAACTTCATAGTCCACTGCTGGTATTACACAATTTTACTGACACCTTTCTTGTACTAAAGGGGACCAAAACTGAACACAGTACTGCCCATGTGCATATTTTCATGCTTGTTTGGGATTTTTGACAGTGGTTTTGCTTGTTTGGGTTTTTTTAATGTTTTTGGGGTTTTGTTTTGTTTGGGTTTTTTGAATGTTTTTGGGGGTTTTGTTTTGTTTGGGTTTTTTGTCCAATTACTTGAGTTAATCTAAATGTAGCCATTAATCAGAGATATTAATATAATGGACTATGAAAAAGAATATAAATCTCACAGCCTGTATCCTGATACAGTTATGAACTCCTAAGATAAAGCATATCCTTTTCTGACTATACAGTTCATTTATATATATTTTATTTATATTAACATTTGTCATTATATACTGGTTTTGGAGTGTCTATTTAACCGAGAACTATATTTTAATACCATTTTGTTCAGAGATCAGGTATAATTTAGAAATAATAGATCTCCTGCATGCAAAGAACTAGAATGTTTTCATAGTAGTTTTGTCATTCAAAAAAGAAATTGTCAGATATAAGTATTAAAATTCACACCAAGTTTTCATATTTTACTTCTCATTTTCTCTAGCTTACAATATCTGTGGACTAATTCCTGCTATAACTATTGTATTAAGCAAAGTACTAAAATCACTTCTGCCCCTGCTTGGGTTCTTCCTTGTCTTGGACCACCCATACACCAGGTTCATGCTGTACCCTGCTTTCTATATTCACAGTAGAGAAAACTCTTTGTTTCAGCACCATGAAATTTAATCCTTCTCCATTGCTGCATTTGCAAAAGCATCATCCTTGCCTTCATACATCTCAGTCATTATTTCTCAAGTCGCACTTTTCATTGGAAGTCTTATGAATATAAAACTTTTTTCAGACTAAATCACCAAACCTCACAAAACCCTACCAAGCTTGCAGTAACAAAGCCTGCCTTATTTGCTGTCATCTTTATCTTTTCTGTTTATCAGTATCTTCAATCTTCTCTCTCAACCAACATAATGTCTTTGGAAAAAAAAAAAAGGGCCTTAAATCTTTTTGTAGGAAAAAATAATTGTTGTAATGCATGAGTCCCATTATATACAAAAGGCAATGCAACAATTTCTTCATTTGTTAGGAAGAGGTTAACATTGCTCTGTGGGCTCCTTGTCAAGTTCTAGCAGTTACAAAATGTCTTTGTGTAATGTATCAGCATTCCTGAAGTTTTGTGAAACTGGGGAGGGGAAATCAATATTAAAAATCAGGGAGCTGGAGCCTTCACATGAAATACAGTTTTGTTCCTACCACAAAGCTAAGTGGTTTTGATCTTTCTGAACTTCTCAATCATGTGTGACCAAAGAATTCTTTGCAACGAATTATGTTTGCCTTCTATCTTAATGAAAAGCCAACATGCATAATTTATAGAAGCTAGGAACCAAACATTAAAAAATAAAGTCATAAAAAAGCCATAGGAGTCTTTAATGGCAGAGTTCTCACCATCTAAATGGAACTGTAATACAATATTTTTCTGTCAGATTTATTAGGTTTTATTTGAATATGTTCGACTTTGCAATGATGTTGGTACAAAAATTCCAAAGAGTGAAAACATTAAAAACCAATAAAAATCAAACAAATGAGGGGTCACAAGAAAAGCAGAAAGTCTGTAGAAGACTTCATTTTCTTTTAAAGCCAGTATTAGGCTTAAATCTCAGCCAAAAATATCTAAAATACATTCCTCTTTCACCAAGGTGGATCCTAATATTTTACTTTCTTTTTTGCTTTTATGGTCCTACTCCTCAGTACAATGACTTCCTGTAAGGAGTGGTATTCCACCAAAGTAACTGTCATCCTCTTTCTTTACTGACAGAGAAAAGCTTCTTCCAGATGCAGGAACTGAAGAAGCAGTGGAAAGCAAGAAAAGGTCTGAATCCTCAGCCACAAGTGTTAACAAGGAGCATTTCCACTGTCTTGCACAACTTCAAAGTATATGTAACTACATGTCTTGCAGTGTCATATCATCCCCGCACCTCTCATCCTCATATAAATAAGACTGTAGAGTAAATATTCTACTGAAAGACAAAGCTAGCAATAGAAAATATGTTTCTTCACCCAGTTCCTGATTGTGAGGCATATTGTTTGCTTGGTATACAGACAATTAGCTTTTTCATGTAACAAGTAAGAATCATCTCTCACCCTTTTAAAATAGATGTATATCATTTGAACTACTTAAGGTGAGATTTTTTTATCTACACCATCTTGCAAACTGGAACTAGTAGAGCAGAGAGTTGCTCTGCTATCACTTCTAAGTGCTAAGCTGTCACTGATTTCATATGACAATACAACTTGCTTGCAATGTATTAATACAGATTTCCAGACAAAACAATTACTTTGTACATCTGAAGAATTAATTTTCCAAAGTACCTTCAATAACTAAACAGCAAGATCTTAACCAAAATGTTCTATTGATAGTAAGCTTGAAGCCATGTTTTGGGAAAGGATTGCAAACTATCAGTAACACAAGTTTATTCTGTGCTGATGCAAATTACACAATTATGAGCGAGGTTAAGTAAGATTAGACTGCTTACAGGCTACCTCTGTAAGCAGAGGAATGGAATAGCTTCTACTTTGAAAACATCTCCAGAGCTGGATCTCATTCCCAAGGAAAGCCTGATCAGGCCAAATTGTTTCACAAGTGAGCTCGTTAGACAGACAATAAAAACTGAATCGTCAGTGCAGATGAGAAAGAGCTCTCTTGAACAATACCTTTCCTTGCTACTTAAAATCAGTAACTGAGAAATGTGTCATCTCCATTCTTTACTGCAATATTCCTTATGAATCTTGGGAAAAAAAACTGATTTGGAAAGAAGCTGTTACAAAATTCACTGCTAAGTTTAATGAGGTAAATCATTGGATCCTACATTGCTTCTAGCGATAATTATGGATTACAAATCCAGAAACAATCTTCTGTTCATCTTTTCTTCTAGCTAACCTACTACATTTTGGCATTTCCTGTTCGCCTGTGGTAGGTCTGTCCAGAAGTTACAAAGAAAACAAGCTAGGAGAAAAACGTGTTCTCCTCACTCTGATAGCAGTCTTTTCTCCCCAAGCATAGTTCCTATGGTAAGCCAGGCTTCTTCCTTATAAACATTTTAACCTACTTCTCAGGGTCAGTCATAACAAATTCACCATATTAGTTCCAAGAAGACATACATGCAAAGACCTGTTCTACAGGTTTTCAAAAACAATTGACTAATTTTCTTAAACAGCTGAATGACAGGAAGCACTGACAAGATATTACAAAACAATTTTTTTCCCCACATAAAAGTTTAACTGGGAAAATTAACTGAATAAAAAAAAATACTGAAAGAATTATTGTTAGGCATTTGCTTCCTCTGCAGCATCTAAGAGTTAAAACCATTAAATCATCTGCTTCAAAGTGTTGATTTGGCTGTTATTATTATAAAAATCAAGTCTTCAGATATTTGAAAGCCCCACTAGCTTCATACAAGAAATATAAGCAATTCCATATATCTCCTACATTTCACTATGACATCTCTATGATGATTAAACAGACCAGGAATTGGAGAATTATTATAATAATTCAAAATCTTCGTTTCATATGGGATTGCATTCAGGTCCATTGGTATAGGGTTTTTGATGTCTTTAATTAGTGTACCAGTAGGCAAGAAACCAATACCATAAAAAAATATGTAAAGAATTTGACAAACCTTTCTGACACTTCTATCATATTTACTTACATTCCTCTCAGATTTGTATGGGAAGGAACCTGTACCATTGCTGTGTCTGATTTTCCTTTTCTTTGGAATACACAGGTAAATAGACAAAGTAAATCACATGGATTCTTCAGTAAGTACTCAGTAAATTTAGTGTCACTAAGTAAGTTCTTTATGACTTGGAATTAATTCATAAAATCCCATAATAAAGAAGGGATTTTTCTCTACCCTACACCCATGTCTTCTAAAAGACTGTTCATAAAAATTATGCAAATGTTACCTCCAACACAAGTCAAGCACAGACTCATCAATTATGGTTTAGCTGTCCATTAGGAAAACAAATACTCTGCATACAAGATCACATACCACTTGTTATAACCTTTCACAAATTAAAATTCCATAACTACATTATTTATTACTTAATAGACTACCACACTGAGTAACTAATTTATTCAATGACGTTAAACAATTTAGTTAATAGCAAATCCAATACTTAAAAGCCACAGATTTTGCTAAGATCCCTTCTGCAGTTGAAATTTGCATTGCTGCAATGACTCACACCCAAGTAGCCATTTGGCTAAATTCCAGTCAGGATTCTACTGTGTTATGCAAACTCAAAGCTTCATGATTAAAAAAATTAAAATTGTTTCTGAATGTGAATAAATATAATTTTTTAACTGTGAAAAGGTAACAGCATATTTATAATACCTTAGAAAATACTTCTAAGTTGTCTCTTTACCAATACATAGCAATAAACTCAGCCAAAACACCACTTTTCTGTCTTAACTATCTCAAAGTAAAGTGAATATCACAACCAAATAGGGCCATTTGAATCCATTCAAATATCACTGACACTTTCTTTCACCAATTTTTTTTTTTAGAGAGAGACCAAAGGAAATTAATGCAATCCCATACTTTAATAGGAAAGTAGATCTCTATGGTTAACATAACAAACAAATAGTTTCTAATCAGGTCAAACTGTCAGTAAGCGTCCTTTCTCATAATCAGAGATAAGGACGATGAAACTACTGCCCCATTATCTTATGCAGATATTCTAGATGGCCAAACACTACTTTTACAGTCAATATCCTTCTCATTACAAGTGTCTGATTTGATCAAGCACTTTTGATGCTTTGATAGAAAGACTGAAAATTACTCCAGTGATTGAAATCATCAGTGCTAATAAAAAGGGAATTGAAGAGACGAGTGCAATGCACTGCTATAATTAATTTTTGTAATTTTTTTAAATTAAACTCTGAGTTATGGATCATAAAATAAAAATTTTTTTTGGCTAAGACAAAAATATATGTATAAACTTGTTACAACTTGCAGCTGAAATTATACTTTCCTACACAGCCAGAAGCAAGTAAAGTAGTAAATGGAGCACAATCAACAAGATGACACAATGACACACCTGAAAAATCTCATTTCTGATGACAACAGGTACCATATCTACAAATAAAGATAAACTTTCTGGGTAGAAGTCTCAAAAGAAATACTAAGTAAATACTAAGTAAAAGGAATACTGAAAGTTATACTACGCATGGTTGTATCTAAATAAAACAGAATTTCCCCTTACACATTTTTGTGGTCTGAAGACAATAAACAACACTTACCAAAGTGTAAGACAGCAAGCAGATTTTCACAGCTAAGGAAGCTACTGTCTTTTACTGCCTCAAACCCCAGTACTAGTTGGGATGAGTATTCACACTCTTAACCTGTTTATTAATGATTTTTAACATAGCTATCAAATAATACACAAGTGTACATTCATCCCTTTGATCAGCCTGCAAACAAACCCTCCTAACAAAAAGGGAAAAAAGAAGGCTAGGTAAACACGGAAAAAAAGCTTTATATTTACTTCCTTCACATGTTACAAACTTAATTGTACAGTAAAGCAGAATTTCAGTAAAACAAAAAAAACCCAAAACAAACAAAACCACAAACCAACAAACAAGAACCCTAGAGAGCCTGTTTCTACTTAACTACCTTCCCCATTTTGACTTTTTAACAGCAAGAAGAAAAATACAACCCATACTAAAAATACAAATCTTCCCATAAAAGCTCCTTCCCAAGTTGACTGTTAATGCACATGGGAATTTAGTACAAAGACATTTTCTGTAAAACTTCCAGTTTACACAATGATGACTGAAAATATTACATCTCTGTTAAACTGACTTTCTATTTATCAGATCTACAGGGCAGACTGATCCCGGACAAAATCTTTAAGACTGGATAGACACATGGCATGAATAGAAGCACTTTTCACTTTATTATTGGAAAAGCCTTGCCTTCTACATCTCCAATTTCATCCTAATACACAGATGATTTTATACCTATTTAAGCTGTCACTGTACACACACCATGTCCATCATAGTCCTAACCAGCAGAAAATTTTTAAGAGTTAAATTATTTACAACCATCATCCTTTTTTCTTTCTGAAGGAAAACATTGCAGCATTATGTATTTGTTTTACAATGTCTATCGTTAAAGATTTCACAAGGAACATATAAGTTTATGTGGAGAGCTGTTGTCTGTAAAGGAAGAAAGGTTACAGATCAACAACCAAATTTTACACGGACTTTCACTGTCACCAAGGGGTCAGTTTGATTAACCCTTTATCAGTAAGGCTTTGCCTTGGGAATACAACAATTTTCCAGTTTCAGAGATTTTTCCCCTTGCCTGTTCCAACAGCTTCATTTCTCTTCAGAAATCTGGCCAGTATTGCTGACTTTAATTTTAGATTCCTGCTAATTTACTTGTTAAAAATAGTACTTCTGTCTTAATACTGTACATTTTGAAATATTGCCCATTCTGTAGCACTTAGAGACATGTATGTGAAAAAAAAGGGGAAAAAAAAAGTAGTTAAAATATTCACTGCTTTCATGCACAGAACAGGACCAGAAATCTAATACTGTGTCAGCAGACAGACTGTTTCAGAACCATATCCACACATTCTCTGGCAATATGCAAACTCGCTGCTTCACCCTTATACATTTTCTTCTTCAAAGCAGATACCAATGAAATGAGTTTGTCCCCAGTTTTTTAACATCAAAGACAGCAGGCCAAATTAATCCCTAGTGTAACTCGATGGAATTGGTCCTTGGTCTTACTCCCCAAGGAAAGCACTACTCCAAAACATACATTTAATTAATATCCTCTCTCGTCTATAGATTCCTATAGGGCTTTTAAACTTTTCCTTGTGGCATGCCCTTTGCAACTAGTCTAAGTTCATACAAAGGCCCCTTCTATCCTGGTGCTTTATTAGTGCTAGGAAATAATTTTAACATGTATGTTAAAAGATGTTTCCACAAGAACACGGATAACACAGAGTGAACACTCAACAGTGGAATTTTGCAACTAACATAAAGCGTAACCAAGGAAGTAGTTTTATAGTCTGTGACGACATATGGAAAACTGGTGAAAGAGAAGGGGAAGCAAGGGCCCAAGACAGATAAAACTGGTATGGAAAAAAAAGAAAGCTTGACTACTATCTTGCTCACAATAATAATCAAAGGCAAAGGTCCTATTAGCTAAAAATATATAAGATCAAGCTTTTCATGAAGTGGAATAAAATTCTCTCAGGTCACTCAAGCAGAGATTATTACTGAATTGATGTAAGCATATACTGAAGAGTCTTTCTGAAAAAAATCACCTTGAGTATACATATAAGCAGAAGTAAGATGCATGGGTTTTTTTTTGAATCAGAGTTAATGTAAGAACACAGCAGCAAGGAAGAGAAAACTGAATAGAACTGTAATGGAGAGGAGTAACATAACCAGAACTGCATTAAACTTCTTGACATTAGAATTAGACAAACCAGGTAAATAAAGACTCAGGCTTGTTTTAAAGATCTTTTAACTGCCTCTGCATGCCTTACCATTTCTAGCTCTGAACTGAAGTGCAAGGATACTGGACAGCAGAGACACATGGATATTTTATGTTATAATTTGCAAGTGTGTGCATTTTCAAAGTTTACTTTACAAAGAAAACCTAATAATCCCTTATACCCATCCTCCATGATTTTGAAAACACCCCCAGCATTAGCATACTTAGCCACAAAAAAATGTGAATTTAGATTTTATAAAGACAAACCATATAATTGTGAACTGCTATACATGCCAAAAAAGATATTTCTGAAATCTCCTGCAACATCATTCAGCTCCTCAGATTGCCTAGAACAGCAGGACCCAAGATTCCAATAAGAAAAGATCAGTGTCAGACCATGAGACTGAGACCAAGACCAATGCCCTTAGCAAGATGTTTGCCAAGTGAGGCTAATACCAAACATAGAAAAACATTGTGAACTTTTGGTTCTTGGACTTTATCCTCTGCATTGTACTTGCTCTGGAAATAGCCAACTGAACAGAATCACTAGCCATGCTAATGCAAATGTCTTTGATTACAGAGTATCCACAAGGTCAGAAAAACCTCAAATATCCAGAATTCAGCTTTTGGAAGCATTTTAAATTAAATCTCATTTTACACAGCTGATAAGAATATGATTTAATAGAATATGTTATTTGTGGTATGATGCGATTTTCTAGTATGAAGGCCAAACATTCCAGATTTCATTATTTTCTCATGTGTGCAGGCTTTTTACATGAAAAAATTCAACTTTTGTTGGACTATATTTTCAGCTGCTACGATTCCTAAGGTACATGATATTTGAGAAAGAAATTAAAAGCAGTAACAGCTTAAAAACAAAATTAAGCTGGTGCCTTTAAAGTCTCTTCCCCCAAATTAAACTGATCTTACAACACACACCCAACTCTTAGCGCAATCCAGTTTAAAGTAACTGATAATTTGCAAAACCATTCTAAAATACAGTACTAACATGCTCTTGCATGTCAATAAATGGGGGTAATTTATCATACATGCTGTTAATTTGTATTTTCTTTTCCAAAAATTTATAACTTAGGAGAAAAGTCCATTAGTACAACACTCAAAATCACTGTTCACCTGAATGCATTCTACAGAGAAAACTCCCCTAGTACCATGGAAAACAAGACAATGTCAGGGTTCTATAAATGACCTTCTTATCAAGGGATAAGCTTTCTAATTTTATCTACAGCTTTTGCTCAATCAAAAATTCAGCAGCAGCTTCCAAAAATCATGGAGCAGGTAGATTGTCCTAACAATACTCACATTTTGAGACCCTGGACAAACTGCAGTCAAAGGGAAGGCACTCCAACCTATGTCAGGGAAAGAAGCTCTCAGCCCTGGTATGAGGTATTACTCCACAAGTAGTTCCACTGGTCAGCAATTAGGCAAGAGCAGCAAGATGTGGTAGAATTACTAGTCATAGCTATGTTTGTTTGGCATGAAGCATAACTTTTAAGAAAATATTTTGAACCCTAAAACTTACTTCTGATCCTGACTTTCTCCATGACCTTGGCTAAATTTCAAACTTAATATACTTCAGCTCCTCCTGTACTAAAATGAATGCACCATAACATATCCACCTCTATAAATCTCTATCCTGCTTAGATGAAAGGCATTTTGCAATGTAAGTGCAAAATCTTGTTATTTATTAAAGGAGGCTTCTACCACAGCCCTTCACTTAACTTTGTTAGGGCCACCCTTTACCTTTAAATCTAGCAAGACAACTATTGATTAATGATCACCTCTGTCAGAAATATAAAAGCAATATAAACATGCCTTTGCCTGACAGATCAGCTGTCTTAAGCAGTGACTTGTGTAATTTTATCTATTTATCCTAATGCATCCCCACTTCAGCAGTTTCCAGTTGTCTTAAGTGGATACACTTAGTTTAGCCAATCCTAGTTCCTGTGTGGTGTGCTGGGACTAGTCCTGAGGTGCTCTCAGCTGTAGTTTATGAGTTGCTCAGAGGCTCTTTTACAGATCAGTTGTTTCATCCTCACGTTTAGGTTTTTCAGCTCACTGCAAACACACAGGTTCAAATTTCCAACCCAACAGGTGAGACTAAAAATAAATAAATATTTATAATAAAAAACAAAATATTGACTTAAACTACAAAATATTTAGTAGTTAATATTTAGTATTATAAGTATACTACTTATAATTGAAGCTACCCTTTTAAACCTGATAGGAATCTACGCTATCCAGGGCAATATTGGTCAATTAAATCCTGGGGGAAAAAAATTATGCTGAATTCAAAGACACCATATGATGAATGATGTGCTGTTGGGATTGCTGTAGTTCTTAGTACTGAGTGCAATTTACTGCTCAGAATTAATATCTACCTTCAAATAGCAGGGACTGAAAAGATACAATAATACTTATTAGTAAGTAAAAGAAGCACATTAGTAATCTATTTTTGGAGTGAATTACTGAAAGAAATTTCCCAGTTATTACAGACATCAGTTATGTGGTGTTGCTGGCAACAATTTCATAAGTTACCAAAATTCATCTTAAAACTACACTTGGCATGAATGAATCTTACTAGAAAGCTGTTTAAGAGCATCACTGTGCTTTGTAGATGGAGAAGGGCTGCCTTATTTAGCAATTATTTTATCTTGGCAAGAAGTAATAATAAAAAGCAATACACTCAGCTAGAAAGTAACAATCTACCTGAAGCAGGTTATATTTATCCAAGAGTTGATACATTTAATAATCAAGTGTAAATCTGCTAAAACACACCATCCTCTGCTAAAATTACTTATTAAAATTAGCACAGAGAGAGAGAATAAAACTCTGTAAGAATAAGTGCTTGGTGACGAAAAACATTGTATTAGCCATAGATCAACTGACTGAAATAAGCACACTGTCAAAATATGACAGGAGCAAACTGTTGCATCCCAAATATGAGGGCAGCTTTATAATGTGACAATAAATTATAACTAAGGAAGAATGCACACAAATGACATTTTCATCCCTCACAACAAAATTTGTCACAAACAGTAACCAACTACACATTGAAGTTGAAATGCCATCCAAATCCATGCATTTAAGAATGTCAAATGCAGTCTCCAAGACACTGGGATAAAAAATAATGAGTACAAAACATAATTCCTCTCCACTTGCCAATTAATAAACTCATGTCTAGATTATTATGAATTAAACGAACAAAACAACCTAAGAACAGCAACAAAAAACCCTATCATAACCAAACACAAATCCCCCACACACCTCCAACTCCCTGTAGCAGTTTTTGTAGAAGAGCAGCATTATTTTTTTCTAACAGCTGTAAAGGTATCTCATCCTAAAAGAAGCAAAAGATGCAAGGCATGCCCTAATTTTGAATCTATGTCTAAAAAGAACCTCCAAATCACATGAAGCCTCAAGGTAAACTAAAGCTTCAAGGTACAGTGGAATTGTTGAAGGCATTTCTTTACCTATATATTGTACTTTGAATGCATCAGTATCTGCATTATTTAGACATTGACAGTACGAAATATATTATCTAGTCATACACAGAAAGATCCCCAAAAAAGAAGTGAAACCACAGTAAGAATCATTGCTTTAAAAACCCAGCCTAGCCTGAAATAAGGGAAATTAATAGTTTTTGATCAAATATACTTCTGCATCTAATATCCTACATTTTGCTAAAAAAACTTTTATCTGATGGATATCATAGGCAGTGCTGCCAAGCATGAGTAAATCAGATGTGCAAGAATTTGTAGAAAACCAAGACAGCCAATACTGAGCTAAACACTCTCTGGTACCTCACTCATTAATTTACAAGAAGTCCCACCACTGGACCCAGCTGCTTTTAGCTTTCTTTTATGCTCCATTTTCTTTCTGTCTCCTAGTAGATTTCTTGAGCATAGATAATTGTAACCTTTCTAAAGAATCAGGGGTCTAAAATTCAGCATCCACAGATCTGCTAAAGTACAGTCTTCCAAGAGCTTCAGTGTCTAAATGAAAGAAAAAAAAATTGCAAGAGCTATAAAAACAACTACTCTTCATTTAGTGAGTTTTACATACCAAAGTAATCAATAAATTATCTGTACAACCTTCACAACCTCTGTCTCCTTCTCCTTCCTGTGAGTTCAGTGAGTACAAATGAGGTCTCTGTTGCATATCCAGGATTCCTGTTCCTTTCGTCCAATTATCATGTTGCTTTGAATTTTTTCCTCGCTCTAAACTACTTGGTAGAGAAGTAACCTTTTTAAAGTGGCTGTTCATCAAGCATTGATCATCTTCACTTTATGATCTGTTCAGTATTGATGAAAATTGTAATTGACAGAAACGTTTAAAAAAAAGGGCAGTGGGTTGTTTAGAATTCAACACTGAGAAAAAAGTTAAGAATAAAGTTTAAGCTATTTTTTCAACAAAGATGTTTGTCTTTGAAAAAGGTATAAGTATCATCATATAACTGGATGGACCTGTTCTTTAGACCTACCCATCTTTTCTCCCAGAATGCAAAACTTTTCCATTGCTAGCATGGTGCCATGAGCCTGGAATTCTACTCAGAAAAAGTCTCAGAAAAAAGAGGCAAGGATGCAAGTAGTTTTCCAATAGAAATGAAATTTGCAGTGTGATAAAAGTATATGCAAGGAGTTCACAATCTGAAGCCAGTATGCATTAAGTGTAGACACACACATTCCCTATGGAAAGCTTTAAAAGCTCTGCAGGAGCTGCAAATAGCAGTGAGGCCTAAAGCAAAGCCAAGGAACACTTGGAACTTCTGAGAAACTGAATGTCAACACAATATCATTTATGAAAGTATGCGGTAAATTCTGAGAAGCTGCCTCACAAGTCTCAGTTCAACCAATGACTTTAGCAGGAGCTTAATTGGTTTTCCTGCTACCCTTCTTCTTGAGCTGGTTCTATTTTGACCATTGAGTGAAAAGCAACAGCCAGTGTAAATCTCCTAATCCGTCACTCATGACATTTAAACAGACTGCGTTGTCTTGAACAGTGTGACTCAGGTTAAATTTCCATTAAATACTTCCCTGCTTTAATTATTTTTTCAATGAAAGTTGACACTACTAACACACAAAAAAAACCCTCCCATCATCAGCAGGCAAGTAGGCTGGAACTCTATCACGAAGCTGTCACTAGGCACAGTGAAGAATTCACAATCAGGTGGTATCTGGTGGTTACTCATCAACAGAAAACTCATCATATTTAAAGGCTCACCTTTTCAGTCTGTATGAATTCCTGCTGAATGTGACATAGTTATTTTTCCAAAAAGTTAATACTGGAGTTCAGAAGAGCCAAAGAATTCTGAAAACTGCAGACAGCAGAAAAGCAATGCAACACAAAGATTACTGTCAAATAAATATAATTTTTACCTGTATTAGAACCAATAATTCCAGGTATAATGCATCCTGCAAACATGTGAGAATATACTTAATATTCATACTTCGATGGCAATACAAATAAGAGAGCCTGCACATACAAAAGGACTGTTAACAGCTTTAAATTCCAGCTTAGTGCATGAAATAATCACATGCATAAATCCACTCCTACTCAGTATAACAGCCCACTGATATTAAAACACATTCTGGAAACCATTCACTTCAGTGGTCTGAACATCACAATTATCACATTAAAACAGGTGACTAATGAATTGGGTATCCATGTGGCTACTTCATCATAAAATCCTAATAGCTTCAGTGATTTAAATGCCATTATGAAGAGAGATAGCTGAAAAATCTGGACCCCATTCATTTGCATAGAAAGTATTGGACTATAAAATATTATTTTCTCATCATTATTAGCCAGTGCTAAAAAAAGTGCTTGTTCCCTTTTTATATGGCTGCTACTGTTTTCAACCTCTGGAGTAACAGTAGAAAATAAATTCAAAAAATTTACAAGTGCAGGAGGAATTACTAGATAAATAAAATAATTTTAAGAAAAACTCTAAGCCTTACGGAATCATACCAATAACAAAATGTAGACAATTCAGGAACATTTCCTTTGGCTGGAATGAAGAACATCCAATATACTGACATCTGATAAAATATATAAACCAGTAAAAAATTATTCAACCTGACCAAAATCTGTACTTAATTTTATAAAATGTGATGGCATAAGAATTAGACAAGACTTTAAGCAAGCTTCTTCTACTGCATTCCACTTCATCAAAAATACACTGAACAAATTTTGAGGCAAGAGGCTGAAAGTCTCAGCATTTCTCATACCTAGAGGGAAGTCTTCTGCTTTCTACTTCATGTGTCACTCAAATTACATCATTATCAAACATGAAGGAAAGAATATGCTGCTTTAGAATATCTAGAGATGTGGCCAATATCTCTGGGAGACACAGGGAATGGGCAGATCTTTTTGAGGAAACTGGCAGTCTTTCCTTGCCAATAAAAACTAATACAGACCCTGAAGACCTTTGGGGAGTTTTTTAGCCTCTAACTCTTAGGAGGGACACAACCATGGTCATATGAAGGGAATACAGCTGAGAAGTGGTGCTATAACTTCATCATCTGACATATAAAGTGTGCCACAGATGCTAAACCTGAGTTGACACCTTTTCCAAGGTGTCAATACAGTCAACAAAATACAGTCAATACAGTCAACAAAAGAGAGGGCAGCAAAAGATCAGCAGGAGGAGAAAGTAGTAATCTCGGAGTCTATTCAAGTAACTCGAAGATCCAGTCATCTCCCAATTCACTTCAATTTCATCCAACCATCTTTTGCTTAAACATGGAATTCCACATGCTGAAATATAGTCTTCCTTTTAACCTCCTTAGACATATAGAAAATGCAGGACAATTGGTTAAACACATATAAAGTCAGAGAAGGCACCCATAATAATGAGATAAACTAGAATTGTATCAGCCCACTCCACTTTTGTTTAGACAGGATATAATCAGTTCTTCAGACTGAAGTCCAAGTTATGGACTTCAGCACTGTCCAAGTTATGAACAAACAATTTAAAAAATTATCTGAGCATATCTAACTTACATAGAGAAAATTTAAGAACCATTTATAAATTTGTCAGTTTTTTCATAAAGGTGATTGTTTCTTGTAGTAATATAATTGTCAAGGAACATACAGATCTTATAGTCCAACCTCAAGTACCTCTTGCAAAAGGCTATAGCATCAAGGAATGTTTTGATTATAGCATTTCCTGAATGAACAGGAACATAAGACCTTTTTACTGGTCTAAAACCATAAATATGAGAATTCATAATATTGATTATAGCATAGCTTAAGAAAAAATGAAAGTAGAGAATTAATTTGTTTGTTGTTTGGTTGGAGGGGTTTTTTTGTTTGTTTGAATATTCCAGTTAGATCATCCATTCAGTAATGCATCACATGCACGGAAAGTTATAGAAAAGCTTTTATTGTGTGTTCAATGTATCAAAAGCATAGTTTTAGCTGCTAGAAAAATTCAAACAAGCCCTTCAATTGACTTGCACATGAGCAGGACCAATATCTTCAAGCTAATTCATACTGCTTCAGAGACAGCTCTTAAAAATAGTTATCTGTTTCCCTAATGGACTTGATTTAATTCTCCAGTATGGTTAATGGGTCCTTTTTCCCCCAGAATATCATACATGACCATAGAATCTTTTAGTGTATTGAGTCCACAGGCCTACTTCTCAGGGAGCAGATCAGTCAGCCTAAAAACTGAGTCTGAAGTAAGATGAAATTTTTTTAAAAATGCATTAAAACCCACAAGAATTGTTAGTTCTGCCTGTCAACTCCATTTTAATAGGTTTTACAAGTCCAATTCTGACATTGTGTGAGAAATAGCAGGCAAAAAAACCCAACTATAACTTATCAGGGAAAACACAAAGAAATGTAAGCTATCTTGAATGATTCTCAACAGCTGCACTTTTAAAAACAGAATCAGGACTGCAAGTGCATAAACTCTAATGAAAACAGTGATTTATTTTTTAAGTATGGTGTACTTGGAAAATCATTATAAACCAAAACAAGGCAGAACTCAGCAATGGAAAAAGCAGCTAAAAGAAATCCATATGGGCTTCATTTTTTCACATTTTTCCCCCCATACGAATCCTCTTGTCCTCACTGCTCTTTTTTGTGCCCCCAACCATATTCATCTACCTCTCTCATACTCCTGACAGCTTCAATAGATACCTCAGAGTTGCCTGTCTCTATCCTTCCCTTCCTTAGAACTAATTATCCGTATGTTAGGCATTCAGATCCTTTCCAAAATTTCCATAGACATATGTACATTCATATGTGCAATCAGAACAAACTCAAATGCAGGGGAAATTAGGTCCCTTAGTGTACTTGCAAACCTGGATATGAAAATCAGGTTGCAAAAACAAGAGGCCATAACATAGCAGTTTAATTTATTCTACATTTGATTCTGCATACTAGATGGCCAAGGTGTCAAAAGTTGAATTGGAATTACAGGAGAGATCCAGAACTACCTTCTCAGGAATCTCTAAGTTAAGGACAGAAATGCCTAAGAAGTGGACATGTAATTCCAGACTGCAGTCCTGGTCACTTGCCTAACACAGTCTATGGGCACAGAAAAATATCTTCAAAGTAATGGGTCAAAAACCCCAAAAAGCTGTGTTTAGAGCCAATAAGTACAGCAAAATATTGTAGTACAGTAGGAAATATTGTAATTACATGTAAAAACAGGTGTTGGAACTTCATCTCCCTTCCTTATCAAAACATGACTGCCTACCAAGATTCTCCAGTTGAAACGGATCAAGGACAATGGATCAGAAGTTTCCAATAAAGACAGCCACTGTCGGTTGCTCAAAAGCCTCTCTTGATTTTGAGTATGTATAGCTGTTATGCTGACTTGTGGTCTGAAGCAGACATTTGTGGGTGTATTTTAACAATGCTTAAACAAGGCAACTCCAGGAATCTTCAAGCATATCCCCACCTTACTTGGTGAGAGGCACTGAAACAAGGGAACTTTCAGTCCAACAGACTTCCTTAGTGCATTTAGGGCATTTCTACGGCTAAAGTAGAGCATAAGCTCACTACTGTTCTCTTAGGAATTTTGTCCTCTTCTTCTAAGTCCTATTTTAAACACCAAAGCAGGTGTTTCCAATCTTGCCTTTACAAAACAGACACTGTGAAATCAAGTTCAGTACAATACAGTACCATGAAAAGATCTTACACCACTATGTAATACAACAGACAGATAAACTACTGTATATGTTCCTTAAAAATAAAGATCTGTTATTCTTGAAAAATAATTATTGTCAATTGTATCCTTTCATGATGGCTTGTCAAAGAGTATACACTGTACAATAAGAGGACTTGAAAAAAAAAAGAGGAGAAACCAACAACTTTCCTCAGGAAGAAATTTTGTATGGTATCTCAGTGAACAAATTTATTTGTAATTGCAGCCCCCACCTTCACTATTCATGGTATTGCCTGTGTAAAAAGAGTCAGCAAGTGTCAGTCACACAGCCCAGTGAACAATAACCTGGTATACTGTTTCAGAGGAAGAAAACTGAGAAAGACAAAAGAGGAAAAGTAATTGTGGCAGAATGTTGAAGATGCAGGGTTTCTTGCTGCTTCCATACCTCAGGAGAAACCTCCCTTCCTGCCTACTTAAATAACAGCAACATGCAAACAACAAGAATATAAAACATTTAAAATACTGGCACAGCACCATGTTAATAGAGGATATAAAAGCATGAGGGTATGAGGACAGCCAGTAGATGCCATATGTTGGGAAGTGCCAAACACTGCATGCAAGGTACTAAGAGACTACAGCTTCTGCTGAAATAATTTGCAGGCGCTTGGGATGACGCCTCTGGTTGCGTACTGCCAGCTGTTACACAACACATTCCTGGAATGAGATCAGCGTAAATGAGCAAGGCTATCTTTAGTGTGGGACATAATGGGTTATGAATCAGGAGCACTGAAGACAAGCTAGTCTCTTTTTTTAAAAAAAAGACATGTTTCCAATATGTATTAAACACACCAGTAAAACAGTGACTGCAACTTTGAAAATATCACTGCAACCATTTATTCTCCTTAACACACCACCTGTATGACAGAAAACAAAAACATGTGAATACAAATGGAAAGTAAAATTTCACCACAGTTAAATATACCACACAGAGTCCTTTTCATGCAACATTATCAGTCAAAATAAGAAATGCCAGAAAACATAACGTCAGTGAAATCTACTAATAAAATTAAATTTTGTCAAGGCTGCAGCCAGAAGAGACAGCAATAAAATCTTGGTAAACAATCTTACACTATGTTTTAGAAAATTACCAGAGGAAGAAAATCTAGCACCATTTTTTATTTTTATTTCAGTCCTCAGTATTTCACTCTAATAGAGTTTTTTTTGCCATTAACTGGAGAATCAAATTAAGGGGGTTAGTCATCTAACTACCTAGTAGTCAGGTGCAATTAAGTGAGTAGGTGACTAAATCCCAAAATACAGCTTTGCAATTAAACAGCAAAAATAATTCTGTGCTTACAAAATTGTAGGTCATCTTTCAAAAACAACCCTTTAGGGTAAGAAGAAGGATAAAAAAAAAAAAAGAGGATTCCTTATACTTTCTCTGAGATTTGCAAAGCAACTGATCCTTATACTTCAGCACCCAAGGGCTTTTCTGTTAGAATGAAATTTTCTATTAGAATGAAACAAACAAAATAATTTAAAATGAAAGGGACTTTGTAGGAGGTTCATCAGTAACAACTACATGTTTAATCTCTGATACAGATTTATAATTAGAAAGATCTGATCCAAGTGAGCCAAATTAATTTACAAACTTGATTAAACCAAAACTCTAACTGAGGTTTTCCTGTTCTGCAGATCAAGTTATTAAATCACTTTGGACTACACCAGCACAGATGTAAGGTTCTCTTCTTTAAAGCCACCATGTTTATAAAGCCATGATACCTTTTTTTTTTCTCCCCTTCAGAAACCTGCGGACAAGTTCAAACACATGAAGCCATCCAACCTGACCAATGTGAAGTGGAGGCAGAATGCCTCTCTCTGTAACTACCCCCACATTTCTGTTGAATCAAAACTATGATGCTTTATGGTGGAGCCAATTATCAAGTCAATTTGGTTGCTTTTTCTTTTCTGGGTCTTTTCCTGATGTAGGTCTTTAAACTCCCATCCCTGTTAAGCCTGTGAATCAGTGCGATCTACAGCACTCCTTAAGATAACTGAACACGGGCAAAAAGAAGCACAGACGAGATATAGTATTTTTGTAGAGAGGATAATTTATTTTTCACATACTGTCTTATAAAAAATTAAACTACAAGAAAACTTTAAAAAAAATCAGGGTTTTTCCTACACTTCATTTAAAAAAAAACAGTTTGATATACCTCACTAAAACATAATAGAGAACCACAAATTCAATGTACGTTGAATAAGAACAACTATGAATGCTGCAATTCAAAATAGTTACAACAAAATATTTTAAGAGCACAGCTCTCTAGTGGCAGTGAAGTGCTTTAGCTTCAAAATACTTCTACATTTAAACCAAAAAGCAGAGATAAGTGTTTACTGGACAAACTAAAAAGATCTGAACTAGCTCGGGCCTCAGTTTTGCAAACCACCTGTCTATGAATAGCACCACTGCTTTATACACTAACTTATTGTCATAGCTTTATGAACAGGACCCAACACAAGCACAGAATTTTTGCTGCAACATTTGAATATTCCATTTGTAATATTAAAAACATTCATACGAATGGTGAAACTAGAACTGACTACAAATACATAGTTGATCCAAAAAGCTATTGTAATAAATCTTCAAAGTTTTTGTTCTATTTTTTTAAAGTATACCTCCTTTTTTATCCTGCAGAACAAGGTGAGAGAATATAAAATTAAAAAATTCAATTCAGTTAAGAAAAAAAATGTGTTAAAAGATATTCATCCCTTGTACATCATTCTTCTGAGAAAAGGCTTTGCTTGTCAGACCAGCAATGCCTAAGGGAGAGTGCCCTCAAAGAAGCACTTTTTCCCAAGGAAATTTCTAAAGAAATGTGTTTGAATCAGAGGGGTTTGGACACATAAACCTAATAAGGTACAGCTGTATTTTTCCTTTCTCCATAGAAATACATTTAAATCAGACTGAGAAAAGTACAGTTAATAGTCTATAGAGGCAGCAAGGATAAGAAAAGTGGTTATGGCAAACACTTTTAGACTGACCTTACGTACAGGGGAAGCTTTCATATAGACGATTAAGGTGATCAAGTCATATCAAAGTTCAAGCTGGTTCCTTTTAAAAGAACCCTTGAAAAAATCCCAACCACATGAAAATTGAATCCTCTATATACTGTTTAAGAAAGAATGGCTTGCTCAATACTTACCAAATATATAATTTGGTAAGTACTGAGCAAGCCATTCTTTCTTATACGGTACACAGATCCTGAAATGCACTGAGCATGTTATTAAAGGTTCACTTCATTGATGGAAAAGTGTAAACTGATTGCAAAATTTTGCACCTGAGCAATAAAGAGCTAGTTTCAAAATTATATTGAGACTTTCAACATTTCCCATAATATTCATAATATTTGATTAGAGTTAAGCTCTCAGACTAGAAGAATTCTAAACTTTCATCATCTTCTGATTATTGTTATTTATGGATTTATAAAAAGGGTTGTTGATTAAAAAGACTGCACAGCAAGCAACCTAGTTAACTTTTATTCTGCTTACATGAAAGATGCACCGACTGAATGGCAAATATAATTGTGACTGCTACATGAAGATCAACTTAACAGGGCATCCACAAAACAGAATGAAAAGCTGATCAGTTTTGCAAAAGCTGTTTCATAGCCTTAGAAGTGAGAAGTCTGGACAGTAGTAAAAGGCAAACTAAACCATTATTGAAGATAGTCAGAAGTAAATTTTTATCAAAAAGGCACACTTTCAGTTTTTCAAAAGTTGATCATGGATCATACTGCAGGGTATCTCTTGGGTGCTTAAATATTCAGCTTATGTTTCATTCCACTGATAAAGACATATTTGGCCAGTTCCTCACACAGGAAGATAGCCCTTACCAGACAAGGATGTTCAATTTTTTTAAACTCATATTGCTCTAAATTTCCCCACAAAATCAACTAATAACAGTATAAAGCAGTGATAGATGCACTAAGAAAAATTCCTTTAAGTCATATGTCACAATGTAGCAACATTTCCTATTCCAAGTGGGAGGAAAAACTGTAGGTATGTAGGTAAGAACAGGGAGATTAGAGATTAAAATATACTTTCCAATTTTTACTTGAATGTGGGAATACACTTAAATACAATCAATATTTGAATGATCCATAACAGAAAGCACTCAGGTAAAAACAGAAACAGAAGGACAAAATATTCTAGATGAAAACAATTGCAATTACCATAAGAAAATACTTCATTTAAAACTTAAATACCATATGCAAAAATAGAGTATTTAATAATTTAAAACCAATTACTGAAACGCTTTACTCAAATATGAGTAAAAATTGAATAGCACATTCAATTAATTCTTTTGCCACTATCAGTGACATATACTGGATGCATCTACATTGCAGCTTATATTTGAAACAGAAGTGAGCTTTTGAAGTCATCCTCAGTTTCTGTACTGTGGTTCATATATCACAGAACTAAAAGAATACAGATGAGAGTCCTTTTAGATGGAGCAATGCCAGAAAATGTACTCCAACCACTAATGGAGTCCATTGGACCATATTAGAGAGAGTCGGAAGTGAAACACCCTGAAATATAGATAGTGTGAACATCAAGCTCTCCACACAAACTGTTTCCTTCCACAAATGTCGAGCAGTTTTTGCCCTGCACTGCTCAGCACAGCCATTACAATCACTTTTTAGACCACAAATTACGCCTACTCCCACATGCACTTGCTTTTAAGTACTGCAGTGTAAACTGTACGAACTGCACTGAACCTGTTACTCATTCCTGCTCTTTGGAATCTGAATTTAAGAGCTCTTGGTCTCCACCAGCCCCAGGCAGACAGATAATCTGCTGATGCTACACTTCTACAAACGTAGTCAAAGAGCAAAACAATACTCATTGAAATAGGACACAGCACTTTTCCAAACCTCATCATTTAACTTTCCAGCACTGACTCAAACATTTTTGCAGCTGCACAGAGAAGTGGCTGACGGAAGTGCTTGAGGTGGGACTAACAAAATGAACAAGCATGGCATGAGAAGTTCCAAAGCAAAGGCACTGTCAGACATGAATGCCTGAACCTAGCAGAGCTTCCCCCAATGCCATGTGGCCCTCTGCACAGTATTCAGGTACCAGGGCAAACTCCAAAACAATCCATGGAAAGACAGGAGTAGATATGGGTATCTTCACTAGTTCTTTAGAGGAAACTGTTTTCTTCGCTAACTATCCAGAAGCTGCTGATGTAGGTGGAATGAACGATGAGGTTTGAACCAAAGCTCAGCTTGTGTTTTCAGATATTGAAACACTTTCTTAGGGGCCCAAAGGGAGTAGTCAAAGTACAGCTCTTTGTGCTTGATGAGAAGTGCATTTAATTTAAAAGACAACCTATCAGTGGTATGAATGATCTTAAATATATTGGAGTTATGATATACTAACCAATAGCAATATTCAAAATAATTTAAGAAAATATTATGCCATCTACTTTTGCTATACTGAATAGTGAAGTCAGTGGAACAAAACTCTGACCTATGGATTCATTGGAGACAGTAGAAACTTGTCCTCCCTTTTTATCTTTTTAAAATGCTAGGTATCTAGTAAGGTTGACCTTTGGAGAAGGCAAAACTCTGCTTCTTTCCAAACCTAATAGATTAAGTAAATAACCTGAATATTTGGATAAACATTCCAATTAAATATGAATAGCTCTACATAAATCTTATACAGATCCTGATGCTGAATTCAAAACTACACAGGCACAAGCCTTTAAATAATAAATTATACCTAAAATAACACGAAGTTCATTCCAGAAGAGATTTAAAATGTTCATAATTTAGTCAGACATTTTTGTTTAAAGTTTTAATGAATGAAATATAAGATACTGGCAGCTTTGCCTCATTCCACTGCTGTGAGCTCAGTAGAATTTAAGGGATGTAAGCAGGGGGACGTGCATTCCAAGCCACATAAGCATAAGGAGTGTCTTACGCACATGTTTAGCATTGTTTTCTTTCTTTTACCACGTGCTTAGTAGTGCACTTGGCTAAACATACTTTCAGGTTTCAAGTGTACCATTGAAGCATACTACAGATCTCTGCATATCCTCCAAAGGTGGAAAAGGTTATATTTTCCTATTGGCACCCTTTTTGTCTTGGATCAATCTAATCAGTTATATTCAAACAAAACTGTACTACTTGTATTTGATATTGCATTGTCATTGTTGGTGTCCTGTATTTCCACTCCTGTCAAACCTCCTGCAGGAACTTGGCTACCATTTTTTTTGCCTTTTCTATTAAATATCTGGTCATTAACACATCATCTAAAACCCTGGCAACGATTTGAGACAGCATGGAAAAAATAAAGAGCAGAATACCAAATTTGCAATGCAGTTCTGTTTTAACACACTTTCCTGAATGGGAGTGTGGGGGACCAAACACTTGAAAATATTTTTCTCCATTTTGTTACTAAAATTAAAAATTTAATTTAATTGCTCCTTAGGTTTTGTAAAATATTTCCATATAATGTTGTTATCCTTCATTGGCCCAAGATAATCCAAGAGTTGCTGTCAGGTGTCTGTTATACAGGACAAGACTTAAGCAAATTGAAAATGGATTCAGGGTTTGTTCGGCCTTTAAAAAACTGGACTTCATAAATGTTCAGTATATTTTATCTCTGTATAAATTTATGATCAAATAATTTTAAGGCATCACTATTCAGCACATTGACCTGTACTAAGGCTCCTTCGGTCACAACATGATAGACTGTTTCTGATCTCACCTGAATGCACACTACCCTTAAACGAAATTAATATGCCCAACCTTAGTTGGCAAGAGAAAAGATTTGAGTCTATGCCAAAATGACTTGTCCAGTGCCAATGTTTATATCACCTGACAAATCAGTTTGCTTATCACTGTCCCAGTATCAGAATTATTCTGCCACTTCAGCAAAGGTGAATCTATTCCCAAGACATTCCAATTTCTATGGACTGTAAATCTATGTTGGAAATCAAAGTAAATTTTTTAGAAATTTCTCAAATTCATCTCAACATGAAGCAAATTTCCTCTTGCCAGAACAACTCAAAAATAATGACTCCAGCTTCTACTGGAATGGCAGGTGGAAAGAGGTGTCACATGACAGGGCAAATGGATATGAACAGGTAGGAGAGACAGATATTTTTCCGGGAGAAACGAGGTTCACAAAACAAAGGAATGTCTACACAGAGATTCTTACGGAAAGTTTTGTCAGTTATTTTATATCTGTACAAAGAGAGAAGGTCTCTTGGGATTGCTATCATGACGAGCTTGTTAATTCTACTTCAAGCAGTGCCTGCCAAGAATAGTCTCCCCTGAAACTGTTACTTATGACAAAATCAGACAACAAGCATTGCTTAATGTATATTGCAGATTTTAAAACTCATCCCATTTTCTGTAAAAACAGAGAACAAAGCACAACACCATGGATATGCAATATGGACAAGAATACATATCTAGCAAAATCACATTCCAAAAACCTAAAATGGCTTTTAAAAACCTACCTTAGAAACTCAATTCCAACATCTATTTTTCTGTGCAAGCAGATAATGGTGAGCAGACAAGTATGCAAGACCTACTTTCAAAGAGTTAGCAGAATGTGTCACTAGGAGTTAAGAAAGAGCTCCCTCCCCACCTTCTTTAGGGACATAAGAACTAGGTATGCCTCAAAGCTGCTACTCTGAAAATTAGAGACATTAGCATTCAGGTTGCTTTTTGCAACTAAAACAAAACAAAAACAAAAAACCAAACCAAAAAAAAAAAAAAAAAAAACCTAAAAAAACCTTTATAGGCTGTTTGCCCCACAACTACAGGGCACTCAGCAGGTAAACCATGAAAGATGACTACTTTGAGAAGTACTAAAACCACAGATAATTCCAAGACCAAATAGCTGCTGAAAAAAAAAATGTTTGAAATAGTGATTTAGGTAGATGATTTTGAGAATTAGAAAATTGCTTACAATACCTAATTTATCTTATATTAATTTTTTTAATCCTATATAAACTTCAATTGTTTCCATCTTTTCCACAAATGCATTCCTACTGGTTTACAGAAATAAGTTTGGAAACTTTCTGATTTTCTAGACTGAGTTGCATGGATATTTACTATTAGTTAGTTACTTTTTGATTATTTATTACAATTGTATTATATATTACTCTCATCTCTCTTCCGTGATTCTGTAAATCACCTTCACACACAAACCAGTCAGGGGTGCTTCTGGAACAGCTTGAGCCAATGTCTTTGTTGCCTTATTTGTAGCTGCCTATGAAAATTCCTGCTTGTAACAATTAGTACTCATTCACACTCCTGGAGAAGTTCAGGAATGTAACCTGGCAGAGAATCATTCTTTTGAGCAACAAGAACTGAGCAGCAATGCTCAGCTCTGGAGGGAACTCAGCTCTGCTTAAGAAATGACCCTGAATTTGAAAGAAGAAACACAAATGGATAGTAAATACAGACAAGACAAAATTCAGCTAGGGGAAAACACTCTCTAATCAGTAAGCAAACTATTGAAATTTAGCATTTATTTCAACTACCTTTCTCTAACAGTAATATAGTAAGTTTTACATGCCACCTATGACTGTTCTTTTAAATTCAGGAACACGCAACACACTGAGAAATGGTTACCTAAATCTTCTGAATGAAATCAAGACTACAAAATCACAGAGCAGCCACCATATCTGGACAGAAAATCCAGCAGTTCTGATCACCTTCACCTTCACAACTACCAATAATTGCTAGAACCTTCGACACCTCTACTGAATACTACAAGCTGAGTACTGAAAAGGATTTAATATTCTCTGGTAAGCAAAATGACTCCAAGATTGGAGGAAAAAAAAAAGGGGGGGGGAAGTAGGAGTAGAAGGGGTATCAATTCAAAACAAAGCTGATCAACAGAAAAAAAAAAAAAACCTGAAATACAGATCTTAAGGGTTATCACCTAATGGGAAAAGGAATCAATTTTGGCTAAACAGTCTATGTTTCCCAGCTGGTCTTTGTGTTAGAGAACACAATAAAGGCCATGGTATATTATATGACTGTAAATATCAAATATTGAGGATCCAGAAAAGAAACTCTGAAATACAGGATGTGACACGACTTTTAGTGAGTGCATAATTATCAGAACAATACTTCAGAAGGCAAAAGAAACACAATTTTTTTTTGTTTAGTCCCATTTATTGTTATTTTACATTATTATACTGCGTTTGTCAGATAGCCTCTCTGGAAAGTCCTATTAACAAAAGGAAAAGAAAAGACAGAATGGCATTTAATTTTAGACCATTCCAGATTGAGCTCTAGTCCTCGCTCAGACATCTGGAATTCATCCAGAATAAAAATTGTATTTTAGAGAAAATGAACTAACACGGACCTTGAATAGTTTATTATCCTAAAATTTAGCTGTTAGCTATAAATATTCCAAAATGTTAAAACTGCTGCTCAAGGGTATTTTACATGTTGGCTTAGCTTTGTGTTTGTGATGAAGTCTTGACCTATTCTCCATTTGACAAAACCAAGCAAATGCTAAGGAGAACAGGAGAAGCAGCTGTCCTAATATGACATTTCTCTCAGGCTTATAACCAATTTTACTCCAAGAAGGACCAAATGCAGCTGATATAGAAAGATCAGAGGGCGTTTTCACTTTGCCTACTAAACTCCCTTGTGAGTCCAGTGAGACTGCATATGCTTGGCAGTGCATGTGCTTAAAAACTTTGCTGGATTAGGTCCTGTGTCCACAATTTCAGAGCAGTGAGAAAATTGCCAGGAAAAAGCATAAATGAGTTCTGGCACAATGGAGTGTGAACACAAGAGTGAAGAGGCTCCCCATCATACACAAACCACCTTCCATGGCATAAAAATAAACTAGTATTCCTAGCACTGGTTCTTTAGGTAAGAGAACTCGGAATAACTTTACAATTACACTTAGAAAGGCATAGCACACAATTTAAATTATCCTATTAGCATTCTGGATTCTTTTCTCAATGCTCCTATTTAAGGGTTTGATTGTGTTTTAGCATAGGCTAGCATAAGGTGGGGCAGTTGTGCCTTCCCCATTCCCTTACTCCTGCCACTATGTGGTGAACGATTCAGACAGCTGATCAAGTCAAAAGCTAGAAGACAATCACATTTTATACTTAACTTGACACAGCTATGGCCTGCTGTCATAGGGGATGTTCATGCTCTCCTCCCTGCATCCTGGTGCATGTAACAACCTCTCCCACAGCAGAACTAGGAGTTTTGCAGCTGTGGATACAGTTACAGCTCACTGACCCTACAAGACAGTAACCTTTCCTTCTGACGGTCTAACCATATTGATGAAGATTAAGGTTAGAAAAAAAAGCAGCTTGAACCACATTTTGAAATTTCAATCTGTTCAGCTCCCTAAAGCTGCCTTACCACCTAGTCATTATAAAGGGTGCTGGCACCAGCGAATGGAGAAACACTTGGTGGCTGAGAGAACGAGAAGATAAAGCCATGGCAACTTCCCCACTCCAGACTGTGGCTCATTCGGATACAACCAGCCTAGTTTTGATCAGCTACCCCAGGTACTGCTGGCAGCCTAGCTCTGCAGAAGTCTTTTTTTCAGGCATGTTTTGCAACAGGCCTGAGAAGAGCAGCAGTGATTGCTTGTTTTTAATGCTACTAGCCCTGCAGCCCGGGGCTGCTGTGATTTTTAATCACACTTTTCAAAATTAAAAGCTATATCAAATCACAACTACAGGGGAGAGAACTAATACCCATGTGATGTGGTACATTTGATTTCTACTGTGCTACTGTCTTCTATACCCGGTTCTTACCTTGCTCCTTTTTCGTCTTTCTCACCAGCAATGACAGCAGTTGCCAAGCTCCAAGTGACAAATTGTTAGTACTCATAAGCATGAAAAATATGTAACATTTGCTGGAATATACACAACAGAATAAAGCTAGAAAAGAACAAAATTTTCTTGATAAATAGAGCCACATGAGACCTCTGACTTTGTCTAACTACATATAATTTTAATATTTCTTACTCCTAACTTTTCCATTTAAGGTTTTCTTGAGTGGGATTGAGATCACATCAAAATCAAAGTTACAACATTTTGCTAAGGCTATTTTCCAGAAAACAAACTTAGCTTCTAACTTCTCAAGTAGTATTCTCCAGGGTGCTAATACATAGCTGGGGTATTGCACAGTGCTACACAGACCATCACTCTGTCCATGACACTTAAGGTATTAGATCTGAAGACACCTATGACATCTGTGAGACAAAATACATTTAGAAAAAATAGATCACTGATTCAATCCAATTATGAACATGAAGGCAAGGGCCTTCTACATGGCAAGGGCCCTAAAGAAATTTTAAAGACAAGTAAATGAAGAGTTCAGGTTTAATTAAGTAGTATCTTATTTGCTAGATAGTAACTACACAGTGAGCTGAAAAGCTATGTAGCCTACCGCTGCCACAAAATGGTTTACTCTATTTAGGAACTGAGCAAGCTAAGGAACTACAAGGTTTCTCTTCTGGTTTACCTTGTCCTGTGAGGTAATGTGGCCTGTAAAATAACATGATAGTAATAAAAGAAATGTGTCTTCATTAAGTGATATAATACATTTGTTCTGGGGGTACCATGAAAGGAATCAGACCTAGCTCTAACACCACTCTAATATCCTGTTCTAATTAATATTTTGGAACATCTTTCTATTTTTCCCTTTAAAATAGAACCAACATAATCTATCCTAGGAAAGACAAAACTATTTTTGCTTCCAGCCTATGTTTCCAAAGTCCTAAACTTATTCAGTCTTGTGCACTGACCAACTGCTTAGTAACCCTGATGCATGAGTACAGATGTACACTAACACAGGCTGGAAAGACACACCTGCTTCATGCACTGCTTCATGCAGCAGGAGTACATCAGGTTGTATGTTCCAGCAGTTATTACAAAATTCAGCACTTACCCTGTGTTTCATTCACTCCTACTTCAGCATCATATCCTACTTTTGGAAACATTTTCGTATGGTTAATACTAAATCAGTGAGGGTGACACCCAACCACAGGAAGACATAGTTATTCTAACAGGTGAAATAGCTGAGAGGATACTCTGTGGAGTACAACAATACAAAATAACTCAGAATTAGAATGTGCTTAGCAGAGATGGCTGATAAATATTTGATGAGGCTGACAAAATAACTGCTTACCTCAGGGTAAGTTATAAGCACTGCATAGTTGGAACTGTTGATTTTAATAACAAGGGCTACTGTTCTGGTGTTGCTTGTCCTTTTTGTGGAAATCTTCCTAAGTGTAATATTGTTTGGTCCCAGGCTACTAAACAATTCCTTAAAAAAGTCATCCAATCACCCTCATCAGTGTGGTGAGCTTGAATCAGTTCTGGAAACCTGACTTTTGAATGTTGCCAGTACAATTGATCTGTCCCTTGATCAGAAGACCTGCATTAACTACAGTCAAAATGCCAATAACTACTATATTTAATTCTCCAGTGGAGTTAAAAATATGATAGATTCAAGTATTAGGTACAACATGTGCTGCATCTCACAACCACAGGCAATGAGAACCAATTCAAGAACCAAGGAGATCATGACAGTCCATCAGCTATGATGGTTGTGGCAGCACACAGGGATGGGGCCCCAAAAGATACTACTATTAAAAGTAGAATGTGGATTAGGCATATGTTCACTTTGGAGAAGTCAGCAGAGAATTTAAAAACTGTGAAAGGGCTATTAACACTACAGCATACAATGTAAAATAAGTATTTTAGTGTCCATTTTAAGTAATCATTTTTAAGAACTACGGCCAGCATGACCAAAATGTGTACAACCCCAGCTGACCAAAGTGAGAAAAATTTTTATCTACAATAGACTACCAGGATTTGGGGTACAAGCCTCTTCTGAGACATATCAACATCAGCATCACCTACCTGTACAAGCATGGCAATCATGTTGTCTCTATAGATGCTGTGAATGCTAGAACCTTGATGGTGCAGTAGCATTTTGACTATTTCATTCTAATAATTAAGAGGAAAAAAATTATGATTCCAACCCCAGAAATATTTTAATATTATTCACAATATTATTTAACTAAGATGATGTGAACTGGCAATATACATCCTCCGTATTACCAATAATATCCATTCTGTGACAATTCAAAGCTCTAGCAAAGCTCCAAAGTGGCCTATAATGGCACTGATAATTTCCACAAAATGACATGGAAAACATATCTGCAGTTCCAGTAACACTCTCCAACAAAGAGCATGTGGGAATGTGCTCCCTCTTTTGAGGCGTGTCAGCAGTTCTTTAAATGAGAGTCACTGTTTCCATTCAAATCCCTTATTTTTCAGGGGGTTACAGAGACAGCCCTCAGGGGGAGAGAACTGATCTTAGCAGTTTCAGGTGCCTTCATGCAATCCTGTATCTCAAAAACAGTCCTTTTTTTTCTTTTTTCTAAAGAACGTTTAAGCATTAGCTCATAATATGGATGGCTGCCTTCTGGAACAGTGAGGGGAGAAAGGGGCGCAAGACACTAAAATTATTTCTAAAAGAAGATATTTTGGAAAATAACCTCTAACACCTCCACAATGTCATTTTTTTCCAGCAAACAGTTCCTAAAGATCTAGAGCTAATCTCCATTTGGTGGCCAATGCTGACAAGCTATAAAGTGAGTCTTGGCATTTTGTATAACCTGGAAAAAAAGAACTGGAAAACCATTTTAAAGGCTCATCCTGGAATTAACAAATAATGAATACTCATATGATATATCAAACAATCGCAAAAATATTAACTTTAGGGTTCTAAAAAATGGTACTGAAACACTTTTAGGAAGTAACCCTTACTAAGTGTAATCTGACTTTTATATAAAACTTAACTCATACAATTCCAAGTTTCTGCATCAGAAAAACTCCTCCATGGAGTGGTCAATGAATTTCTGGGATTTCCTGAAATTTGCAATACTGGTTTTCAACAGTAGAGGAGATCTTACAGCGGAGTGTTTGGCTCTGTTTTGTGCTATTGAATACCTCCGATTTAATTACCTCTTTTATACAAAGATGGATGGCAGAAGCCAGAAGTGTCTGTCTGCCAACTGCGTTGTCCAGGCTATGAAAATCTGAGCAGGATTCAATTCCCAGCAGCATCTAAATTCTTCTTGGAATGTTGAGCAGGCATTCAAACAATATATTGATGAGTTTCTCTGTCCTTTTATTCTCTTTTTATTTTGTTTAACAATAACACCTCATTAGAAACCAGAATAGCACGAAATGTTTACAGTTCTCAAAGACTGACATTAACATATAGGAATCATTAATATCTAACACAAATAAACATAAAGAATCAACAGCAGAATGTAAATTTTATAGATACTATTCTATAAGGCCAAGAAAGTAATGCAGGTATCTGTGTACTATCTCACAAACCAAAAAGATCTGACAAAAGAAGTGAAGCCAGGAATAATGCACTAATCCAAAGAACGTATGAAATTCAAAGCTATCCATGTTCTGAACAAAAATCATAATTTCCCAGTTAAACAAAAAAAATAGGTACAAAAATTTGTGTTGCAGAACTGGAGATTCAGTAATGCAATAGGTGGTGGAAAACGTGTTGAGAAAGGAATTTTACAGAGTCTTCAGTAAAAAGATTTCATCCCAGATAAAGAAAACAGTAGCCAGCAGTTCAAAACCATGAGAAAAAATACAAAATGCTGGACATATTTGTAGCGTGCACTTTGAATGTCAACACTTGATGCAGTGGAGAAAATAACTGGTGTGAGGAAGCAAAAGCAACACAAGAAGTCTTATAAACACTCATAAGGAAAATGGAGTATTTATCTGCACCAACACAGATGAAAAGTAAGCAGCAGCAAATAACAGAGAAATCTGACTAGTTTCTTTTCTGCCCGTCTTTACTTGCAGAAGACAAGTGTGTGAATGAATCCTAGTGACAGACAATCATCTACTTCTCTTAAGCTCATAGTTACACAAGAAAACCGCCAAGGAAATATGAAAACCAACATTTAGTCACAAAAAAAAATCTTTTAAAGTTCTCTTTATTTTTTTTTAATTCCTTCCACTGTGCTACAATTCCCCTTTGTTGCCTACAAAACCTAATCATAATTCCTAAAAATGTGTTTAGATTTGATTTTTGGATTTGTTTCATATTTAGCATGCCCTCTCTTCTCAACCTCTCTTTTCTGTGTTCCTTACCTTCCATTATCCTTCAGGATTTCTCATGTTCAGGTCTTGTTAAAAGCTCCCTGTAAAGGAAAAGCTTTTTAACAGATTCCAGAAAGCTTTGGATACGGCCATGAATATGTTGTTATGCCTTGTATCACTCTTTGCTGCTCCTTAACTGCAGCAATAGCAATCTTTTGCAAATAATTTTAAGAGTGCCTTTGAATTCTCTCTTCATTAAAAAAAAAGAAAAAAACTACTTTACACAAACAATTCTTTCTACTGAAGCCACCAAATTTGAAGGAAAAGAGTCAGGCTCTCTACACCGTGACTTGTTCATCTCCTACCTCTTTTCTGTATGTCACAGCAAATTCTGAGACAACCCACAAAGCAGAGTGTAAGGTAGTCCTCAGTTCTTTGTTACACTGACAGTCATGAAACAAAGCGGAATTAATCAGAGACTTTTTTTAACCTCTGAATGAAAACATTTTGTAAAACATTATACCAACTATTGGTATGGGGCAAACACAGAGACTGATCTCTTTACTCACTGCAGTTGGCAGTATACATCATAATATAGTACAATCTTCAAATAATAGAACATATATAAGACTTGCTGTGTTCTCATGTGCTATATTACATTTCAGAGGAGATGTATATACAAGCTCCTGCTAAAAGAGAAACTTCACTTCATTTGGTGTTGACTTAATGAAGGAATTCTCACATTAATCTCTTAAGCTGTACTGCTCTTTAGAAAAACAGACTCTGTGGAAAAGAAAACCTCCATAAATCTCTTCAACTCTCTCCAGAAAAATAGGCTTTTTGTAGCCCAGTGATTTTCTTTGCACCTTTTCTTGTGGAAACAATTAGCTTAGCAATTTTAAAGTATTAGGTGGGCCCAGCTGCAGGCTCTTGGTATCTTTCCTATTGCATAGCAATGTCCATACAGAAAGAAACAAGGATCTAGTCTCACAATACCACAATACATCAGTGGGAAATACCCAAGTGAGCAACTAAGGCGGTTAAGTCTGAAGGAACTTTCACTTACCTGAGGCCATCACAAGTTTCCACATTTTTGACAGATTTGTTTCTAATTTCAGGATTCTTTGCTAGGCAATGACCAAATATTGTGTTGCAATTCACTTGTCAAAATGCTTGAAACTGTACTCAAACTGTTAGCATCACAATTATCCCTTCAGATGAGTCCTGTTAATTGGGTCTTCAATGGTTTTTAGAAAGTCAGTCTGTTGTTCTCTACTCTTGCCATGAGTGCAGTAACCAAACCTCAGACAGAAGTTCAGGTTGAAGACTGTACACATGAGCAGTTGAAAAGGGTGTTTTGCCAACACTACTGATTCATTCAGCTGATTGTTTAGAAAGTTCACTAAGGGCATGAAATTCCCCTCCAGACAGTAAGGACATTTCCTCAAAATTATCTTTAACTTAACTTAAACATTTCCCTTTTATTTAATTTAATCTCATGTACAGTACAGTTAGTATTACAATTGATTTCTGTCCTATTATACTCTCTAACATGGAAAAGTGAACTGCTTTGTACATTGCAAATACTTTTGCTGTAATTGGCAAAAATATCAGTATCCAAATGATTACTAGTGCAGCAAATTATAATAATTACAATAACAGTAGTAAGGCCACCTGTACCTTACTCATGCATGTTAAAAATGTAGGGCAGTTATTTCCAATATATAAACAATATATGTCTGAGAGAAAACAGAAATCTTTCACACACCTGCTTTAGAGTTTTTACAGCAAATTTAGGCACCCTTCAAAACAAATTCCAGGATATGCCTTTCCTTATATGTGTAGACAATAAATAATATTAAGATATTAAGAACTGTACAGCACAAAATTAAAAAGACTCAGTGGAGAGCTGACAGCAATTTATATGCAAAAGCTCTTTATTATATATCTCTTTGTACAAAGCCAAGTGTTTAAGAGTACTCCTTTCTAAAATCAAAAACATGAAATACTAACACAAAATTTCATCTTATATTACATCACTTTTTGATGAGCTACTTAGCAGATGTAGTTTGCAGTTTCACACAGTTGTGTATTCGTAAGAAAAATTAAGCACACAGATAAATTTAAATGTGTCCCTAGACTGTTTAAAGGAAAATAATCAATCAATTCAATCTTGTTTATTAAAAAGTTAGTGAACTAAACATCTTTGTGGGCTGGAACCATGGGATAGTTCCTAAAATTGTCTGGGCTATTAAAACAGCAATCTTTGATTAGAAGGGTGAAGTTAAAGATACCCTTAAATGGCACTTACAACATCTACATGAGCATTGCCATTCAAGGCTGGAGAAAAAGTAACAAAATAAATAAAATACACTAAAGACATGCAGCTGTACAATGTCTGGGTGCAACTTTGGAGGTTGTTTTGAAAATCTGACTCAGAATGTCTTGATTTACTGGACTTTATAGCTCAACCTCACAGTCGTCTAAGTATAGCTGCCTGTCTATTTAATCAAAAATAATAAGCCAAATTCAAACTAAAGACAATTAAAATCCATTCCAATCATAAATATAAATGCTGACACAGGTTTGGTCTTACATGCTTTGAATATTAAACTACGGAAGCTTATTTACTTTACTAAATATAATTATAGAAGATGACAACTTCAAAATTTAGTCTTAAAGTCATCTAAATATTTGCATGACTGCAGCATACAAAGAATTTAACTAAAACACTGGAAACACAGTAGCAAATCCAAAAGCTAAATCTTTTGTCCTATGAACAGCTTCTTAGAAATATTTGTGTTTAAACGATAAATGTAAATACTGAGACATACTGCTCTCTCAGGGAGACAATTATTATGAATTATCATGGCAAAGTCAGGCAAATATTTCCCTTAAACATTAAAGATTTTTTGGTTTTATTTAGATAGATCATTTACAGAATAGATTTCGGGGATCTTAGATGAAAAATTCTGCCAGGAAAATCAAGTCTTACAAGTTGCAAAAATTCCAATACCTGCATGTCATCACACTTGACAAATCTGACTCCAGGTGCTGTAAAATCCTGAACAAGTAAGGAAATAACAAAGTATTCAGCACAATTGTTTCACACAAAAAACCAAACAAATAAACAAAATAAAAGACCAAAACAAAACAAACCAAAACCACCAAGATACATTTTTCAACCGAAACATTCTTTTATTCATACTAACTTTTCATCTGCTTTTCCATCAATTTAGTCGTGATTTATCAGCATAAAACTCTTTACTCATAAAAAAACTACCAAACCCTTTCTGTGTAAAATATTCAGTAGGAATACTGGTTGGAAAAGAAGGTCTTAGGAAATTCTCTTTCATGGTAAGTAGCATGCAGCACAGAGCATACAAGAAGTTCAAAATACTTACTTTAAGGGCTATATCCTGATAAACACATATGTTGTTATTACAACCTAAAGCTCACCATCAGCACAGTTTAATTGTACTTTTAAGGTTGTTTCCCTTATTTCTTAGAGATTTCTGTAAAAAGCCTGCAGGTACAAGAACTTCTTTACACCTCTTTGTGACAAACCATAGTTTCATTTAACTCCATCAGAAATATTGTAGCACAAGTGAGACCTTCAGAAGTGGATCTCTGCAAATCTCTGTTAATTGTTACCTTCTAGAAACACATGAAAACTTCTCCATAAAATCAAACCACTCAAGCAGATGCAACTCTAGTTAGAAATTCATAACTTGTAAAGAAGAAAACAGAAGACAGCAGGAAGAGTACACCAAAAGAGAAAGGAACTCCACAGTACCTACACAGAGTCTACAATCACTACGTTTGTACTTGCGATTGCAGTAGAGGTCAGCATTGGTACTACAGCTGTGAGCTCATGGAAGAAGTAAAGACATAACAAGTGAACATCAAATTACATTCAAACTCCCTGCTAGGCTTGTGCAGTCTATATGCAATACATGCTGCTCTGTCCACTTTCCCTCACCAAAACAGCAAGAACAAAATTAGCAGGGATTTATCACACTGACCTTATTCCTCCCAATGCAATGCATACAGACTCCATGTCTTGAGGCGGTAAGAAATGGAAGAATTATTTTCCATTCACTGGGACAGAGAATGTCCAAGAAACTATTTTGTACCTACTCAAAGCAAAAGGCATCTAAAAGAATCTACTCCTACAACTGCAATACCATTAGCTTCCAAATACATGAATGTGATCCCATTATCTACTCTGAAGTCACAGCATACTTGGATTAGAAAAAAATAAATAAGAAAAACAACCCAGTGAGAACTATTTCAGCAATTAAAAGAAAACATAAAACCAGTAATTCCCCTTCCAAAGAGACTCCATGATTGGGCTAAAACCATTCATTCTGTTCTTGCACAGATTTGTAGATGACTACTAGATGTCATTTTCTGCTCTCCCAAGTAACTACTCCAAGTAAAGCCAAAAGTCTCACTCACATGCTTAGCAGCTGCCTGGAAAGTCTCAGTATAATACTTTGCATGAGATAATTTGCAAGTCTGTGACAGGATGATGCCCTACAACACACTTTCTCACAGAACAGTCCTCCAGGTTTCAGTCCCTCATTTTCCTCAGTTCTTTCTTTGCATAGCTAATAGAACACATTATCATATAATCACAGAACATCCTGAGTTGGGTCATCAACTCAGGGTCATCAAACAACCAACTCACAACTTATAATGAAAATCTATCTTGAACTCCATTAGGAAATGAAGGAAGATATACCAAGAAAAATTACTTTTAGTCTATTTTTGTCCTTTTTTTCTCTGTTACAAAGCAACAACAGCCAGCCATGTGACGTAAGTCTCAAGTTATATCATGGGCTAAGACTTACACTAGGATATGCAGGTCCCCATGCTGTTGTTTCTGGATCTCATGAATACATTTCTACGCCTTTCCACTCATGCTAGTCTTTTCAGTAATAAGGTTATTTAAATATAGGAGAACACGATCTACTGAAGAAAAAATATGTGCTTGATCAGAAGACTGGAGCATCACACAAAGAGAAATAACCTGCCATATGTTTGTGATTTATTAGTCTAGTTGCCTGAAGTTGGAATTTTATCAGGATTGTATGCAACATCAGAGAGATTATCTACTTTTCCATTACCAGGAGGTTATTTAATATACCCAGATGGCAAAGGTTAAACTATATTTATGTCAACTTTGACAGGCTCTCTTGTTCTAATGACCTGAAGTCCATGAGGACCACAAGTAATTAGCACTAGAAAAGTCAGAGCTTTAGGCCTTCAGGGGATTTTTCAGGTTGTTTTTGTAAGCAGGTACTAATTTTTAAGTTACACTGTGACATTATTATACGTTGCTTCTTTCCTGCCCACTGTTAAAAATCTGCTAATGTAAATTCTGCTATTGAAATTAACTATGTATTCCAACTTCCTACCTGTCTTTGCTACAGTTAGCTGGGCAAACAAGCAGCTGATTGCTTTTTAAACACACAATTAATTGGGTTTTGTGGATGTATAAGGACTTTCTATTTTTGACTGTTGCTGGTTGCAACCTCTCAGCTGCTTTTGTTAACTTTAACACCCATCCATAATGAACACTCTTGATTTACAAGCAACATTCGAATACACTTTATAATAAATATTATAGTATAAAATCAGACAAGGAGAGGGGAAAAGAAGTGTGAAGGTACAACTTAGTAAGCAAAATGTGAGATTGCTATAATCAAACCCTGAGAATTTACCAGACACTTTATTAAACTGCAAGGCAGTACTTTACAGTGCTGCTTTTAAAATATGTTAACACTATATCACAGTTCCCGGCAGCATGAAGTCTTTCCAGAAAATGTGTCATCACTATATGCAGCATATTTTATAGCCAGTACAATTTCATTTTATTATATCCAATAATATTTTTCTGAAATTCTAGGAAGTCCCCCCACAAAAGATAAGTAATGACCATATTTTAATCAGCTGGCACAAAGCGTAACCACCATACCACAGGGAAAAAAAAGCCTTTATTACACCAAAATGCCCTCGGTTTCATTTTGTCTCTGTGGAAAAGATCATGAATATAGAACCTGTGAGAATCTCATTCAAGTATTATGTAGCACAAAACTTTTCAACTGTGAAGTTATTTAATTCCAAGACTGATCTTAACAGTTGAGCCACTCTTGACAGAAGAGGCTGAATAAGCTCAGAATCCTACACATTGTACTATTGTAGCAAGAAAAGCTAGAAAATATACCAACAAAGGCTGAAATATATGCCTTTGTATTTGTTTCATATGTCCACAAGCATTCTGAGAAGATGAGCCGTACACCTCCAAGTGAAATAACATAATTTTCCTTTCCTTACCAGGCTTGGATTTCTGCTTTGTGGTCTCTTCGTGACTGGCAAACATCGCTGTGGAGCCTGGTATAATGGTCCTTTCCTCTAAATCAGACTCTGGGATTGTAGCACAGCCACCTAAGTTGAAAATGGAAGACACTTAATGGGGTGTTTATGCAACAAAACAAATTCACTGGTGCATAATTGAGGAAAAGAGGCGATAAATTAGCTGACAGGAACGTATAAAACTAAAACAGTGCTTACTTTCACTTCAAGGAAACGTTTGCTAAAGAAAACTATTACCATTGTTTAGAAGGCTGATTATGCTTTAATGACTTCTTTCTACTACTTACGTCATCTTGAAAAAAGTGAATGAATTTAGACCACAGAATATGCAAAACTGGTTCCACATAAAACATGGAAAATAATGTGATTTGTGTTAAAGATCAGATTACTGGGAGCTATTTTTGTAATAAAGTAATTAAGTGTGAATGGAATAATTTTACAAAATCAACAAACTTTAAGATTTTAGCTTGCCACAAGGAATGACACGCTGATTTTTTTTTTGTATGGGCCATTAAATACAGTATTTTTATTAAAGATACGGAAAAACAGGGACATTTTCAGTGTCAATAACATGCCTTATTCAAGTGATTATAGGATGTATGGTATAACATTTTCTTTGTGTTTCAACATTGTTTTACGAGCTGTTCATTGAACAGTGCAATTACTTACAGCTTTTTCTTCTAATATGTTTAAATGCCTATGTTTAAAATTTGAAGAAAGATAAAATCTGGTACTAGTAGTACCAGCTGTAGTGGCTTGCAGTGAAATAGGTTGATGTAAGTTTTTTTCGGAACAGCTGTGGTCAGGACACTGGAGGATGTGTCACGATGTGTCACTATCTCACAGCAAAAAGATGGCCTCACAGTAAGTGCGCTGCCAACAATACAGTACACAGCTGAGCTGCATCTTTTTCTCACAGCCCTCCCAGGAACACCACTAGCAAGCAAACAAGTCCATGTGCTCATCCATTGTGCTTTGAAAGCATGTTTATAAGCAGCACACTAACTCCCAATGGGGCGCACAGACCTTTTACCTTCATGTAAGAGTTGTTCTATTTTGAAGACACGTTCTATAAACCCATAAAAAGTGCACCAAATTTGCAGCAACACAGGCTATCCTCCCTTTACTAAACTAAAGGAGTAAAACAATTAAAAATAAGGTTGCATTCCTCAGTAGGAGAGTAGCATTTTCCCTGGCAGTTTCAGAAGCACTGGCAAACCAACGCACCATGTCTTGCAGAAATGCAAAGCTAAAGCACAGCAGCTCTGATGAACCCTTTGAAAACACTCAGTCCTACCAGATGGAGAACTAATGCAGCACCTTTTGCTCCTAAGCAAAAGTAAAGACACAAGCTGCTTTATCCAAATACACCCTGAGACAAAGTATAAGGTGCATCACAGGATATATGTTTGATTTATAGAAAGCAAATTTTGTCAGTAAGAAAGGAAAGTTAGGAGTAAATGTGTCAGTGTGCAGACTTGCAACCCATGACAGCTTCAAATATTTAGGATACCTGCTATGAAAATGGAACAGAAAATTGGAAATTAGAAAAACTTTTCCATGTTAAAATACTGTAACAGTGGGGTCACGTCTGACATTGCATTAAACATAAATGTACCAACAGCCTAAATGGAAATAAATATCTATAAACCAATACTTCTGTTGCCACTTGAAAATTGTGACTAAAATGGAAACGACAAGATTTGAGAAAATGGAAATCAGTGTTTTAAAAGTGAATTTAGATTTTTTCATTCTTATTGTTCAGATAAAATCTACACTCTTAAACACTAGCCTGTAAACAGAGGATACAAAATTAAGGTTCCTTGCCCCAAAGAACTATCAAGAACAGCATAATACATTTTAATATTACAACATTTTGTAACAGCATGAGTGAAAACTCACCAAGTCAATTAGTATCTACTGAATTTCTACATGGAAATAGAGAACTTTTCTACCATTGATTCAAAAACCCAAAATTCAGTAACTTACAGTTCTTGAGAACTGATGGCCTTTGGTGCCAAAATATTTCATTAGTTTTCAATGCTGACAGCAACTGAATAAGAGTTGGAAAAGGTCCATTTACCCTTAGCTACAACACACTACTTGTTAAAAGGAAGCAGGATGTCATGATTTTGATTTTAATGTGAGAGATTCATTGAGATTTACTTGTTATGATACCATCAGAAGTTATTATAACTAAAAGCAAAATTAACTTCTTCTATAAATTTATTTTACTGAGAATACTGGCGACTAAAATGTTACTGTTAACAATGACACACTATTTTACATAAAAAGAAAATTTAGACAGAACACACAGAGTAGTACTAACAGCATCAATATTAAGAGTAGTAATTACATGTTACTTCTGCAAGGATGCCAATAACTGTTTCTTATGAATTATTTTTTAAATACTATTGTTTCATAAAGGCATTCCATGTGCTAAAAGCACTGTTCTCAGTGGGGCATGATTTCACTAGGATTTTTTGTGACAATAATTATTTAAATAAGTGACCTGACAAGAAAGCAATATAATAGTTATACTTTTACCTTTTTTTGAGACAATGAGGCTTACAGGATCGAGGATTACAGGACCATTTCTACCTTGCTCTTCTAATACCAGTACTACCTTCTAAATGAAGGAGCTACCCAAATTTGCTTAGCATGTCCCCTAACTTGTTCAGATGCACAGAGCTGGGTAGCATGACTGGACCCTCATCTACACATGGCCTGCCTCAACACAAGTGGAACCCACTTCTTCCAATGAAACTAACAGGAAATTCCATTTTCTTGCTTCAATCGGCACAGATAACACATCCTCAAGATAACAATGGATACCCTTGGCATCATGCTATGGTTTCCCACAAGAAGGAAGGTGGGGAGACCACCCTAAGACTATTGTCACACTGAAAAAAGGGAAACATTCAAAGCAAATTTCAAACTTTCACTAGACTGAAAAAGAAATTGGATAAGGCACAAATACACATTACTGAATATAACATTTAAACCATGGTAGACTGGGATTTTGTGATTCAAAAACATTTTACAACTCAGAAGGACAGCTATATGGGAAAAAAAAAAAACCCAAAACAACCACAACTCATTTTCTACTAGGACAACAAGCTTTTAATTTCATACTTCAAAAGTTCTACTCATGGTCTATACTCTGACTTCTCTAGTCAGAACTTTTTAAGTTAAAAGAACTCTTCGAATTTTTTTATCTCTCTAAATATATTTCAATAAGTATGCATTGAATGTTTTAGCAAGCATTTTTCAGGTTTTATGCACATTGAATCCTAAAAGAAATCACAGCAACAAAATAATTCACATTCATTCACAATTAATTGAATGGTACAGATCTGAAAAGTGAAATATTTAAAGAAAAAAGGGGAAAAGAGGAGGAATAGTAGTACATAAATCTACACACTGGAAACTATCCAAGCTGAGAAGTCCTCCAGATGTCAGTCTGTAAACAGAGCTTCATAAAATGAATTTCCCCATTAATTGTTGGCAGGAATAACATCTAGAATATGTTATTACATCTGACCCACTCTTTCCCCCTTTTCTGTGTAGCTAAATTCTTGTCTGGCATCACAGATCTTTTATCAGTTGTGATAAATCCAAGAAAGCAAGCTTTTATCAACAAAACTGCTTGATAGGGTACAGCATGCATAAAATTACACTCAAGCTAATTGTGAACTTTGTTCACCAAAGGAAATGAGACTTCTCTTGCTTATTTTCACTACATCTGTTTTTGTAACACTTTTGCTTCTTAAGTTGGAAAAAGATACCCACACCCAAAGGAAACATAAACATATAACACATATTGAACAAAAATTAAGTACTGACAGTTTTCCTACAGGTTCCTATCATCATGTTTTTATGCATTTTAATACAGCTTTAAAAGTTGAAAAACAGGAAAACAAAAGTGGTATACATTAGAAAAAATGAAAAGGCACTTTGAGGTAGAGTATTTGAGTTTCCTTTTTCTCTACCACTCAATCACAACCTAAACTATGCATAAAGTTTCCATTTTCCTCTGAAATTAACTCTTACAAGAATCCACAGAAAGAAGAAAAAACAGCTTCCTGAGCAGTCCTTGGCAGCAAGACAGTCAAAATGTGAGCAGGAAGCTCTGTAAATAGCAAGTTTTGCATCCATATGTATAACATTATAAAATGGAGATAATCTAAATAGTAAAATTATTTCACAGAGATTCCAAAAAGCTATACCCAAAACCATGTTCACTTGGGTTTTCTATTCTGTCAACAATTTTAGGAGAGTGTACCACAAATGCAGTGTAATGTTTTAGAGATTGCTCTCTCTAAAAGAGTTTATCAATTACTTGTACTGATTCTGCTAGCTACACTTATTCAAGTCTGGTAAATTTTATTACAATCTGCCTATCAGAAAGTAGCCTGCTTGTTGAAATAAACACTGCATGCAGGTTGTGAAGATAAATAATGCTATTGCTGCTTTTTAAATGGAAGATAAAACAATACAATCTATAGAAGGAAACAAAATATATTTGAGTGTCTCATGAGATCCATGGAACATTTATTCACATAGCAGCCCTGGATTAGAGGCTATCATTTGAATAGACACATTCCAGGAATGCAAACACATTTCCATTGCAGAGTTTGAGGAGAAAGAGGGAGAAGAACTACGAGGAAGGGAAAAAGTAACGGAGAGAAATCAGGGAGGGAGAAAGAGGGGGTGGGGGTACTAAGAAAGGAAGGCAGGGGGAGGGAGGAGGGAAGGCAAAGAAAAAGGTGTGTTTGTTTTTTCCTCCTAAATGGGTGTCAGGTAAAAAACACTGTTACAATTCACAACAGCAAATAGTCCAGGTTTAGTTTGGATATTCACTTGCAGAATATAGAGTCACTAAATAATCAGATATAGATTACAGAACACATCACTTAAGTCTACCAGTGGCTACAATCCTGCAGTCACGCAATTCCATTATTTTCTGTCTCCTTTGAACAACCAAATTCAACAAAATGACAGAAAATATTTCTGTATTACATTCCAGTAGAATAATAAATTAGGGGAAAATATTATACCAACGGAATATGTAGTCCAAGGTCATAGAAAATCACGAAAACATATTTTGAATGGAAGCACACAGAGACATACTAGACTGTTGTTCTGATTTAGTCATGTTTTACTGAAATGCTTAACAAAACTTCCAGATCTTAAATTCCATAGCTTTTTTTTCCAATAATGAGTTGTCACTGTTTGCATGTAGAGCTATGCAAAGATAATTCACACCAATTGTGCAGCTTCTGTTTGAGCTTGTAGCCCATTCAAATATTTTGAACATGCCTGAGTTCATAAAACCTTGACTTACAAAGTTCAGGGTACTTTGGCAGCAGAAGTTCTTTATGGGAGCAACTGTGGTGTTTAAACTGTCAAATAGTCTTGGCCATTCTTCCAGGATGAGGTTCAGTGCATGTGGTATGCAAGTCATACGAATGGCATTGGGAAACACATTGCTAAGAGCAGATCCAACAGCTGTTTTCATTAAAGACACATTATTGGACATTCGGCCAAGAACACAAGATCAGCATTCAGTAGTACCCTTACTGACTCAGGACTGGGAATGCAGGAACAGTGAACTGTAAAAATGCCACCCAATATTTACCAAAGGCACTTGTTGCACACTGTGAACAAAGGACGAATGAGGACAGTTGCACTTCAGCCACATAAGTGCACTGTTCCACCCAACCACCTATTCACCTGCTGAGCACAGACTGGCTGAAAAAGATGCTCTGTGTTCTGATATGTGTTGGGAGAGGCAACTTACTGAATTTTTTAGTGTTTGGAGGATTTCCATCTGCTTTTGCATAACAGAAAAGGAAAATCAGCTTGCAAAGGAATTTTTCAAGGCAAATATCAACTCTTGACAAACAACATAACCCAAAAAATCATTATTTTTTCAGAGTACACTGCCTCATAAAACACCTGGTGGTTTTTACTGACTGGATCTCACATGCTCTTCCCCATATTCAGTGTATCATTAAGAATAATTTTGTTTATCATAACTTAACATGGTTTTTTTTCAAAATGCTTTAATACAGCAGTAGCAGAAGTTACAGAATATACTGTCATCAATCTACTCTCAGGACAACATTCTCCATTCAGTAACAAACTAATTTCATGCTACTCTTTTGCTGAGCAAGAACAATATGCAAGGCTTTTGTTTTGGTTTAAACAGATAAACTCATTTTGTGTGCATAAATATACATATATATGTATTTGGATATATGCATATATGAAATACATAAATAACTTCATACAATTTTTTTTTAGTAAGACTTTTTTAAATCTATAGAGACGCATTGCATTGTTTTGGTAATACACAGTTGTAAGGAGGCTACTAGACCTTTAGATTTTTATACAAATTTACATCAAAAACTGTAATAGGTAATGCTCCCTTTGATAAACACTTTCCTGATTATTTTTCCTAAAAGCATATTTCAATGTCAGTTCTGGTTTCTATCTGCCAATACAATAGAGTGCACCTCAAAGACAGTGTTTGGAGCAGCTGGGATCTCTGGAGCATGCTTGTCAAAAAAGCTTTTACAATATTGTCTTTATGTAGTCTCTAACCTTTCTTCAGCATACAGTGAAAGCAAACAGACTAAAACTGACTTTTATAGTCTTGATAACAAACCCTCCTGGTATCCATCATTGTAAAAAATTTAGAGAAATATTTTGCTCCTATTCCCATTTAAAACACTTGTGTTTCCTGGAGCACATATGTAAAACTTTCTTCCAGTTGAAGACTCAGTTCATGAAGACTCAATGAAGACACATACACAGATGCTACATACTTGTATATATGTGCATACACACACAAATTTTGGACTTACTAGTGAAAGAAAATCAAGTCCTCATTCCCTGCACTCAGAAGTTGAAGAGACCGTAAATGTGGCCTGGTTTGCAGTGCTGTAACCCATGAGTTACCAAAGTGTTGCATCACACAACCATAGTGCAAAGGCTGTCAAAGTGAGCAGTCTTTGATTCAGGGGAACAAATAATTATTTATCTGCAGGGAGTTTACAGTTTATTGTCCTAAGCAAAACACTTAACAGGAGGAAGGTAAAAAATGCAGGTTTGTGGAAATGGAATTTTGATCTTAGCTGTGAACAAGAAATAAAAGACAATGCAATTTGCTGCATGAGACCATGTTATGCTGGAGATTTTGGATGTTTAAACAGCCTTGATAGAATAGCAGTAAGACAGAAACAGCTGATGAGGGACCTATGCCCAATCCAGATGAGAAACAGAGTGAAATCAAAGAAAAAGCATTTGGGATGTATACTAATGCATGATTCTGGGCCAGAGAATACAAAACATACTGACATCAGATGCAGTATCAGATATACTGTGGATAACAGAAGACAGTGGACTAGTAACTGTGATTAAAATGGAGGTATTGAAGAATGCATGTTGCTCAGAAAAACAAAATTAAATTGATAAAGTAAAACTTCCTACCACTACTGTGATGGGCTACTGAAAGAGAAGTATACAGAACTGGTGACTTTGGAAAACTACTGTTAATTAGTTTAGTACACAAAATGTCAAATTTTAGCAACAAAACACAAATATCTTATTTCAATAGCGATTGCAGTTGCTTTAATATTATGAGAGTGAGAAATGATGGTATTATGGAAATGAAAGAAGATACAAAACCCACAGAAATTATCACAGACTGACAGAAGGAAAAGGTCCCAGTGTGATGACTAGTAAAATTTTGAAATCCACCTGAAAATGTTTCCTGTAAGGAACAAAAACGGAGTAACACTATTGAACAAGACACTGGTAAGACATCTGGAACACTGAGTTCAAATCCTGTTACCATGTTCATGACAAGTTAAATAAACCTGGAAGACCTCAGCTGAAGATTACTAAGATCGTATAGGAATCACATACCTTATTGAAAACATGACCAGTCTTGCTGAGCTAAGACCACTAAAAAGGGAACAGACTGATCTTTAACCATAATGCAATTAGGCCAGAAACCCTTAGTGCCTGGCAAAATAGAAGACACTCTTAGAACAAGAAGGAATTGTTCACAATTTAATTTTTACTAGAAATTAGGTTTCTGACTACCAAGAGAGCAAGGGCTTTGAATCATCCCTGAACAGAAATCATGGAGGTAAATAATTCTGTTTACAAATGAGACTAAATTACCTTACTCTAACACAGAGATGGAGTTTCTGAACAAGGGGTTTCTTTTCTTTCTTCCCTTCCATCCCCTCCAAATAGAAAATATAGGGAACAGAGATCAAAACAGATACAGATTTATCTATTAGCATTCTGAAATTACCAATTATCTGTTATCCAATTATGAAAAGCTATCCAATTCCTAGAACTTAAATAAATTACTATTCTTTATTTATCTATTCATTTTTCTATCTAGTGATGAAATAAACATGGATAAAAGCATCCTCTTTTAGTGTTATGGAAATAAACCAACATCTATCTGCTGGATTTATAAGACAAACTGCATATAGATCCTTTGGGCACTAAGAGTTTAGGAAATCAAAGCATTCGTAAGAAAAAAAAGAGAATTCTCTTTTTCCATAACACTGAAGTTCCCTTCCACAACTGAAAAGCAACCTCTACTAAAAATTCATGCTTCTCTGTAAATTATATCAAAGATAGCATTCTTTTCATGTATTGGAAATTTCTACTTTCTCAGTTGTACCTAAATATTAGATTTGTCCATAGTATGTAGAACACGTAAATAACATTGCATTTGTTTAGTGATTAAAAATGTTGTTTTAACGTAACTATCAACTATGACTTATATTCATTGCATTGGGAGCTGAGAATCAATCCAATTATACTAACCCATCTTTCTTCCCACACTGCAAAAAGAAACATAAATTACTTATATTGACTTTACATTCACTAACATTTAATACTTCATTCACTATATACTCCACTGACCAAATAAATCCAAGTATTATCTTACGTTAGCTCAACCTTCTACAACATAAAATCTCTGGGATTGACTTTAAGAGGAATAAAGAAAAGGTAACTTTGGGTCCACTAAGTATCATAATACCATTTAATTAAATTAGTTTATTTGGAGGAAATGAGGACAAAACTTTACGTAACAGTTTAAAATTACATCTTATCCAATAGCAAGAACTTCTTCCTTTGTTTACAGAACTTTCTATTCAGAAAAATTTACTCTACACACTGCATAGAATTTTGTTCTTTCACTAGTACCACACCTACACCTGTGTAAATCATGCAATTTTCCTAAAGTCACTACAATTCAAATGCTATGAAAATGATACAACTGAGGCATAAACAATTTTGCATATATAAACATATTGCGTCATATCTCCTGCAAGCATTTTAAGAAGTAGCCAGGAGTTTCATGAGCTTCACATCATAAACCTCAAATAGAATCGACTTTACAAAATTGCAAAGTATCTTTTGATCAAACACAAGGTATCTGAAGAGCTGAAAAATCGTGCTTCCAAAAATCTCTAATAACTGGGAAGAATCATGGCACTGAACTTTTCAGAGATGGGGAAGAGATTCAGTTTGACTGATGTCATAACATTAATTCCATCCACTAGAAGATAATGAATAGTTAGGGAGAACTCTGTTCAAATTGGGGGGGGGGGGTGTGGGTTTTTTTCGTGGTTTGGATATTTTTTGTATGTGTGTGTGTGTGTTTGGTGCTTTGTTTTGGGGTTGTTGTGGTTTTTTTTTTGGGGGGGGGTTGTTTGGTTGTTTTTTGGGTTTTTTTTGTTGGCTGGTTGGGTCCTTTTGTCAAAAGCAAGGTCTACTTTTACAATAAAAATGCTATGTCTCAAACAAAGTGGCTTTTTATATGAAAAAGCAGAGGATTAACTGTTCTGTTTCATTTTATTTAAAAGATGACATTTCTGCTACTGTCTAAGATAATAAAGTGACAGAGCAAGTGATGCTCTCAGTCTGCTATTTCTATGCCTTATGCTTATTTAATTGTCTAGTTTTTAAGGATCATCTTGTAGCTTGACCAGGACAAGGGCCTACTCATTTTTAAAACACACTGTATTTCTAAATGTGATTGGATACCCCGAAATCTGCTAAAATACAAAGTGAAAATTGTATGCAAAGGGAAGTCCCTACTTCCCTTCCCCTCCAAATCACATTTTGTTTTGTTTGTACATCAGCTGTACACACTAGAGAAAGTATATTTCAGCTTAAACATAAATTTTGTAATGTTTATTTTAAATAAAACATAACTTAGAAATGTCTACGTCATCTTCAAGGAAAGTGTACAAAGCAAGATATAAACTAAATTATGAAACATACTATTCCAAATACAATTAAAAGTATTGGACAAATAACAAAAAACTGGAGAGATCTTACAGCTTGCTTTGTCCAATCACACCAGTCAAGAAAATAAAGAAAGCAAACAGGTTTAGAAGTCCTGCCAGGAGCCTGCTCCAGGCCAGATTCTCCATGGGGTCCCAACCTCCTTTGGGCACATTCACCTCCATGAGCTGCAGGTGGATAATCTGCTGCACCATCGACTTTCATGGGCTGCAGGGGGACAGCCTGCCTCACCACAGTGTTCACCACAGGCTGCAGGGGAATATCTGTTCCTGTACCTGGAGTACCAACTCCACCTCTTTCTCCACTGACCCTGGCATCTGCAGAGCTGGTTTTCTCACACATTCTCACTCCTCTCTCCAGCTGCAGCTTAACAGACCTTTTTCCCCCTTCTTACATAAACTATCCCAGAGGTGCTGCCACCATCCCTGATGGGCTGGGTCTTGGCCAGCGATGGGCCTGCCCTGGAGTCGGCTGGCATTGCCTCTGTTGGACATGGGCAAAGCTTCTGGCAGACTCTCAGAGAAGCCACCCCTGCAGCCCCCTGCTACCAAAACCCAGCCAAGCAATACTCAGTACACCCCCTTACAGAACTAGACCAAAAGAACATACTAGTATCCCTTTTTCTAGGCTATAAAGAATACTTGGTCTGGAAAGTCAAATATTGTTTGAAATTGGTTTTTGTTGTTTAAAGCCATTCTCAAACAAAGCTAGGATTTTGCAAACGTTGATATGCTTGAAATTATTTGGTGGACTTTATGAAGCTACTGATTAAACACCATGCCTGCTGCTGCTTTCTCCTACACTTCAGCAATGTAGTTTTTCCTTTACTGGTTCTTTTTACAGTCTTCCTCTTCTTTCTTTAAACTATCTTGCCACTGCACAGACTTACTAGCTATACTTTCTCTACTTGCACATTACTTGAAAGAAACTAACTAGTCCAAATACCTGTACCTGAGTAGTAAACCAAAGACCATCTAAAAATATGGCATCCAAAGATCATCACTGTAGCTTGTTGACTTTACACCTGTGATATGTGATATCAACTTCTTTTGACAGTTCATTAGCACCATGGGAATCTCTTAGTGACCACAATTGTGGAACATCTGAAGTTATTCTAAATATTTTAGAGTCAAATTTATTACAAACACTATTACCCAATATTGTCCTCTTCATGTCATTAGACAGAAGAAGTATTCAATATGATAAAACAATTACATAATTTTGACTTGGTATCAAATTTTACTCCAACAGCACCAAAATTCCTGCAGACCTGGGTAAGATCTGAACTCCTTCATTAAAAACAGCAACTTGATTGGGGACAATTTCTATAAATAAACAACACCCATCAAAAACCCCACAAACTACCACAAAAAAAATATCCCACTATGTAAACATCATGTTTCTTAATTTACTTCCACAAAAAGTCTGTGTTCATATAAAGAATTTATTGTATAGCCAAGCTTACTGTGGCATTATGATTCTATTTTCTTCAAGTAATCTTCCCTCAAGATTACTGAAACATGCTAGGTTGCCTTGGCTCCCCTCCATAAAATAAGCTTAATAACCTCAAAACCAGAATAAACAAAGGCCGAGGATACATTTCATTGGTAAAAAATTGTTCTCTACCCCTTTGTTTTAATTTGGTCATGTCTACAACAGCAAGTAAAGCAGAGCAATGGTAGCCTATCTTGAGAGTGTAAGACTTCACATTGAAGATTCAGTGTTCCCTATGAACATGTTTAAAACGCTTTTTAACTCTGTTCTTTTCTGAAAATTCAAGTTTTGATCATGACTTCATATTCAACAGTTCCCTATAGGACAACGTACTTTCTCCCTCATTGAAAACTTATGAAATCAGACCAGTATCTAGAATGCAACACATCCCTCAACATTCTGAGTATATGACAACAAATTAAAGGTTTTCAAAGCCTTGAGAAATATTATTCTAATTAATTTTAACAGATGAACTCATGATTAACTTCATTTAAAAGATAAAGTGATTATTTAACAGATGAACTCATGATTAACTTCATTTAAAAGATAAAGTGATTATATTATTGTTATGAAGCACTACATAATTTAAATTAAAACACTAGCTATAGTTTGTTCATATATAGAAAAAAAATTGTTAGAAAGAAACTCTATTGGCTAAATATAGATTTTTTTTTCCCTTTCCAAATGACCCAGAACTAAAAGAGAAATTGGAAAAGACATTGTCTAGATAATGATTTACCTAAATAGAGTTACTGAAATCCAGCTCCAGTTTCCGTTATGTAGCCAAACAGCCTGCAGGTATAATATCTTCAGCTGGCACCAGGCTTAATGCTTTTTTATTGATCTGCCCATGGCTTAAGTGCACACATAGGATATGGATTGTTAAACAATTCTTGTTATCTATCACTGATTATGGAAATGTATTACATCTTGCAGCAGCATCTGCACTTTTTCTAACATGAAATGCTACTTAAAGCAAACTGTCCATTTTACCCTGTGAACTCTCTAACAGTTCTGGGGCTTTTTGTGTACCAGCTAAATGTCTGAATTTGTTAAGTACCAATTACAAAAAAAACCTCTTTGTTACAACCAATGTTATAAGTGATAACATATCATTAGATTCTCTGTATTTGATTTACAACAAATGCAACATATAATTATAACTGAAAGTAATAAGAACTTTCAGATTCTTTCTATTTCTTCTCTTCCCCAATTGATCCTTACCTTCTTCTCCTTTGAAGATTTCAACAAATCAGTGGGATTTGCTCAGGTCAGTCTTTGCAAAGTGTTTGGGACAGATATGAATACTGCATGCTGAGTGTTTCCTATTTGGTGCTCAGTAGGAATTAATAGAAATAAATCAATGAATTTTCACATTTTCTTTATACTTTTTTCTCTGTACTTGTCACAAAGACAAGAGTATAGCATTGCCATCATAGCATCAAAGTTACAAGGAAAAATGAGGCTTCTGCAGTCCTCTAGTTTTTTTCCTCCCAGAATGGAATTCCACAGTTGTGTTTTCCTTTCAACTAACATCAAATCTGCAATAAGATAAAAACCATCTTCTGTACCTTCCTTTTGTCCAAACACTGAAAAAAGACCCGCCTGATGTGAATTCAGACTCTGAAGTACTTTTAAAAGAAGTCTCCTTCAGGGTTTGCTCTCATGCATTCTGCTAAGTCAGGTTACCAATCACTACGTGAATGCAGAGTCTAACAAGATGAAGTTCAGTGAGTCCAAGTGTCAGGTCCTGCACTTTGGCCACAATAACCCCCTGCAGCATTATAGGCTGGGGATGGTGTGGCTGGACAGTGCCCAGGAGGAAAGGGACCTGGGGGTTCTAGTCAGCAGCCGGCTGAACATGAGCCAGCAGTGTGCCCTGGTGGCTAAGAGGGCCAATGGAATCCTGGACTGTATCAGGAATGGTGTGGCCAGCAGGAGCAGGGAGGTCATTCTTCCCCTGTACTCAGCACTGGTAAGACCACACCTTGAGTATTGTGTCCAGTTCTGGGCCCCTCAGTTTAGGAAGGATGTTGAGACGCTTGAACGTGTCCAGAGGAGGGCAACCAAGCTGGTGAAGGGCTTGGAAAACAAGCCATATGAAGAACAACTGAGGGAACTGGGGTTGTTTAGCCTGGAGAAAGGAGACTCAGAGGTGACCTTATCACTCACTATAACTTCCTGAAGGGCAGTTGTAGACAGCTGGGGGTTGGTCTCTTTCTCCAGGCAGCAACTGACAGAACGAGAGGACACAGTCTTAAGCTGCGTGAGGGGAAATACAGCTTGGATATTAGGAAGAAGTTCTTCACTGAAAGAGTGATTAAATACTGGAATGGTTTGCCCGGGAAGGTGGTGGAGTCACCATCCCTGGATGTGTTCAAAAAGAGACTAGATGTGGTACTTTACACCATGCTCTAGTTGAGGGTTAGGGCTGGGTTGGACCCGATGATCTTGAAGGTCTCTTCCAACCTACACATTCTGTGATTCTATGATTCTGTTAGTAGAACAGTAACAGAGAATTGTCAAGTAAACAGGAGAAATCCTGACTAAATTAAGTCAATGGCAAAATTCCCAGTGACTTCAATGGGGCCAGGATTTCATCCCTATCTTGTTGATCAAAGCAATTATTTCACTGTTCAGAAGGACCAGACTACTGCACTTGCCAAGAATTTCTTAAAGCAGCCTACCATGGTGAGTTGTAATTGTATATACCTCTGTAACTATTCCTTTTTCATTCTACTAAGGTAAACTCTTCAACTGACAAAAATATAACATCATAAACAGTATCCAAACAGCATAAAAAGGTCTTTCCTTCATATTAACAAATGTGCCAGACATAACAAAGCTCTCCTTAGCATAACCTTACCACAGGTCTGCAAATGAATTATTATCACTCCTTTAACACCTATTCCCAACCACTGATGGTCATGCCTGCAGAAGTGGCATACCTGCATTAACTAAGAATGATTTGACACAACAAATAAAGTGCTTTCTTGATTTGGCAATGTTGTGCTACAAAAAAAAGCTTCCTATTTTACAGTAAATCACAAAGTACACATGAGAAGGGATATGTTCTACATACCATGGACCCAAATTCAGAGTAGATTAACTGTGAGTAGTATAACTCAAAACCTCTTCTATTTCTTCACAGGGTTTACAATATACACAGTAACTACACTAACCAAAATGATGTCATGTATATGCAATTCAATAGCCAGAGAGAATCAACTTATACACATGAGAATCAATTTCACACTAAGCTAGAAGAAAACTGGTTTTAATGTGCTCCAAAAAAGACCAAAAACAAGGCTCTTTTTGACACAGACATCAGTATTTTTTACTTGGAAATATTTGAGAAATCTGTTGTAAAACTCTACAACAAGCATTTTTCCCTTGATAACTAATTAAATGAAGTAACCAAGCACAACTGCTTCATTTTTTTCTCCTCAGACTGGGAAATTTTTGCAAAGTATTAATTCTGCCAATACAGTTCCTTTGTAGGGAAACATGGCAGTTGTTTACTGCCAAAGGCATCATAAGAACTTGTCTTACTTTCGGAAGGGCTTTTAATCACAGGAGCATAAGAAAATCCTGTGTGTAACACATAATATGACCCTTGCTAGATCTTTAACTACTTCATCGTATCTGGCTGGAGTCTATTTTACATTACTCCATAGAATCTCCTCCATCTCAACAACTTTCTGGTAAAATGTAACCAGACCCAGGATATCTAAAATAATTTATGGCACTAACTTCAATCTCCTGTGTAACTCCTGTCTCATTGTTCTATGCTTTATTAACAACCTTTTTCAAATGAGAATGTCAGTTCATAACTTCATTTAAGCATCTCTGAACAGTAACCTAATACCCATAATGACTACTCCAATTACAAGAAACCTGGTCCATTTTAGAGAAAATAAAACCCAACGAATTCATATCTATTTAAATAGATTTTAAGATTGGAAAGTGTGATCATTCAGCAAGATTTTACCCTGAAATGTCCTCCACAAGTTCCTATATGTAATTCAAGCACCCATTTATTTCTAAATTGGTTTCAAGAATGTCACCAGCAATTATTTTCACTTTAAAAATCCTCAGTTTTGACTGAAAAGTTTATTTGAAAAAAATACTAGAAGAAACACATGCTTATCAATACTCTGATACAGTTTTAAGATAATTACAAACGATTTCTCAGTGCAGCTGTAAAAATTAATATAGTTCAGCACCATATAACAAAGGTTAAAAAGGTTGTTCATAATATTTATTACCTCTAGCTGCACTATTTCTGTTCACCCATTCATTTGAATTGGGGCATCCTTCATCATCCATATACATCAGACCTTCTCTTTGATCTTTAATGGTAAACTTAAAGGCTGAGTAAATGTTCTTTGAAACACAGAGTGTGGCACAGCTGTTTATTGTTACAGAGAAGACAGTAAGTCATTAAAATTGAAACTCAATTAAAAGAGTGGAACATCCCCCTAATCATTTTCCAACTTTGAAGTAATACCTTTTTCGGTGATATCTCTAATTTACAGTTAACTAGTTTTCTTAAAGTGGAGTAAGTCAAGCTTTGGTTAGGGTCAGAATTAATAAAGTATATCTTTCATCAAAAGACAGAGAGCTCCTGGCAATTCCTCCTGTTGTGGTATTTGCACTTATAACACGCAGCAAACACCCACCAGATATGCAGCCTACCATGATAATTGCATGAAACTCATCAAGCCTGCAGTTTTTACCAGTTTGCTGAAGGCTTTTACAATCCTAAAAAAAGTACTCCAGCATTATGTAGCTAACTACACATTACTTTTTTATTAGTTCTTTAGCAATATTCTAATTAGTAGAGGGTGAGCTAAATCTTTGCCTCAAAGTGTAAATGAACGAAAACAAAACCTTAAGGATTCAAGTTTATGAACTCTACTTTTTTGACCCTGTTGTCATCAGTCTTTGTGTTTCAGCCAGGACACAATTAGGAAAAAAAGAATTATTTTAAAAAAAATTTAAATCTGCCAGACACATGAAGCACTTCATATGTTTGATTTGATGACATTTTCCAGCTTAGATACCAGATCAAAGTTTTAGGGATGGGTGAGTCTGAATAAATATGGGGGCAAGAGAAACATGAATTTATGGTCCTTCACTTACCATGTGAACATTAGCTGAACCACTGATACCAGGCTCATGAGTAGACTTAACAGCTGACTGCTCAAAAAAAGGTGAAACAGTCATTAGCGTGCTCTCATACTTTAAAAATCCAGAAAAAAAAATCTGCAAGTTTAATACTGACGATACACAGCTTTGTAACAATGTCAGGCATTCAGGCTCAAGATGTTGCCCTTTTTCTCCCTAAGAAAAATCCAGCAAGACCAAGGGGGTGCAATTCACAACATAGCTACTCAGGCACATTACTGCATCCAGATATGCATCCAATCTGTGCTAGAGGTGATCACTCAAAATGACAGAAAATAAAAGTGAAATTGAGAGAGGTTCTACACCTCACCGACTGTCACCTACAACCCAAGATGCTACCTTAAAATGGCACTATTTTATTCTTAGGCTGATATGCAAGGGTATGAGTGCCTCTTGCCAAGGCACTGGCTGTGTCTCACGTCCTCTGAAACCCAGCATGTCCAATCACATCTACCTCATCGACCTTCAAGTCTGGGATCCAACCACCCAGAGGCAGTGAAAACTGCCCTACATCACCAGATGGAGCTGGCTGGGTAATATGCTCCCTGAAGTTCAAGAGCTCTCTCACAAATTAGTGCAGTTAACCTCAGGGAATACTTCTTTAATTGCAGTGTAGTTTTCCACTGCAGAAAAGAAAAAAGAAAAAAAAAGGAGAGACAAATCATTTATTAATACAGACATCCCTGGCTCTCTGAAACTCATAACCCAAGAAAATTTTAGCTGAAGTTTTAATAAAACTGCAGTTTAAAGCTCTGTTATGTAGCTATGCATTTTAAAAACAATCTTCTAGTACAGAGTTTGTCATGCTTAGACTAAGACCCAAGGCAATTTCAGCTTGAAATGTTAAAGCCACTCTTTTACCTAAAGTTAGAAGACCTTTAAAACTATTTTTTTGTTTGTTTCAAAAAAGCACTGGGAACTTTCCTGTATGCAACTCAAAACCAGCTGTACTTTGCAAGTAAAAACTTTCCAAGTGCCTGGCTCTCTGCAGATTTTTGGCAAATCTGTTTGAAAAATTGAAAAGTGGGGGCCTGAGCCAAAGCTTACTGAAGTCTATGGAAAAACTCCCACAGATTTCATCAGGATTTGGATTAGGCTCTGAAAAAGTCTGAAGTAATTGAAAAATCAGTTCTGCATGTACAAAATATGAAATTTTCACTAGGTTTAGATTTATTGGACTCCTTTATGGTAATGTGGAAGAGCAAATACACTGTAAATGGTGTTAGTGATGTACATATAGTTTTACACTGTTAATTCACCACAGAGTTCCACAGACTTGTACATGTTACTTACACTGCCGACATAATAGAAATGATGAAATCAATCCCACATATACAAACACCTTCATTTTAAAGTGACCTGAATATTAAGAAAAAAATAACATTAATACCTTTATTGTTTAAGTGGGTTTTTAATTTTTTTTTAACTGAAAACCGAATGTTCACTAATTATTTTTTAACTGAAGACTAAACAGACCTTCAAAAGCTGTAAGACAAATTCAGTGATAACATTTACATAAAAATAATTATGCAAACAACTATCTCATTCTGGGCACACTTGCTTAGGACAGTTTATAATAATGTAAGTCTAGCAATTTCAGCTGAGGTGCATCTAATTTATGGCAGCATAAGAGGATCAGGTTTTCTCAACCTAAATGTGCCAGAAAACCTAGAAGAATAGCAAATGCAAAATAAATGGATTGTGGTACCTGAAATAATGGCCACAACATCACCTGATGTGTAAACAGTTGCATCTCTGCTGACAGAAGGATGCTACTCCTAGTCAGAAGAAATTGAGTAAGTCATTATACTTGACATAACCTGCTTCATTCATCTGTATCATCTCTCTGCTTGTAACTATTTGTGGATGGATCATTTGCCATGGTTGTACTTAAGAAAAATAAACAATCCCTGTAATTTTTTGGTGGTCTTGTCCAGATAGGGATTGGAAAGAAAAAGTAATGTCATGCAAACTGCAGAGCTAATTATGGTCTTCAAATGCCTACAGCTCATGTGTGAATACCAGGGCACTTCACCATATAAGCTGTTCTCATAGGCTGTTCTTCAAATGTCACAGAAAAAAAAGCTTAGAGGAACCAAGAAATCTGGTAAGTGGAAATCCGAAGACTAAATCTTTGTTAATATCATACCTTAAATAATTTTATTATGCTACATTATTAAAGTTGAGCTTTATTTTTTAAAAAATGGCATAATTTTTTCAACCTCATAAAATAACTGTCCAGGTTTTAGCTTTACTTTTTTTACCTGCTACTATTGAATCTTCTGAAATGGAAGGTCAGAGACTATATACTTTCTCCATTAGAAATTCTTTTTCCATAGTTGTGAACAATTACCTTATTAATGCAGATTTTAGAAGGTCATTTTTGCTTGTGGTCTCTAAAGGTTTCAAACAACATAGAAAATAAAGTCCAGTGACAAGCAGGATCATTAGGGGAAATTTTTTCAATTGACAATTATTTTCACCAAAAGCCTATCTCAACATTATGAATCATTTGTGACCACTTATACCTAAGTAGGACATGTTAAAATTTAATGGATTTCAACGCAAAGAGCCAGCAATAGAATCGTGCACACCAAGGCACTAATGTGTTGATCCGAACTGTACTTAGTTGAGGCAAGTTGGAATTGCAATGCTGCCAACTAAATTTCACAGTACCACAAATGAATGAATCCCAGATCTCAAGAGGGATTTCTTTTTTATTCATTATGCATGACATTTTCCTCTTTAAATTATTCATTTTTTTTAAAAATGTTATTGCTTTAGCCTTCTTAACCTTTGTACTCCTTCCCCCTGTGGTTTTTGCCAGCTGTAATATCAATTGAGGAGGGGAGATGTTCTAAACAACATAATAAAAACCTTCTCACAACCCTACAAAAATGTGTCTTGTTACTCTTCCATCTTATTTTTCCCCTTTTCACAACTCTGGAACTTGGAATACCTTGGGGGAAAAAAAAAAAACATCTATTTTCTATCAGTGCTTTCATTTCAATTAAAAAAAAATAAAATTCCAGTGCTTTACCATTGTTTATGTAATCCTTGAAAATTAACCACTTGGAGAAATATCATCTGAGTCCTGCAGGGTGATGAAAGTTGACCAAGTGAATTAAAATTAAAGACCACATCAGACACTGTTCCCTGCTTTCTTCCCATGTCTGATATCCAGATTTCCAGTTTCAGTGTGCTCACCTGAACCAATCCAAATGATGCAAGAACAGACTGCAAAGTGTTGTTAGGCTCACCACAATCTATTAATCTATAATCTGTGTTTTAACAGTAAAACAGCTAAAAAAGTGTACATAAGAGCTACAACACAAGACTGCAAGGCATATTTGAACTCTGTTTATACACAGGTATTACAGTATGACCTTGGGAATATAACTTATCTTCTGCATAGTTCAATTTTCTATTCCACATAAATAAATGACCAAAGTTACTAAAACAATAGAAATAAAAGTTTTGAAAACCTAAGGAAGTTACAATGGAAAGAAATTACAAAGAGTAAAGATCCACATCAGAAAGCCAACCAATCAAGGTTCTGGCTCCACTAAACTGTTCTTAAGCTTTTCTTAAGGAACCACAAAAACTTGTTGCTGTAAGCTCTCCCAAAATTCTCCCTAACAACTTGCTACTCTCCATCCTTTTCACTGAATCAGCTTTATGAGACTAGGGAAATATTTTAATCTCAAAAATAGAACGCAAACAATTAGTTTAAAATGTTTGATATATTACTATCCACTTATTTCTAGGCTTTTAGAACTATCCATCATGAACAGCTGATAATTTTCTAAAAAAACATTTTCAACACAAAGAACTAGAAGTCAAATTAAAGCTGCAGTATTGTATCATGTTCCATTATATACTATATCCTGTCTCATTGTTAGCTCACCCAAGACAACTTAACAGGAGCACACAACAACGCTAAGGGCTGTAAGAGTCAGAGTCTAATTTCTTTGCTCTTATCATTCTTAGGTGATTATCGTTGCAATTAGACAGAGAGAAGAAAGTGATGTTTAAACTGGCACAGCAGCTCAGCCATGCAGAGCTGCACAAACTGGACACAGAAGTACACAATTTATGTTTATGGATTTAGTCTCTGTTACGCCTTTGTCAAACCTTGTAAAAAGGTTGCTTGCTTGATCCAGACTGCTAGATCCAGACTGGTACCACAGGATTTTCCCTGCAGTTACTGCTCTGGGAGCCCCAGACTGACAGCTGACCAGGAAAGGTCTTCCTACCCTTTTGTTGCTACCTCTCTCTGTTGGACTCATTTACTCCCTTGGTTAACCAGTGATGGGGTTACTTGCTCCAGCTATCACAGTGAAGGGACTGTCATGGAGTTGCAAGGATATCAAAGGGCACAGGATAGAGAGGAAAACAGTGGAGCCAAATGTAAAGAGGAGAAATACAGAAAAAAATTAAGGAAAACCAGACAGGAAAATACAGGAATCAGAGTCATACTGGTAGCCTTACTAGAAGGAAGAACTAAAAGGAGAAGATAGAAAGTACGTATTTTACCAAATGTATGTTTGCCTTAAGGCAGTATAAAAAATACAGAAATTTCAAAAATACTTTTGCAGCAATTATAAATCTGTTTTGGTTTCAATACAAGTAGTACACAAGTTTTCAACCTGCAAACATACTTTAACTTGCAAAACAGGTAAACACAAGTTTTGAGCACTTAAGAAAATCAAGAACAATGAATGCAATATTCAAATTCAAATTCAAAATGCAAATTCAGTGATACATAGCTGTATTTCATAGACATGTATTAAATAAATTTAGCCAGAAAATGTAAGAAAATCTTACTATCTTTCTATTTAAATGAGGAGTTCAGTTTTATATTGTACATTAAAACAATACTTTTTCACTGATTGTAAACAACCCACTTCCCAGGGAAATCCATAAAGTTATTTAATTGTACCTGTACGATTTTAAGGAAGTTAAAAAAGATGAGTTAGAGTTTGCCTTACAACAGTTAAGGTCACTTAATGTCAATTTCGTATTTTATATTCTTGGCCTGTGCCAAGAAATCTGTAGGAATTAATTGACACAGTGCTTTGGGCAGTAAAAGCCTTCAGGTACATCTGAGAAATCAGTCCTTAGCAAAGTGATTTTCAATGAGAAGTAAGCACTGTTATAAAGTTTACATTTCCTGAATTCAAAGATACTCACCAATGTCCTTTAGACACTTTTGCAAATGCTACTTGGAAGCAGGTAGGGAATAGTGAAAACAGTGAGAGATACTATGACAAAGATGGGTAAAATGCTGTATCTAATTTGGTCAATGACGACCAGTTTCATCAGTCAGTGCTGAATAGCACTCAGGTCTACAAAATCCTTTCAAGTACTTTCATCAACCTTTGTGAATACTCTTCCTTACACAGATTTAATAAGCAATCTTAAAAAGTTTTATGAGCACCCAATATATTGACACTAAATTAAGAAAAAAAATTCTAAAATCATTATTTTAAGGGTTACTACAGGAAAAACAAGAAAATAGTTCAATATTTTACTCCTACAGAAAATATATGGAAGATATCTTAAGTGAGAATCACACTTCATTATGGACTACAGTCCTCTGCTGAAATAAACACTGGACTTGTGTCACATCTGTGAAAAACAATTCATATTTTTAAACACTTCTTTGCACCACCATGAGGGGCTACACAAAAGTGACAGTGCATCATGGTCTCAAGCTCACAATAATTAAGTTACAGGAAAAGATCTCAAACCATGCTTTGTCAGCCTCACATGATTTTTGTAAGTATCTGCTGGTGGTTCAAAAGCATTGTCTGGGCCTCAGAGCCAACTTCTGTATCTGTGCTACCTTCAGGCTACTTGAAATTCAAACTCCATGGTTCTAGCTTCTCCAGGGAAAAAAAATCGTTACCATAATTGCTACCAAGATAACATTACAAACACAGACTGGAACCTGTGTGAATACAAATGGACACCACTACATTTTTCAAGATATTCTGAATTTAAGTCTGTCGAATTTGGAGAATTTGATTTATGCTGAATGTTCCCATCAGCTAATGACCACTGAAGAATTCATAATTAAGGGTGTAAGACAGGAATTTGCAACTACAAAAATCCTATTTCTTCAGATCAAGCTATTACTAGACTTTCTTCAGATATACTTGGTGTACCAAGAACTTGCAGCAATATTTATGTCTAATTCTCCTATATAAATTAATACTACTCTCCCAGGATCTCAAATCCACATGTTTTTCCAATTAGTACTAACATTCTCCCCAAGTATAATAGCATGTAAACAGAGAGTTCCTTAAGGAATATGACACATTCTGTTTCATCCCAGTTTTCCAGTGAAGAAAACAGCTTTCAAAGGGGCAGTATTCACTCACAAATACCACCACAGGATTTTGAAAACAGGTTTTTATAAGCTTATGCAAGGAAAAAAACCCTAGGAAAATCTGTCATCTAAAGTATGAATATAGATTCTGAGTGCATATATATACTTAATGTGGTGAAGAACGTTGCCTTTAAATTTTGCATTTAACCATACATAATCTAAATGGTAGAAACATTATTATACAAAGTAAAATTATAATCAACTTGATAAATTAAAAAACTATGAAAACAAAGTATCTAGTCAAGTAAACACTACCACGCTGATTCTGTACAAATACAAAATGGGAAACATCTGGTTATGCAACAAATTTGTAGAAAAGGGTCTTGAAACTGAGATAGAGTAGTACAACATACTTCCTGCACAGACGAAAGGAAAAGTATTCTGTTTCAGAAAACAAGGAGTAAGACTGAAAATCATTCATAAAAAGAATGCTAGCATTTTGTCACAATTAGTATAAAAGAAAAGTAACTGTAGGAACGTACTAAAAACATTCCAAAGTTTTAAACAATTAAAGAACGTCATTAATTGCCAGCTGCTCTTTCACTATTCACAATAAAAAACTCTGATTTGCAGGAAAAACCATGTATATGAAACACTAGGAAAACCTTCCAACAAGGACACGAAGCTACTATAACAGCTATCAAGACATTGTTCAGTGTTTAAGAGTTCAGATAGACTTGGTCACGGATGTCCTGAATCCCTTAATCCCATTGCAACACAAAGGGGAAAACTAGATGGGCAGTCATCTAGCCTTCTAGCTCTAACTTTATATAACTTTCAAATATTACACTTACACAAAACTATTTGTAGTCCTAATTCCTGGATGCAAAATATTCATCCTTTTCTTTATAATTTCAGTTCTAAGGATTCAGCCATCTGCAAAGATGACAGCCTTTGGCATTCCACAGATTTCAGTGATGGAGATCAGTAATTGACTTTCCAGTTAAATAATATTTTCTCTACTGCTCCAGTCATATTCAACTATGTGAGTAAATCATGCTAAAGCATAGTACAATGATCTCCGAATGAAGCCAAGAGAGAAAAAATATTGAAGTCGAGTTAAAAAAACAAGGCAGAAGAAAAAGGATGGTCTAAAGAGAAATGAAGTCCTTATTTAAATTTAAAAATCCTTGTTTGAACGAAGCCTTGAACTCATGCAGGCACATCACATCAGGAACTTTTATAGGAAAACCAGGATCGCATTCTAGTCGAAGAGTAACTGAGCTTCCCAAAATATGGGTGAAGCAATACTGTAAACAGAGCTCCAATCAGACTGACATCTAAACAAGTCTTCAAACACCCACAACTTAATATTCACCAAGGTATAAAAAGCAATCCTGCACAACACACAGATATTATAAGAGACCGTTAAAAGCTACAGAATTAACTCACTGCAGGTCATCAGGATTTATGCAATAAATTCTCACCCCCATTAAACTCAATACATGACAATGTGGGTGGTCTACAGCACCTTTCCAAGCACTTCCCTGGCACTGACCCACACTTTGGGTTGGCACCACTCCCTTAACCCCTCACCATTCCTCTCATCCAGCCATTTAAACATTGCCAAAGGCAACACAATACATGGTATAGCCTGATGTGGTTTACAGTTATAATCATATTTAGCCAATGATTCTGATTAAATTTTAATCACCCATATAAGAACATCTTACATACTGGGAAGCTATCATGTCTCCCCTGAGACATTTCTCTTTATTTTTCCCTCAGAAGAAACAAAACTGAACTCTATTCAGTATGCCTAGGTTTTCCTTAAATTGTACTCCCCTGTGAATCCTAGTCATGAAGAATAGAAAGAAATAATCATATCTCCTCACTAAAAGTCACATGACTACAACCTGAAGTTGGAATTCACCTTTAGTGGAAACATATTGCTGTCTTTTATTCAGTTGATGGTCCAATATAACCCCATGAGCCTATCCTATGGCAATAGTGCCTATGGAATTATTCCTCAAATTTTACTTTGTCAGATTCTTACTTGCTAGAGCCCTTGGTACTTGTCTCAACTGAAAACCATCTTAATAACTTTAGATCCTTCCTCTAATTTACCAAGATCAGCATTATTGCTTTCTCAATATGCCTCAAACTACTGTAAGCTTGTTGCAAAACCACAATTTTAACATTCATGCCCATATTCACTGAAGCTATTAAAGAAAATAGTGAACAAAACCAGACCCAGTAGAGACCATGGTCTACCTCTAACATACACTCTTAGAATAACTACAAATACTAACAACTACTTTTGACAGCATCTTTGAAATAGTTGCACACTTCAAGATAATCATCAGCTTTTCAATGTGGCTTCAGGCAATTTCTCTAGATTTCAGGGTACACTATCTTGAATGTATTAAATACAATTTCTAGAAATTGAGCCTACTGTTACAGTGCTACTAGAAGGGTCCTAGGCACTTTAAAAGAAATTTTTTAAAGCTGGTTGCTATGGAAAAAGGGGTTTTCATCATTAAGAAAAAGAATGGGCTTAAGAAAAAGCAGCATTCAACAAAATCATCAAGCTAACTCTGGTTACCTTACTGAATAATTATGGGACCATCTTTGGCTTGGCTTGGAGCTTAAACATCCTGAAGAACTTTCCCCTACATTACCATCCAGTATTGAACCATAAATCCTTAGACACAAATACAGTTCTCAGTCTCCCTCTCCACGTATGGTTCTACCTTGCTCTTCTCTAGCTTTTCCAGTTCTCTCCTTTAAGGGCTGGGAAAAGGAGTGCCTCTATTTTCTAGGCATTATCAAAGAGCTCTTGACTCAACAGCACAATTATTTTGTATACTGGTTTCCCTTTATAAGGCAACATTCTCCATTTCTTTCATGTGTAGACAGAATAGGTGCTTTTAGCTGGACTCAACAGGGAGTCAAATCTTTTTGATTATCCCCACTAATAACACTACTTTCACATTGAGAAGTGATCTTGAGTACACAAATTCATTTCTTTTAGGTAAATCCAACCAGGCAGATGAATTCCAGGAATGTACCTAGAGCACTCCAACTGCTAATGAAGAACCAGTACAGGCACAAAGCTAGTTCTGAAACACAGACATGATACAAGTCATGTTGCCAGCCTCAACTCCAGCCTGCAGATCTGCTTCTAACAGACCACATTACTTGCCAAGCTAGAGATGGCCAGAGAAAACCTGAACAGGTGACAAGACAAACATGGTTAAAAAGTGTCAGTAAAACCTTTATTCTCAAAAAGAAGTTCCAAGTTTTCTCAGTCTGTTCAAAGACAAACGCACAGAGTTTCAAATCACACAGCACAATTTGCTGAAGGGTAACTACTTAAATACTATGCTATTCTGAGCATTTGACAGAAGTACTTCTCTCTAATGAGCTTCTCATTAATTAAGATAACATTTTTTTAATTTCAACTTCTTTCAAAAATTATGTTCTTTCAACAGTTGATGAGTAATTGCAAAGTCCATCAAGAGCAATATTACTTCTAATTTGTTTACAATATTTACAAATTTTACTCTTCTCCTAACAGAATCATAATCTAATTGCATAGTTCCCTGAACTCAGCAACACTAGTCAAGTGAATAGGAGGAAGTGAATTTCCTTATTAAATCAATTCATCTTATTAGCTTAGGTGGAAAAAGTTGAACTGCAGCTATTCACACCTTTTAAAAATTCTTAGCAGGAAAAACAATGGTTATATAATCAAAGTTCAACCAATGAAATGCCCTTCACACATATTTTAGTCTTGCAAAGAAATACTAACAGAAATTCGCAAAGCCAATATGACACTTACTCTGCCTCACTTCCTTACCTCACATGACTATAAGTCTGGTTCCAGATATGGCAACAGTGTAATACTAAAGTAAATTAATATATGTTTCTAGAATTTCTACCATTTCATAGTCTGCAGCTGTTTTACCAGATCATTTATAGTGGCACACGTAAAGGAGGGCTGCACATAACAAGGACTTTTGAGTTGCTGAAACATAGTACAGACCATTCACATTATATTAAACAAGAATTTAATTATTCTTTGTAATGTAAGAAAGTAAAATACTGATAATCAAGATACTGTCCTAACACAACTCCAATCTTCATCAAAAACAATATCCATGAAGCCAACAAAATAAACTCCCAATTTTAAACATGATGTATATACAAAAATACACATTTTTCCTTACAGATGTGAAGACTGCTGTAGAAGGAAGGCATTGAGGTCAAAGACCGTAGTGATTCTGTTGTTTAGGAGAGTACAAAGCTGAATGAACAGCCAATCCAGATTTGGAGCAGAAAGATGGGGAAAAAAAATACCTCTGTCCAAGACACTAGGAATATCTGATGTTTGTTAAGAGTCTATCTATCTCACTGGAGGAAAAGGGCAGGAAGAAAATGTCTTGCAACAGTACAAAGATGCTAAACTTCAGACTCTACAGAAAAAGTATAACTTTGCTCCCACTATAACTAAAAAGTGGGAACATAGGAAAGGACATGAATAAAATTTCCTTTAAAAATAATAATTCCATGACATTCATGTAAATCATTGTGTACTGTGAAATCATGCCCACATTCCTATTCTATATGGGAAATACTACTCAACACATACTTAAATTAGTTTTGTCTTCAATTTCACACTTTCTGTGAGACATTACCCAGTCAACTAGTACTTTTTAAAGTTGCAGATTGTTTTATTTAGTGTTATCACTACTTCATGATTTGTCATATGGATATGCCATAAAGCCACTAATACAAATATATTAATTCCTTTATCAAGAAAGCAGGACTTTTCACTCCTCCTTTTTCTATCACACTAGAAACGTGCACATGTACACATCCAATTGAAAAGTGCAAAGAAATAAATGATAAGAATTTTCAGCATAACAACGACCATCTGTGTTTCGTTTGTTGCATTACTGTGCATATTGTGTAAGAGCAACAGTAAATGTGAAATAAAATGAGAAAAAAACCTCAGACTTGAAATTATCTTATTACCTAAGTCATTCTACTTGTCAGCAACACAAACAGTGTTTGGTTTCCACAATCAATGAAAAACAAACTGCCAAAAAAATAAAATGCACAAAATTTTTAGTTTTAATATGGAAATAAATATTTTGGATTCTGAACGTTCATGAACTTCATCTCTTACCTGGCATGGCAGCAGCCTGCTGAGTGGCCGAGTCTGTACTGAGTGAAAGGCGACCACCTTTGGCCAATCTATCACAGAAGAGGGTGATGTTCTTCTTCAGTCTGCTGGTATCTTTGGGCATGGACAACTGGCTGCTGAGAGTCAGGGCCTGCTCCTTGGAGCTCTTTGACAAACAAGTTCTTAACAAGTAAGAGACTGCAGCATCCACAGTTTCTTCCCAACCCTGCATTAGAGAAAAGGAAATTAAATAAAATTAAGTGAAGTGCAATATGATATAGCATATTAAAAATACGGTAACAAATCATGGCCTGAGAATTTTCAAACTATACTGATACATAAAATATAGTTTTGGGGTTAATGAGTGTGGTGAACATCCAGCTGCAACTTGTACAAGCAAAAGTGGAAAAAACAAACTTGTTCTAATATTGAGGTCAACAGAGAACTCTAATTTCAATAATAACAATGTATGAACAGTATGTGATAGAACAGTTATTCAGTCATTGCATTAATAACCGAAAACTAGAAGTTCCTGGCTGTGACATTTAAAATCAAGAACAGAATGGAGATGTAAATAAAAGCATAATATATTAAGTATATAATACTATGATGATGATATGTCAAGGCCAAGAAAAAAATATGTATCCAATTATATGTTTCTTGGAATCACAAAGATTCTCATAACATGCCAATAGCAGAGAACATCATGACTACAGCACAAAGCTACAATTATTCAGTAACCATTTATCCGATCAATTAACCTTAAGTTATGAGCACAGGTGTGTCAGTGCTGTGATGAACAGGGACTTTGATTTCAGCATAGTGTCAAGCTGTAAATACTTATGAAAAGATCAGCTTAGTAATCACATCCAGTTAAACAAATTACACTCAGTAAAAGCAAGTAAGTTTCTTTTCACTAAGCACCTTGAATAGCACATTTGAAAGTTAGCTTTGAGTCTGCAATCTGTACTGTGGTTTTCAGTGACACAAACAAATCAAAGGTTTTCCTTTAAGTAAGAATCCTGGATAGAAGTCCTACTATTGGTGACAAGGTTATTAGGCTAATGCATAAAATCTAATATATGACATCTATCTTGTTTTTGCAGTATGACATGCAGATTGACTCCTCTTGATGCATTCTGGAATCTTAAATTACACTCTGTGATGAGCCTACATGATTAATCCACAACATCTATAATTAATGAATTGCAAGACAGTCACAAAGCGTCCTCATGTCTTTTCATGACAACCTTACAGAGCCTGGATAGAGTTAACAAGTAACATAAAGGGCTTTGTGGTCTGCTAACTTCGTGACTAATAACATCTCTTAGTATTCAGCCACCTGTAAACAAGTCCTATGTATGTGCTGCCTATATGAACAGGAAAGTATATTCAATCACTGTAGTATTAGTGTCTGCTCTCTCAACGCTCCTGATGGGCTGGGACTTATTTTGGCAAGTCTTTAGTGACTCCCGAAGTTTTGACATGCCAACCTGGAATCACTCAGCTCTACTTGCTGCTAAACTAACAGAAGGTAACACCAACCTTGCTCTTTATGAGGCAAGTACTCAGAAAAGAAAATTCAGGTATCCAGTTGTAGTTAATACAAACACAGAATCTTCTCATTTTTAAGCTCTTTCTTACTTATGTGTTCTACTTAATTGAAAATGCTCAGCTGAACAGCAAAATTGCCCACCTATGCAAATATACATGACTCAGTAAGAGTAACATTTGAAAGAATGATGGTATCAACCCTGCCATAGCCCACTGAGCAAATAATGTTTATGGATTTCTTCAATGAAATACATAATGGCTTTTGTGAAGGACACTACCTTTAACACAGAGAATCAAAGGCCACCCTCCTGAACTTGTTAAATTCCTAAGAACAGATTCAGGGCAGATGCTTACTAGCAGTCAAGTACACCAGTGAGACCACACAGTCATATGCACTTCATCCTTTTTCAAACATTCTCTATACTGGGTGTCCTGGAAATGTGATGTGTGTGTATAAAATATTTACATTTTGTAGAGGAACAGGATCACCTAGCGAGGTTTTCTTAGTCAGCATTTGGCTTTCTGACTTCAGAAAAACAACATTAACCTTTTATCTTATCTGGATTTGCCCCCCATAAAGTCCATATATTAGAACAAAATCCACATAAATCAGAAAAATCATGGCAATCAATCAGTCAGTGCTGTAGTAGCTTAACACCTTTCAAATATTCTAGAAAGAGTCCATTAGAATGCAATGCATCCACTGACCTGTGATGGTGACAGGAAATCATCCATTCTGCAGCCAATTTAAAGAGGTTAATGAGCTGGTAAATGCTGTCTACATTCCCACATACTGGGCAATGAAACTTAATATGTACAAAGCACCAAAAACAGCCAAGCCAGCCACTCCTAATTATACTACAAATAATGAAAAATAAGAACAACATAAACATAAGAATCTTGAGTTTCACTAAAAGACAAAGAAACACATGATTAACTGTTGTCAGCATACAGTAGCTCAGAAGCTGGCCAATATGTCTCTCCAAATAAGTTGTAAAAATGCAGGCAAAAGCACTTAAATAAAAGCACTGAATTACAAGCTAACAAAAGTCAGGAAATTAAAAGTGGCTAGTATTCTGTCCTTGGCTCACACAGGTATGTTTTACTTTATACCACAGCCTTAACATTTTCCAACCCTTGTTCTTGTATTTCATTTCCATGTAAAACTGGTTTCTCAGTAGACCATAAAACTATCTTCTCCAATTCAAGGTCTGCTGACCTAGTAAGTCCAGTCGAATCCAAAGCAGCCTTTATGATTAATGAAAGAGTACACAAAAGCTGCCTCTAAAAGAAAAAAAACTTGTTAGAAAACTGTTCAGGTGATTTTGTACAACTAAGAATTAATGGCTGCAAACAAGACCGCATTTGTCAGCAATTTTTATTGGTGCAAAGGGAGAATTGAAGGAATCAGAAAAACTCTTCACATGCTAAAAAAGCTGAAAGATGTTTGAAAATAAAAGTATTCTCATCTCTAACCTACACTGCAGAGTGTTTCTACTGCCACAATTGTGATATTCACTAACGACTTTCTGTGTAGTATTCTGCATGTTTGAGGACTGAAAGGAACACCTTCAACAGGAGCGTGATGTCAGTAATCCATCATTCTATGACCAGCAAGCTTTGCCATGACTGCAACAATGTCAGTCAAGACTCACAGAAAGAGGCATTATTAAATGACCCAAGTTCTTCATGTAATTGAAATAGATAAGAAAAATATTTATTTCATCAATTTTACTTTTTCACTGGGAAAAGCTGGGCTTCATGTTTTGCATATATACATTATTATTTTTCTCTTTTAGGTAATAGGTAGAGATTAGCACTTTCTTTTAACCAAATCAAAAACGCTGCAGGAGCCTGAAGGCCAAATGTAGACTTGTGAGATACTAGCATGGCTAATATTATATTAGTACACATCACTCGTGTTCCATACAAATTGCCACGAAGGATCCTCAGATGTCATGGCATATCTGAGTGTGACCATAATTATACATTGAATCTCACTTTGGCATAAGGTTTCCTCCAGAGTACCTTGTTTGTAGCTTGATGCTTGGTTGCAAGATTCCACTCCCTAAGAGTTTAGCTGGTCAAAAACAAGGTCAATGGGATCTAAGGGAAGGATTTCCATATTTTTGTTGTTAAGATGCATAGAGCACATATATGTAGGGAGAAGTTTGAGATAGGACCTGTTGTCAGATTTGGCAGGTTTACTCATATAGTGTACCTTCTTAACACATTTATACAGTTAGTATATTTCAGAGATCTACAAATGAATACTATTTGTCTTAAGAAAAAATAAATCTTTCTAATAGCATATCAGTTGAACAAGATTCCTAAGGTGTGTGCATAAGCCAGACAAGTGTTTGACTGTGTATCTTTTACTTTGAAAGCCTTTATCTTCATTAATAATGTTCCTAAGGCAACAGTCATTTTCCGAGCTGCCTGTGATGCAATTTATCCCGAGTGACAATCAAGGCAGTCCAGAAAGAATTCAAATGCAATGTGAAATATAGTGCATAAACTATGCAAAATTGGTGCCAGCCAAATTATGGGAAATCTTACAGCTGTTAACTCAGGAACTTGCCTAGCTATATCTTATTTCTTTATTTTAGACATAATAGTGATTTCATCAGTTTTCAAAAATGCTAGAATATTTGTAAGTTTACAATATGGATTACAATCTTGGCATTTATGCATAACCACCAAAGAAGAGGTTTCTGTATCTGAAAACATTGTACATGCTAATTCACAAGAAACACCAGCCGTGTGTCCCTCAGCACTCTGCTTTTACAGTGATTAAAAAAATTACCTTATCGTTACACACAGACCAGTAATCTACTAATCCATGGGTACTGACCTAGTAGTATCCACACAGGCACACATCATCAGCAAATTTGGCCAGGAATTTACTGTGGTAACAGTCTTCCTAACTCATATTCTTCAAGCATATTCTATATTTCTAACTGATCTGTTTGTCTCAAAGAGGAGATAAAAGCCACAGAAGCCATAAAGTAGCACACAACATCTGCCTGTGTTGTCAGAAACGGAAATGACAAACCGTTCTTGTGAGTGTCCCTGAAAAATTACAGCTAAAAAAGAACTGATACAGCCTCTAGGAGACCTTTTGAAAAGAATCGGAATAAATGAAAAGAAAAAGGGAACAGACCAATAGTCTATTGAGTCTATTGGTACTCAATAGATATTGAGTACCAATAGACCCAATATCTATTTAGCACTCAGAAAAAAATGCAGCAAAATATTACTGAAGTCTTAATGTATTAGATCTGAACAGTGTCAAGAGAGCATATTTTTTAAGAAAAGGCTTTCTAAGAAAAAATTATTCTTGGTTGAAAAATTATCCTTGTACCAATATAAACCCACTTTTATTTAACATAATGCATTTGAAACACCAGTCACAGATTATCTGGAATCTTCTACAATTCACTTTTGTATTAAATAAAAACCAGAAAAACCAAAACAAAAGCACATTCACATATTTAAATAACACAAACTTACCACTGGGATAACTGAAAAACAAGGAACTGGCAAAATGCTACAGACTAGTGGAATTCACGTCTGATGAAAATCCAGACAAATGACTCAAGCTTAAATACATTCCAAATCTATTAAGTGCCTAGGAAGGACATTTGTATTGAGCACACAATAGAAAAATCACAATTGAAATTCTTTTATTAAACCTGCTCTCTCTAGTCTTATCTTTCTTTAAATAATTTATGATGCATAATGTTCATTATATTAACTGATCTGATTTTGACTGCTACTGAAATTTAAAGGAATTCAGTTCTAATAGGAATTCACAGACTGATGAAAGCGATATCAAAGTGAAGATATACTTGAACATCCCAGACAAAGTAAGAAACAGAACAACAAAAAAGGAGGAAGAAAATTAGTATACGTAGTTCTAGAAAAATAGTTCAAAACAGTAGATGAATTGATTTCACTTTAAATCATGGAAACCAGCTTTATTTGTGAGATGGTACTCTGAGGTCAACCTGGTATGAAGAGCTACATTACAGGCATTACGGACATTTAAATCTTATTAAGGGTTTGGACTTAGCAAATTTGCCTACTCCAAACAAATTACAATTCACTTAAAACACAAGAAAAAAAAGTCAAACAAGGGACAAAAGAAAATTCAAATCCCAGAGAAGTACAAGGTTACATCTTGACAACTCGGACCACAATATGAGGAATCAAGCTTTGTAGGGATCCCGGCACAATAGATAGTTAAGGTAAAAACTTGAACAGACTATGAAGAACAACAAATAAAAGACTACAGAAATGAACCAAGACTTGTACAGGAAACTGTATGAGATCTCTTTACAAAATTTAACCAACTGGTATAAATATAGCAAAACAGATCTGTGTAGATTTATTTAATAATAAGTATTTGTGCCAGCAATTATTTTCCAGCTACTTAAGAACATCTAATTCAAAAACTAGTCTCTCACATTTTGAGGTTAATAGACTGCAAAAATCAGATTTAGCAAAAATCCTTTGTGAATAAACTGGTTTCATTTAAAAGTCTGTCACAGACACACTTGTAACTCCTGCACAGCTGTGCTGTAACTGCCAGTCATAACAGAAACAGCAACTTTATCTGTTCTATGTAGAAATATTTATTTAATAGGAACTCCAGCAGCATAAACAACTCCCTACAAGAACTTTTAATTTTGAGTCCTACTTGGTAAACATATATTGATAGCCTATGGCAACTTCACCTGAGAAAAATCTCTATGACAGATTTTTTCCTGGAAAGTACAATTGCCACTTAAGTTTCTCTGAAATTTTTGTCCTCTGAAGTTCAATTCACAAACCACCAAACACTTCTGCATTAAATGTAAATATAGTTTTTGGAGTATTCTATTCTATGAACATTTAACTTTAAAACAAGATTTGCCAAACTCTACTTCAATAGCATCTTCAGATATGGAAAGAAGCTTAAAAATGCATATGGCTTAGTAATCAAAATAGTGTTTTTAAAATTATCTTATAGAATAGGTGATATTTTTCTTTTAGGAATGGTGCTCCTAAAATAATCTAATGGAAAAATCAAACTGTAGAAGAGCAATATTAAAAGCAGTGGGTGTTTTAGAAATCTAGCAAAGTGAGCATTACTAAATAAAGGTTCTGGAAGCTGCATGCATGAGGATGATGACCTCTATCTTTCAAGATTTCAATTCAAACTCTGAGCAAAATCTTGCTCACATAAAAAAGTTATGGTTATCAGCAGTTGTAGGGTTTTCTGTATTAATGAAACTGGTAGCATGATTAAAGAATGTAAGAAAACAAAACCTGTAAGAAAGCAAAACTCTGGGTGGGGACCATAGTCATAATATTTCTAACATTGCTTAATCCTTAGATGCTTTTCAGAGTAGCAGTTTACTCTCTGCAAAATGCATGCTTCACCAAAAAATTGGTGAATATACTAGGATGAAGATAGATTATGGTTTTATTAGCTCCTCCATTAAAATGTAACCTCTGTATATGCAGCCAGGTTTCCATATGGGCTGCATTCTTTTGCATTGGATGTTCTTCATTTGCATAGAAAGACTTTCAAAATTAGGTTAAAATTAAATTAGAATTAGATGAGTAGTCTTCTTCTTGACAAGTAATGAATCTGTCTTACTCAACTCTTCTTTCAAATTGCCTCATATCTCAAAACTGGAGTAATACAGACTGTTTCCAAACACCTGGTTTCTTGAGGGTTTTTTTTGGGCTACAGTAGTCTTTTGAGAGTGGGTAAGAGGCAGGGAAAAAGGCATATTTCTTCAAAAGATAAATTCTGACTATATAATTCTACAGTTATTCATCTAGTAATGCTTATTTGTTGCAATATTAATGCACCCTATTTGGAATAGTGAAAGTTCATGCACTTCATGGGTTTCTGTAGACACCATTCCCCAATCCTGAATTTTTGAGAGATTTTTCTCATCTTAATTTTCTTTTTAGCTTGACTTCTTATGACCATTGATCCCTTCTGGGAACTGATGAAAGAAACTCTTGTAAGCACTACATGAATTGAATGGCTTGATTTCTTTTGTTGCCAGCTTCAGAAGCCTGTTGTTTTGATTTTTAGCACTGAAATCATCTAACACTTCATATTTCTTTCCTCAATAACTTTTCGCCAGTTAGTTAGGAAAACTGAGGTGCTGTTTGGGTCTTGCAGAGGTTGTCAAAGCTGTCTGAAGGCAAGAAAACACACCAGGAGTTGTGCGTCTTGCTGAAGAATGCTACACATCCAGCAATAGGTCTGCCATACATGAACACTACAATTAGGTCCAGCAAGATAATTTTTAATATGAGGAAAAGGAATCAGACCTTGTTATACTCAGCCTGGAGGAAAAAAGTAGATAAAACATATGCTAAAACAAGGTTATTGAAACTTCTCATTGCATCTCAGCCCATACTCCATTTTTATATGACTGATATTCTTGGAGAGGAACTTTTCACCTTTCACTATATTTCTTATTAGGTTACCAATACACTATGCCATTAAATACTGACAAATGAGATCATGTTTCCAAAACCTGTGAAATATGGAAGCATACACACTAAAATATTTTAGATCTGGAAAAAAATTGTTATAAAGTTTGTTTCCTATTTAATTTCTCACATTAGTTTAGATCTACACACCACTATCTTTAAAATCAGCTCTGTTGCTTCAAATTGTGGAATTTCTATTCACCCAAAATACATAGTTGAGGACAAAGAGGACAGTGGTAAACTGGACTTGCATGTTTACTTGGAGAGCAAATTTTCAAATTTATGCTAGGAGGTTTTTGGGGTATTTTTTCCTACAACAGTATCTTAAGCAAAGTTCATTAACTCTTCCACTGTTTGTACAGATTTGATTTATAAGCTGTTTTACTTTTGAGGTATCGAAACCATATTTTTGGCTTTATCAAACTTCCACTTCATGAAAAAAGCCAGGAGATGATGAAGGACATAAATTATGCAACCTTTAAGTTCCTTTAATCTGGCCTCTTTTGATGTAAGTCTCTCACTACCTGTGCAAATATGAGAGAATACTGGCACATCATTCTTAATCTAGGAATTAAGACAAAGCATCTTGCCATTAACTAAAAGAAAAAAATCCATCTGGAAAAATGATTACTCTGAAAATCTTGGTGAAAAAAAGTGGTTTTTTCTGGGATCTTGTAACAAGATGAAAAAAATCATCTTCTGAATGATATCCCTTTCTATCTATCTTCATCTGTGCGACATGATATCTTTGTAAATTCCACTAGACAGATTATACAACAGCACACCATGTGAGCAATAGCTATATCTCATCTAGTAATGACCAAAAAATGCCACATGATTTCAACTCAGAACCAAAAACAACCATCAGCAACTTCAGAATCACAAGCAGTCTCACCACAAATGGTTCCCCCCACTTCCCCCAAATAACAAAAATTAGTTTGGTGATTAGGTCTTCATACATCCTCTCAGAAATTTCTGACCAGGAGATCTAAGGAAAATGATTAATTTAGCTGCATGCCATTGCCACATGTTCAATATAAACAGAGAGCTTCACAAAATTATTGGGAGTAACTCATTTTCTCAGAAAACACTATGAGGTATGGTTAGGTACAATGCTACTAACATAGCACTACAGTATTTATAATAAAACCATCATAGTTTTGAACTGATAACAGACAATCAGAAAGTAAAACCAACAATAAATACGCAATTTTTAATTCTATAAACCCTGTCCTATTAGGAAACAAAGGTAATACTCTAACGATGCTGAAACAGATTTGTTGTTTCAATATATAAGCAATACCATCAGAATTTTACCATCAATCAAAAATCCCATTACATTTCTCATATACTAGTAGAGTACAGATCAATACACAGAATCATAGAATGATTCGGGTTGGAAGGGACTTTTAAGATCCTCCCGTTCCATGGGCAGGGACACCTTCCACCAGACCAGGTTGCTCAAAGCCTCATCCAAGCTGGCCTTGAACACTTCCGTGGATGGGGAACCTGTCTCAGTGCATCACCACCTTTATAGCAAAGAATTTTTTCCTATTATCTAATCTAAACCTACCCTCCTTGACCTAATACTACATGCCCTTGTGTAAAATCCCTCTCTATCCTTCTTGCAAACCCTTTTACTGGACGGCTGCATACCAAGAGTCTGAGGATCTTCCAATTAGGACACAATATCAAGGAAATATCCACTGACAATAAGCTTCCTTAAAAGAAAAAAAGAAAAGCAAAAGAAAGAGCTACTGATTATATATATTGAGTGTTAAGACCCTTTGCTGAACAACATTTCTGTAATCACTGTAATGCATCACTCTTGTCATTAAGCAGTTTAGATGACAACTGATCTGAACTCCTGGTATGCACCACATACTCAGTAATTACTACTACACTAAAATAGCTCTTTGTACCTGAACTAGACAGATCACCCTAACGAAGAGAAAGTTTAGAGGTCCCCATCACAACATTACATAAAGATTTCTGATAACAGAAGCTTATTTAATTTATCAAACAAAAAGTACATCTCTTGGGACAACTGCAGTACTTCACAGGGTATCCCAATCACTTTAAAAGGAGGTGATATATGCTGGAAGCAAACTAATCAAAGCAGAACACAGCTCTGCCTTGACTAATTTGCACCAAGAAATAAGATTCCTAAGTAGGTCTCTGCTTACAACAGAGACAGCGCATTGAAGATTAGCTTCAGGATCTCCAATACCAGCAGAAAAAATAAGATGAATGCTCAAGTTAAGATTAATTTTCAAAACTTTTTAATTAAAACACATATAACCAATAGATATGTCAGATTATCCATTAGCATAAGGTTTTTACCAAGGTTGAATGCTTGTTCTAACTTGATAAATTTTCAGGGAATACAACTAAACAAGACAAGAATACAACAACTCTTTCTGTCCTTTGAACTTTGACTATTCATAATGCATGCCAAACCTATTTCTGCATTATTTTGTTTAAATCAATTTTACACCATCTGGAAGAAATAGAGAAAGCTTTATTTTTTGAAAACCATTACTACTGCCAACCACCAGAAGCAAGCCTGTTAAAAAAATTAAAATCTTACAGCCCCTTCTTATCAAACACCGGAAAAACAGCAAATGATAAAAAACCTGAAAATATAATTGGGCATTGCTTCTTTTGAAGTGGAAAGCATCAGATAAAGATATATTATAGATTTTCAGTAACCATAAAAGTTTCCAACACAACACATTAAGCCTTTCTTTCTCAGACCAACAGAATATTGGCACTTTTCTAATTCTATCCAGAGAATTCACTGCGAGAAATCACATGAATTTAGCTACAAACGAAGATTACTAGATAGTGGAGCAATTTGTCTTCAACTTGCTATTGTTGCCATAACCCATTGGCTTCTCACTAAATAAAATTAACTGCAGGGAAAAAAAATGATTACCAGACACTTAAAGGAACTGTGATAGTGCTTGCAGTAGTGGTAAGATCACCTCTTTGGTCTTCAAATTCCCTCTTTTGTCCAAGTTACTTAACATTTAATCTTCTGTGGTTAGACATTTTACCACTGTCAAATAATCAATCAATTTGAAACTCTGCTTTTAAGGATAACAAATAAAAGTAGAAACAGTTGCACTAACCCAGTGGCTTTACAACCACATGTCCTTATGTCCACCTACTCATGTTAAGAGTGACTGAGAGAGCTGGGGTTGTTTAGCCTGGAGAAAGAGAGGTTCAGGGTAGACTTTACCACTTCCACTCCCTGAAAGGAGGTTTTAGCCAGGTGGGAGGTGGCCTCTTCTCCAGCACAACCAGGAGCAGGACAAGATAACAAAGTCTCAAGGTGCACCAGAGGAGGTTCAGGTTGGACATCAGAATGGGCTGCCCAGGGAGGTGATGGAGTCACCGTCCCTGGAGGTGTTCAGGAAATGACTGGATGTGACAAAGGCTGGACTCCAGGATCTTGCAAGTCTTTTCCAACTTTAAAGCTTCTATGATTCTACTTATCTCTGGTCCTCTTGAAAGCAGGGGAGCAGGCAGAGCACTGATTTCCCTTTCAAAACATACTATAAAAGAATGTTCAAGGTACTTGAACCATGCTCTCTGACTTCTCTCATTGTCCAGGTGGGTCACACACACACACACACACACGAGCAAAGGACATTGACAGGAACCAGGCACCACTACTCCATTTTTAACCTTTCTCCCTAATACAGGACTTTCCCTGCCCAGGGAAGAGTGGCAATCTTATTTCTCCACCTTCTTCCCCTCACCCCTTCAGGCTGAGACTGATCTTTTTTACAGAAAAAATTATGGGGTGTTTTGGGAAAAGCTGAAAGCACCTTCCTTTTATTTTGGTGATTAAGGGTTTAAGACCTACTAGCTTTTTGCCCCCATTTCTTTTAGACTTAAATGCTTCATTGTACCAGAAGAGTCTTTCTGAATGGTTCTGTTGGATGACATTGATTCAAATAGGAAGAAGACTCATTTATTAGTTTTGATCATTAAAAAAGGTTATTCAGTCTCATTTAATGTAATTTTCCAAGCTGGGAAAAAGGCAACAAATTTCATGTGTTCTTATCTCCAAAATCACATATTTGCAGATGCGTTATCCACCTTGTTTCTAAAAAGAAGGAGGGGAATAAATATAATGTATCTGCTGTAAACCTGTCTGTTCACAAAAATAAAGGATACAACCATATGGAAAGCTGGTTCCAAGTTATCCATCATCACGGCCCACGGCTTTGTGGTGGTTTTGTGCAATTTTGTTGGTTTATTTGGTTTGGGGTGGATTTTTTTTGTTACATTTAAGAAATTCTGACTAAAAGATAATTTGTACTAGCCTGTGGCAAACAAGAAAATAGAATTTTCTTGTTTAAATTAAATAAATATTTCGGCCTATTTTTAAATATTTCATTCTGGTACACAGTTGGAGCTTTGCACGTAAAAAGTGGTTACAATGACAAGTGGAATATAGAAAATATAAGGCACAAAAACTAATTCCAGATGATTCGTAATGCAATCAAGAGCTAGGTTGGATTAATTACAAGAATTAAAGTGACAATTTCCAATAAATTCTAAACATTAGAGTTCATAAAAATTACTCTTGCCAAAGATGCAACTATTAGCTCAAAGCTTCAAAAGTACTAGGCAGCAGTGGAAAATTCAGAGAAAATTTCTTGTATCAGTCATGACAGATTTAATCCTGCTGGAATTACAGAAATAACCTTACCTTTAATTTTAGGAGTTTAATCTCAGTAAAGAAGTCTTTCCACAAAACGGTATTTTTTACATTATTCAAGAACTCTAGAGTAAAACCCATTTTCTATAATGCATAAAACCTAGCAGGCTATCTAGGCTTTCCCAAATGATCTTTTCTTTTTCACATGAATTACGTTCGGATGATCTTCTTACAGAAAGCAGAGACACTTTTGATAGTAACTCCTGTGACTTTTACATACACTTCAGGAGATTTTTCTGACACCATTTCTTTTTCATCATTGCTTTAAAGTATATTTTTCAGCTATATCTAGTCAACACTGTGAAGTGGTAAATTTATAGTCCCTAATGTAAGTTAATTACTGTAAATAACACAGTCAATTCAAATATGCATTTCACCCCCAGGCATATTTTTCTTTCAAATTAGAACTTCAATAAAATCTTAAGATCTAATACAGACATTTCCTTGGTTGGTATGACTCTAAACATAAATAAAGAGAGATGGAAATGTACTTTCTCAACACTAGTTTATAGCTGTTACTATTAACTGTAGTAGCACAAATGTGACTATGACAAGCAAGGAATGATTCTGAGTAATGGAGCACTTGTATGTCATTATTTGGTAACATCAGGAGAACTATGAAAATATTTACTCTTCAGTAAAGTTGCTGTTGATGGCTGTACTGCCAAGGGCCCTCCATCAGTCTTAAAGTCAGAATGTTTGTATCGACAGACATATTCTCCCTTTGTAATATCTTAAACAAAGAAAGCATTAATACCTTAACTATCAGGCATATGAGCCATCAGTCAGCCCAGACGCCATCCAACCATTATATCAAAACTACCCCATGTAGCGTGAACCCTTTGAACCCTTGAAGTTCGTCTGGACAAATTCCCTCCTCCCCCAAACGGATTTCCTATTGTAAACATATGCTTTATCACAAACTCAGCTTTTTTCAAGTATATATTTCTATCCAGAAAACTCAGCTTGGCAAAGGATAATCACTGAAAAACATCCCTTAGAAATGTGGAGGGGAGGGGGCATCAATTTCAGATTTTATAGTACTTCAAATTGCTGTCAGCCCCTCTAACAAGCTAACAACAAATATGTTAGGCCAGCAGAACAGTGACCAACTTTCCTGAAAAAAATGAATAGTGTAACAAAATCTCCAGTACATTTTTAACATTATTTACAAATCATGGATTCTTTTCTCTCCAAAAGCACCAGAGTAACAAAGTACATTGGACAAAACCACACCTAACTTCCCTGTAACTACTTTTCTTCAGTTTTGGCACCAATTTCTTAGTGACTTCATTAGCAGAATGAGATAGCTCATTTATCACACTGAGACCTGAGAGATCTCATTCAATTTCTGATGCTATACCTCTACAACTGTGCAGCATTCATGAAAGAATCACTGAAAAAGAGGAATGTCCTTGTATTTCCATCACTGAGCAACCCTTTTGGTCGGTTTTATCAAAGCAGTGCTATTTAGGTGTTTGTTAGAAGTTTACTGCCAGAAACAAATTATGATGCCAAATATCTGTTATTTGCACAAAATATGCAAATTTGCAGTATTTCTTCCACTGTATCTTTGTAGACAAGACAACCCAAATTTTATATGTTCTTAGACAAAAGTTTGCAGCAACAGAAACCATTTAGCAGTCTGAAGAAGAATGATGACACAATGAGAACAGAGAACATCACTTTCACATTTGCTAAATATCCAACTGAAGTGATTGCCAGGTCTAGAAAACAAGATACAATCTGTTCTAAATGAAATGGCATGTATGAGAATAATGCTGATATTCTGGTAAAAGAGGCATTTCTTTTTATGTTAACAGTGTATTCCAAACATTTCCTTTTTTTAAGAAAACACTAGTTTAATGCTCACAAGGCAGAAAATGTTCTGGAAATGAACATCCAAACTGTCTTCTAACACGTTCCCTCCACATAAAAATACAATAAACCATCCTGCAGAATTGTTTGAAGAGTAAATAAAAATTTTTCAGAGTATTTTCTTTCACCAGTGTTCTACTTCACTGCTTATGAGAAAACCTGAACACCAGCTAGGAGCTTCTGTCTGTAAATATCATTGGTATGTCCGAAGATTTCCCCATTCCCTGCCTAAGCTTCTTAAATTACATTCAGATTTCTGTGGTACCATAACTTCAATATGGAACGTAATTCAGTATTTTGTAAAGGTTTTGTTTATATTTCCACCTCCAGTTATTGTTGGTTTACATTTTTCATCCTGACTGCTCTGCAGGATATACATCCTTACGACGCTTATGTGAAGTCTTATAGCTTCAACGCAGAACATTCTTAACCACCACATTAAACCACACCAAGATATAGGCTGAAGCAACATCCTGCATTACAGGACACAACAAATTGTACCATATTTTATCAAAACTTGCATTGAAGCAACCCAATTCCTGATGGCAAAATAAATAATAGTCATGTAAAAAAATGTTTGTTTGGGCTTTTAGGAGACTCACAGGAACTTTCTTTGAATTCAGTTCATGGGAATGCACGTTCCTCAGTTGTGAAGCTTGATTTTCAAAATTTAAATGAGGACTAAATCCAAAACAAATCTCAACAAAACTGTTTTGCTTTGCTTGCTATGAATCAATATTATGTAAAATGCCAAAACACTTTTTCTCCTTCCCCCCCTCCCCGCTAGAAATGGCAGAAGATCCTAGATTCACTTGGAACCTAGCACAAGCTTTCTAAAAGACCACAAACCATTCTAAGTATTCTAGTTATGCACCAAAATCTGGATTCACTGTACATTGCAAAAACCCTGCACAGAGCATGAAAATTAAAATTAATGTGTACTTAAGATAATTCTTGAAACTAACTGGGGATCAACTCAATTAAGTTGTGAACATTCTTTAATTCTAAATTTAACTAAAGTAGTGTTTAGTTGCAGACCTGAGGTGTGGATATAAACTGCATTACTTTTCTCCACAGACCATTCTCCAGATTTTATACACAATCTCACCTGGTCACACTCATTAAATCAAAACAGAATTAGCAAGGCATCTACAGAATGCAGAACTATATAGCACATGGTTTGGAATACAAGAAAATTGGCTATTCACAGTATTTTGCTAGATAACTTTCATCCATTATATAAATCACTGTAAATACACTGAAAACAAAGTATGGCAAATGATTAATAGACTTAAATGTACATACTGTATTTGCTGTGTATATCTTTTATATTTCTATTGGAATGTGGACATGTATGTTATAGAGCATTAGTATTAGAGTCTTCAAAACCTGGGGGTATTATTCTATGGGGTATATCCTCTATTGAAACATGCTATAATCTACTTCTACTTTTCCACTTTCCTGTGAAATCAGTGTAGTCTGCATCAAGCATCTACCTAATAAGGCTACTTAAATTACTTCAAAGGACAGTCTTCAGCAAAGTACAGGGAGAAATATGGAAATTCAAGGGCTTAAAGCTCTGTGAAAGAGCATTTTTCAAGCAGCTCTTACAGATTCTTACCAGCTCTTGTGTATCTTCTGCTAATGGCAATAGTGTAGCTTCCAAAATAGCAGTTTGATCAGTGCTGAGCTTCTGCCACAAACTAATCAGCATAATCACCAGATGGGTGGCACTTTTCAACTTTGCAAATGCCTGGAACATGTTGGCTTGATTTTCTTCTGCTGCATCTGCTAAAGCTATTACCTGCAAAAATTACAAACATCTGTTAAATATAATTTTACCATCCATGAACACTCAGCACTGAAATTACCTTTGGCACACTCTTGTTTTCCTCTAGAAGATCCTGAGGAATTTGGTTTTCCATAAACACAAACCACAGAGTACTAAATGAGTTATCATTTATCTAGATTTTTCTTTTGCATACCCAAGGCAATTTCAAGTCCATATGGCAACAGGATTAATCTCTCTACTACAATCAGTGTAGGAAGGATTTTGTTCAGAGCACATTTTTAAGGTATTCCTGAAATTAATCCCCATCACATCACATAATATGTAACAAACTAATTTTCAGGTTTATATCACATACTAATTTCCATATGACCAGTAAGCCTACTGTATTAATCAAAAACAACACATTGGTTTTATGCTATTAAAAAGGCAGCATATAATTATTTCCATTGGAACACAGCTGCCATCTGTTATTTTATTAACTCTCATGTCTTTCCATGTTTTGCCCTTGTTTCTTCAGCTTTTATGCCAAAATGTAAACATTATGGATCACGTATATGAAGGCAATATCACTAAGTGCCAGACATTATGAAAGAATTTTCAAAATAATATAGAAGTAACAGATTCACTTCTTCTAATATGGTAAGAGTTTTGCTGAGTATTTCAAGATGGGGAACAACAGAAAAGCTATTACATGATACTCTACTCAGTTCAGAAATAACTTGTCATTGCATATAATAGTGTCCACTCACAGCATTAAAAAAAAAGATTTTTTGAAAAATATTGCTATTAACGTCTTCATTCTTGAAATAGAATGTTTAGACATTTTCCATCACTGGTGAAAAGAGAAGATGACAGTGATTTCAATAGGCAATTGCTATAATGTCAATATGACAAGAGAATTTCCAAAGTATTTGCACTGGAGAACTACAAGTAATGGAAATATATACAAGTTAGGGGTTCATCCCAGGCGAGCACAATTTAGAAGACATTTTCTCAGGAGTGCCATTATATCTCCATGCTACCCAAATAACACTTAGTTTACAGAAGCGTTGATTATCTGATTGTTATTTAAATCAACACAAAGCACTTCTCTCAACCAGTTTGCAGTTTATCTGCAAGACGGGGTAATAGGTGCTTGACTGGCGTAGTGAAAAGCCCCACAGAAATGCAGTTAAAGTGTAATTAGTATTACAACAGAATCTACACAGTAAAACTTGCAGAGTCTGATCCATTAACATTTTGGCAACAGCAGGAAAACGAAAATACTATATGATGCATCTTCAGCAGGGAAAGAGAGCCAACCAGCTGTTAGCATTTAGTGGAGGAAAACTATTTTTAACCTGCAATGCTGGCATTAGAGATGTATGTGCGTTCCCTCCAAGCTCCCATGTGATTGGGAAGATAAAGAAAACAGAATTTTAGGGAACTATAAATATTAAACATTTCAAAGCAAATGTGTTGATAGCTTTTGTTTTAGGTTTTAAAATGTAATCTTTCCAAATAAAGCAGAGAACCCACAGGACACCCATGAGTCCAAACACTACATAAATCAGAGCCAAGTAACAAAATAAACAAACAAAAAAACCCAGCTAACCACGTGAAGGAGAACCAAGAAATTAATCCCAAACAGTGAAAACCAACATAACATACTTTGGTCAAAGAATAGTGATAATATCACCGATATGTCACCTGATGCATCTGTGTTGGCATTCAATCTGTCTGGACCAAAGCCTTGATGCTTTCCACACCTCATGTTCTACACAAGGGGAAGTTCCGTATCACAGTCACTCTCCAGGAGTTCTGGGTGACAATGCCACCTGATAAGCACCACACTACGTAGCAACCTACATCAGCTGTCTCTGACCCATGTAACCAGTAATTGTATGCACTGCATACAGCTTCATCTGAGATAAGCAACAGTAAAATCCTCCTCAGATTTAAAAATAAAATCTGACAGAGGGCTTCAAGTATCTAATCTCTTTTCCTGCCCAACATACAACTGGTAATTTGGGAAGAATAATGAATGAAGATGAATTTAACATGCTGATGAGGTGTGCTCATTCATTGGTATGCTTCCTATGTCATCACCAGTTGAGATAGCACAATTCAGAATTCCTGGCAAGCTACCTCTACCTTATTATGGATAATGATCAGATTATATTAATTTTGCTGAAGATCCAGGAAAATAGAGTTACCCTTGTGTGACAACTACCCAAACCCCACTTACATAGCAGAGGCTACTTTCTAGTCATTCATAAATTCCCGGGTGATTTCTCACTGTGCTATTTTCAACTGACACTGTCCTACATACTTCAGAAACACAAATAGCATAAAGAGAAGTAACTGACATGGGCTTTTACCTTATGGAGCCTTCATTTTAGGATAGGTTTTCTTCCCATTTTATAACCATGAACAAAGGAGATGCTCACCTTTTCACAGGCTTCAGGTGTAAAACAAATATCCCAGTACTCCCAAACAACGCCTGATGTACCAAAGCCATAACCTATTTTGAAAGTCGTTTCATAAAAACCCTTAGGAAGAACAACTATTAAAAGTTTTTCTTTGGCACAAAATTCTACAATTCTCATGCACAGTAATATAAGGCAAATGTTAAAAAAGTGGTAGACCTAAGTTTCTAAAGGAGAAGTGCAGTCTTTAAGCATTGAGGGTCACTGAAACATAGCAATTACATTTTTAGATAACTGCATATGCACAAGTTCTACTTTACACTTGCAAAAAAACCAAGGAGGGGGGAAAAACACTTCTAAGTGCTAATTATTCTTTTAACAGGTGAAGTGGCCCAATATAACTTTCTGAGATTTGGAATATCCAGGACACAGGACAATACAATAAGAACTACCACACTATAATGTAGGCATGCACAGATGTAGTAATTTTACAAAAGCCTAAAGACTAAAGATTCTTTGACAATACATGCTTACAGAGTAAATACTTGATAGGAGGTGGAAAAAAAGGGAAATATTTTCTCATGGAGTAAAATTACTCTAAAAATCTCCCAGGACATAAGTTACAAATTTTAGAAGTGTTCTGGGGCTCTTCATTCAAACACTTGCAGAATTTAGGAACAAGTATTTTTAACAACATGATATTCATGTTTTTAACAATTTTATTTTCACCTGAGCATCTCTATTTATATTTTGTAATATTTGAGGAAGATAAACCATCTCTACCCTTTGCAATCTGAGATTCTAGTCACTTCAGACTCATGATTCTCCATAATTTCCTAATTTTGTTTTCAGTTGTCAGAGTAGCTGTTCAATCTGTTTAATATCTATTTTATCATCTTTCTAAATAGACATAAAATCTTACTAAAAAAGAAAACCTCTCCCTGTCTCACTTTTTCACAGGATAGGTAGGAAAATACATTGCAACCGACAGTCTCAAATGTAGCTTACATATAAATATGTTAGACCAACTGGAAACTATTAAGTAAAAAGTCCATCTATATTGCATAAGACCTATCATTGTCTAGTTAATATTATTCATTCCTCTTTAATATCACAAAGCTTTCAAACAAAGAAAACAAAAAATAAGTTTTTCAAACTCTCTTTCAAAAATTTATGAAAGAAAGGAAAGTATCTGATGCAGAAAATATTTAAGAGATACTAAAATAGTGCGGAAGTACAATATTGAACATATATTTTTAAATTTTCATCAAAACTTGCTTTGAAGTTATATTATTTTTACATTTTTTCTGAACAGACTCCTACTCTGTTCCAATACATGTAACTACAGAAAAGTAAAGGCCAGTTAAGTTATTATGAAAGCATATTGTAAAAAAAGTAAAGAACTGCTCTCTAAACAAAGATTTTTACTAAATTTCATATTCACAGTTGCAACGGTAGAGCTGAAATCCAGATTTTTTTATGACCTTGAGAACTTCATACCCCAACACTATTACAATGATTTGACTTCAATAATTTCCAAGCATAGAACATTTCTCAATGTTTTCATCCTTAAGTGTTTAAGGAGAAAGATGACTCTCCATGCTTGTTTCATTTCTAAGTAGACCTTGCAAGATGCCAAGCATTTGAAAACTGTAAACTAATGGTGATGCAAGTTTTAAAACCAGTCAGTGTTCTCCATCATTAGTGGTAATGTAAGATATTTTTAGGGCATTGTTTAACATCCAGCAATAACTTCAAAATTAATAACACCTCTTGAAAAAGGCTTGCAACATAGCCCACTCTTGTACATGCAAAAGAGTGTATTTGTACACTCTTGTACAAATTTCTTGAGGCAATAATGACCATAATAACGATTTTCCCAGGCTTATTCTAGCAATACAAAAAAAAATACAAATACAATTCCAAAAATACAAAACACTTTCTTCTTAGCTGGATAGGAAGTTGAAGAAAACCTTGAAAAACTCAAGGGCAAGAAATGAATGTGAAGTTCCAGGGAGTTTCCTTTGTGTTGGTAGTGTATTTTCTTGGATTCCCAAACACCATTGGGACTAAAACCTGCCAGATTTTATGCCATATCCTAAAATGGAGAAGAGGAAAAGTGACAGTTTTCTACTTGGTTTTCTTTTTTTGTTTAAACAGAAGGAAAAAACCAGCTATTCGCCACTGGTAAAAAATTAGCCAACTAGTCTTACTGTCGTTTAGTTCTAATACATTGGGTTCAGCTTCTGGAATTTTTAATTAACTTTAGTTTTAGCAGAAATAAAGTATGAAGGAACAGAATTTCGGCATTTAAGGAATAGAGAATTTATTTACATGTCATCCATAGCACTTAAAAGCATTTTTTGTATGAAATGTTTGTTAAAATATGAAAGATAACATTGGAAATTTAATTTTTCTGAAATGAATACAGGGATGATGAAGCTCACAGGTCTCTTCTGGCAATTGTTTTTACAGAATAATTTATTGCAAGAAAGTTAATTGAGCCAACCCCTTATAACTATTTTTAAGGGGAATTAGATCTTCATAAAGCAGGATGCTAATGAATATAAAGCAGGAAAAAATGGAGACCTGAGAAATGCTAATTATGGCTTCTTCACTGCTATTGACACAGGACATTCACTACTAGTCTCACCCTTTTCCCCATTTTAGAGAAGAAAATACAACCCAGTTGCAAATGTAAAACAAGATCTAACACCATTTTGTTGATGTAGTTTCAAGAAGTCTCCATCACATATCTTAATACACACAGGACTTGTAAGCATTCAAAGTCAAATATGTTTTTTCTTGCAAGCCTCTTTGTTTACCTTAATGTATAAAATTCTTAAAACCCTTACTCTAGGAATAAACTTTTTGGTTTTTTCCAAGCAGGCAAGTCTCAAAGTAGTTTCCAAGATAGAGAAATAGTGATTAGCAGCCTGAGTCCCTGTGTAGACCATCTCACTCAACAGCCATTGTGCACAGAGCTTTTGACAGGTGACTAAAGCTTTATGGAATGCAGGCAGAGATATCCATGTCAGAGAGCGATCTTTATCGAGCACTCTGTCACCAGGAAGAACAGCCACCTCCCTCTCACAAGGGAGCACTTCTAAACGCCGTGGCATTCCCACAGCGCGGCAGCGGCGACGAGAGAGCACATGTTGGGATTAAGTACCCCAGGCCACAATTATCCAACCCTTATGACAATGTCTCAGCTTGTGCTAACCATGACTGCAGCTTTTTCAGTTGTGGCACAGGACCACCATGATGACAACAAAGCATCAATTCACTAGACACCAAATACTCGACTTTCAAGTGAAGCTCGACATGGCCTTGATGAGAGAAGACAGCAGAGACAAAAAGCATTGCAGCATGATGATCCATGCTTTATCTGCAGGCACACAGCTACCTCCTGAAAATCTACCGCCTCGCTTGATGAACATGAAATTAACACGAGTAACTACTATAGCAATCTGTGCCTCTGGAAACAAGAAGAGTTCGATTAAGAAAATACTGAGGGATGTCAGGGAAGCTGTGTGGTTTTGTTTTCTTCTGTTGCTTCCATGACAGAATTATCACCAACAGCTCTATTGCACCTTTCTAAATTGGATTTTGCCACAAAGCAATACTGTCTACAAGCATAACAAAGGTTGCACATTTTAATGACAGTCAATTCAAACACTATACAAGAGCCAAATGTATGTACTGTTTAAATTCAGAACTCTCTTTTGAAAGTTCACAAGTATCTAATCTGTGCCTTACTGCCACAAAACCAAAGTGGGAGTGGATTATTGTCACAGAGAATCGTGCTGCATCATTTATTTTAATTCTTTCATTTTAAGACCTAGTGACAATGATGTCAGTAAGATCTTTAGCGATAAAGTAAATATAATTTCAGCTACACAGCAGCATAGTAGTATGACTATGGTCAATGCAAAAGGAAAAAAACCTCCAGCTTTTTTAATTTATCCTCTTCAGAATACTTAATAAGAAAATATGCTTTTTCTTCAGAAGTCTCTCTCCCCAGCTTTTATCTACACCATTATAGTCTGAATGGATTTTTTTTTTGAAAATTATTGCAAAATATTTAGTGGGTTTAGAACCCTAGGGCCCTGAGTGCACTATCCAAAAGTACTTGATTACTTAAACATTTAAACCCAAATTAAAACCCTGATTGATCAACGTCACCCTGTTCCACAGGAATTTTCTATTTCGTCTGTACTAAATATATAAACAACCTTTCCAGTAAAATCCAAGCATGAAGACCACCTGGTTAGCTCTACTTTAAATTAGTACATTCTAATTTAAGAAAATCCATATTCTTTTGATTCTAAACATACAGCTCTTCATGTGCATAACTCAATTTTGATTTTTTTTCTGTCTTAGCAATACTAATGTAGTGGCAAAAACCTACTCGTTCCCATCACTGTTGCCAGTTTATTGCTATTTAAACACATCTTAGTGCTGTACACTGCTGCCCATCCTTAACTGAGCTTCCTTGTGTAAAGTCATGGGAAGGGAAATGAGGAATTCCTTTTGTCTCTGGTGTCCCATCTGCAGTAAGGATTACACTTAAGATTATTTTAACTTGACTAATATACTCATCTCTATTTGCTTCTTTTTTCATATGTTATTGGCATGTTGAGTTTGAGTAGGGTTTTGTTAAGGGTTTACCATTTTTGAGATACCAGATAAATTAATATGGTCAATAGTAGCAATAGAAAGATGATTATTTAAATATTTGACACCTCCTCTCAATGGCCTATCCACAGGTAAATATTGCAAGCAATTTTGCATGTGAGAAATTGCAACAGTGAATAAAAGTAGCCAATTCTTATTTGGTACAACTATTAAATACCAATATGGGGAGGAAATTCTTGAAAGAAGGCTACAAACATGCTTGAAAATATATATGGTACTTTGCAATACATTTAAAAATAAGTTCTACGTTATAAAATCCAAATTTAAAAGTGGAGTCATAAAATTAGTAGTTTATCCAAGTGAAGTAACATCTGTTACAAATTACATAAAACCCAAGAACAGAGTGAGTTGCAATGAATCCTTTACTTAACCCTACAAAACAAAAGTTCTATTTAGGCAAAGGGATGTGCTACATAGCACACAGATATGTCACAGAATCTGTGATAGTCAACGAAAGTTGAAGACAAGAGTTTCACTGTGAAGCTGTGGTTGAATTGGCAGGAATGTATATAAAATGCAGCCAAACATGAGATAAATGGAGACAGAGAGATGGAGAGCTGGGTCTGTATCACCAAACACACAGCATTATGTAATGATGACCAAAAAAACTTTACAATAAAAGAAAAAAATTTAAGCAGTTGAAGTTGCATGCTTTGTGTGTTTAAATAAGCTTTGGACCTAAACAAACAAACAGTTTAAAAAACACAAGACCCACCCTAAAAATTTTTAATTGCCTGTCAGTGCAATTAAATTATGGATGGCCAAGAAATGGCATTAGATGGTACTTCTGCAAAAATTAATGTACAGTGAAGCTCTATTAAGAATTCATTAACTCCAGTGGGAGCACTGCATCCATTCAGTGAAGGCAGGATTTCATCCTATCAAAGACCACTACTCTCACTGTCAGCCATATGCACCTAGTGGGGGAAAAAAGCATTTGCAGCATGTTAGATATCAGATGATGAGAATAGTTTTAGAAATCTAGAATACATCCACTAATTATTGCTTCCCAAAAAACACACTCTAAAACATCTCTTAGAACAGCTTGGTTTCATATCTATAGCTTATTGTAATAATGAAAAACAAAAATATGCTGATAAACATATGCTGAAAAGATTTATAAAAACAAATCCAAGTAAAACATAATACAGATACTTTCCCTTCTGTATAAATGAACACAAAGCTATTCCACCAAATTCTATTCTGAGACCTTTAACAATAAAAGTATCAACATCAAAAAAATCAGCAAGCCAGTTGAAGACAGTGAAGTTCTAATCTGAATTCTAAGACATTGCCAATCCCACTTGCAATTTTGGCACTTCTGCTTTATGCTGAATTACCTGAAGAAATTTTCAGAACTCCCCATTCAGATTGAGCTAGTATTTAATTTTAAGTGATTACAAAAAACTGTGGTTGATAATACAGTGTCTAAGAGTAAAAGTAAGACTAAGAATGATTAAATTAAAACTACACATTCTGGAAACAAATTCCAAACATAGAAATCAAAGAAAATGGATGGCAGGCTAATTAGAAGCTCAGACTTAACTGTAACACTAATTTCAGGACCTCTCTCATTAAAATTACTTTTCTATTTTGAGACACTTATAGACTTTCTCTGTTATTCGTAAAATCTTGAGAGCACGTGACAGTACATTTGGAAATAAAACAAGCTTCCCAAGTCAAAGCGCAAAGGTCACCATACATGAATTGCTTGCTTGAAAACTTTCTCTTTGAATTACAAGTTTTCCATAATGTCTTCTATTCTTATTTTTACTGAAAGAGACATAACCATTTCCAAATATAGGAACATCATGATGAAATGCAGGTTTTGTAAAACTCAGTAAAAAAAACCCACAGTTTATAAACTTTGAAGAAAATTAGGCAAAGAGATTGAAGTTTCAGTCTTATTGGATTTACTAGCAAAAAAAAAAAAGTTTCAAAAGCATCATTTAGGAAAGTAAAAATAAACTGCTCATTAAAGGTGCCACAACACCTTTCAGACAAAGAAAACTCTTGTGTTTCTCCACAGATGAAGTACAGCAGAGATCACATAAATGCTTGCTTCACAACAATACCCAGCAAAAAAACCTTTACAAACTGCATCCTACTTCATATGACATTAAACTTTTAAGTCATAACCTCATGCTATACAGGTATGATTATTTTCAGTGAGATAGTTTCTAGGGGCAAGACAAGTATTCTAAGACTAAAAATATGCTACTGCCACATCACACAGCAGGCGGTCTTAACCCAATAATGAAGCAGCAAAGAGCTTATCATACCCCTGCCTGAATCCCTGGATCTACAGAAACAAAACAACAACAACAAAAAACCAAACACCCACCATCAAACACCTGAAGTAACATTACAACATGTTCAACAGCAAATCTTCAGATGTTGATGAAAGGAACATATATTTTTAGGTCACCAAATTAGTTGTGCTCCAGATAATGGCCAATGATACTCATTCTTCTGCACACCTGGAACTGCACCTTCTAACTCTCTTCTCTCAAAGTGAAGAATTAAGAAAATTCCCACCTGAAATACCCCGCTAATTCACAAGCACAAAGCCTACAGGTACACAACCAGGTGCAGTTTTCTTTACATGCACACCTGCCTTAGCCACACGATAAACTAAGGCAGTGCATTCTGCCAGGTAAACATAAAATAGAACTTAGGCAAAAATAATATATATATATATATAAAAAAATTTTTTAAAAATTAAAAAATTTTTAAAAACCCACCACCCACCAAAATAAAAGATTCATCCCAAAAACCGGGATGTTCATTTTATGTTCAAAATAAGATAAGCCAGAAAATAAGTGATTATTTTAGAGTGCAAAAATCATTTTATCTGAGGATTATTCTAGTGAAGTAAACATGTCTCACCATAGGCTATGGGTTAGTTTCAAAAAAAGTAAGTGTGCTGATTACATGCACATACATAATCACAGGAGTGAGACTTTACTATGAATCATAACGTTCTATGTCATTCTCCTGCTGCACATCTAAACATAGCTGAAGCTATATGGCTTTCTGACTTTCATTTCAAAATACAGTATTTAATGATGCACTTATAGTCTCTTAGTCTTTCATACATGTCACAGAAAACAATTCACAACTGACAGTAATGGCAAAAATCTTTCACTCATGTCTTTGGAAATATGACTTCTTACCTATGTGCAGTAAGACAACTCCTAGCTCCATTCATACCCCTCATTGTTGTTTCCTCCTTAAAATGAGTGAAAATATGAAAGAGCTAGTAAACTGTTCAATGAAACACCTCCCAGTATGTTTAACACCAATTCTCTACTGAAAAAAGAGCTGCGTGGCAAACATACCAGTTTTTGACCTAGCCTCACTACTATTACCCTAGCATGCTGATAGAAAAGCAACACAGCTCAGGCCACCTGGAATTAAGGGGAAGAATTGCCACCTTTAAAAAGTCTTTGGAGTCACACTCAAAAAGACTCACAGTTCAACATTACTTCCTAGAAAAACACCATTTTATCCACAAAGGAAAATTTTGACAAATAGCCTACCATCAAATGCATAAGCCTTAATGCATTTAGATAACAACCTTCCATGCAAACATCTGATTCCTCAACTTCTCCTTTATTCTAATAAGCAGCTGACTTTACAGAGCAGATGGGACAAGAAGTATAGTCTTTTTTAAGTCCTGCTAAGAGAGATTCCCAGTGGGGCTGCTAAAGGTAGGGGAGCATAGGGTAGAGAAAGCAAGTGTCAGGTACAATTCAGCATCTGAAATGTGATAATTAACCTTGTATTATCCTCTGGTTTAAATCTAGAAAAATCTCCTCATTGTCTGAGCAGAAGTTTAAGGATAATTCTGCTGGATATACACTCAATTATGTAGAACAGGAAAGAGCTCGCTTTTCAACACTAATACATAACCACATGCAAAAACACCCCACTAAATTAGTAACAAATGCTCTTACTGATTTTGGCTGAGATAGGCTTTCTGATAAGAAAAGATTTTGCTTAAAAAAAAAAGCTTAATTTAAACACTTTTTTTGTTCCCCTGATGTAATACAGCTGAAGTTCATGCCCTGATTCAGTCAAATCTAATAGTTTTAATTTCGTTTCAACTATTACTGGCCATACTAAGATGTATTCAAAAGGGTATTTATGTTTCTTTTATTCTACTGCATCAAAGTTAGGAAAACACATCTGGGTAGTGTACATTCTAGCCACACTGCAGACCAAAAATCCAGATAAACGTTTTGTCTAGAGGGATGACTAAATAAGTTGGCCAAATATCAGAACAAATTCACTTTGACATTTTCAGTTGGCGGAGCTCAGAAACATGACCTGAGTTATACAGTTGCATCCCCTGAAAGAGTAGCAACCCTCTCTTCCTTTAGCATCTGTCAGGGTAGGAGAGGTGGAGGGAAAGAAGGATTTGTTATGGATGAGGGTAAAATTCAACATGGATAAAATGATAGGAACTTAAGGAAAAACATTTGCCTACTTTCACTCATATTCATGAACAGTCCATATTCATATCTTTTCCAGGACCACTTCCAGTGCCTGCTTCCACTGTTACCAACAGATGCCTTGAATCTGATTAGCAGTCCATAAAGAAAGATAGCATTTTAAACTCACATTGCAGGTCCACACAGCTGAAACCAGACTGCATTGACAGGTTCCATGTAAGCAATTCCCTATGGAGTGATGCTGAGCCACTTGTCAAAAGTTGATGGTGAAAATATATAAAAATAGATAAAACTTCACATCAGGTATAGAACAAGCTTCCTGAGCTCCATTGATCATGTACGGAAGCACACAGCTGGCATGTTGTTAAATGATAGGACTGGAGAGAATTACTGAGCAAAATTCCTGTGGAAAGAACTACTAAAGAGAACCCGCTGTGCAATGAGAATATGAACCAAACATGATGTTCTTTACTAAATGGAAAATTCCTAGAAGAATATATAAAACAAAAATAATTTCCCAAAGGAAATAGCTCCATTGCAGAGCTTACCGTTAAAGGAACTGGAGGAAGAAGTGCTTTCTACCCTCACAGTGCGAAGAAACTAGGAGGAAGCAGGAAGATATGCACTCTTGCTTTCTTTTGGAGCAAATACAAGACCACAGCTGTTTAAAACAGACTGAGATCCACAAAGACAAATTGTAAGATGAGGTGGCAAGTTTCCCTTACTTTCCTTTACAGAAGAGTGGAGAGACCATTATCCATCTTTTTACCCAAAGAAGGTATCTAACTTTCAGCGTCTTTGACTCCAGAAGACCCTTCTTTGTCTCCACTGACAACAGAGAAAATCGAATTTCCCTAGATGAAATCTAGTTGCGTATCTCACCCACCTATATCATAGCAAAGCATTCCCACCTTTTTCAAGAGATATCCATAGATGACTCTTAGCCGTGAAGTTTGTATGACAAACAGAAGAAAAGGACAATTCCATCTCATCAGAGCAAATCAATTCACTATCAGTAAATGTCTTTCCCTTAACTTTATTGAAACGACCAACAGATTGTAAGCAAGATGTTGCTGTGTTTGAAAATTTCAGTACAGATGTGCCTCACAACACTGTATCAGGTTCTCTTAAACTGCATGGAGGTGGAGGAGATATTAGCTTTCTTCTTCCCTAGAAACAGCTATAAAAGTTGGAGGAGATTACAATTTTTAATTTTTACAATACCAGCTACCCTTAATACAGCATTTATAGGCATGAGTTACTGATCACCCCTCAAGTGATAATGAAATAAACTAAAATCAATACTTCTGCAACACATACACTTATGAATGGCATTTTCCCCCAATGTTCACAATACTCCAAAACAAAAACAAAATACAGAAAACAGTCAATTCCATGTAATGAGAATGGTATTTTAGATTTCATTAAAAATTACATATGGAATCAAGGAAACATTTGGAACCTAATACTGCACCAAGCATCAAAGGATCTTGTTTGAATTTTTTATATCTACCAATTTAAGCATAGTAATCAATTTTGTAGGTTAGCTATTCCTAATTTCCTGCACAGGCACAGTTCATTAATTCTACTTGAGAATCATTCCCATCATTTCACTCATTTGCAGTTATTTCCACTACTTCCTACAGGGAGGTCTTTCAGTTAAAGCCACGGGTTCTTTCTCACAGCACGTACACGGATAACTGTACATGCACTGAAGTTTCCTCACGTATCAGTTTGACTCTCTGCACACTCTGTTGACAAAGCTTTAACTACCACTTTACAGAATTACTGTACATTACAGTCTGCATGTCACTTGGCTGATTAGCATCCCACATCTCCGTAGACTGAGCTACCCACATACAGAGCCGTGGTAGAGGAAATAGTTTTAAAAATACATTAAAAACCTGCATCCCTAAGTTAATTGCTTTGGAAAATACTACTCATCTTCAAAAGAGTTGGATCTTGATGATCTCTATGGTTCCCTTCCAACTCAGGATATTCTATGAAAGATATATATCCTGCAAGCAGCTTTCATTGCTTTTTTCTGGAGTGAAAAATAAAGCTATCACCAAGACTGTCAGGTTACTTGGCACTACCCTAAGCCTTCTTAAAACAAGGGAAGAGAGCAATGAATATATCACACCACTTTTCAGTCCTCCTGTTCTGCGCACTGGAGACACACCTCAATAATTCCTTACAAGTACAAAACTATCCACAATATCATTGCATTCCATCTTCTACAACTCCTGTTTGACTGGGACAACCAGTCCCCCGTAAATGACTACAGAAGTCCATCCTTCCTTCCTTCCTTTATCCATTTCTCTTCAATATACACTCAAAGGACAATAGGTGTCTTGAGGTACGTACATATTAAGGCATGAATTCTCAGTCAGGTCTTCATATGACAGCAAAAATTAAAAAAGGAGAATAGAAATAAGATCAAAGCATTTAACATACTGCTATTCACAAGTTTTTCCTTCCATATAACAGCACAGTATTAAAGACACAAGATTACCAAAACTCTCCTTTATTGTGAATAGTAACATGTTTTAAATCTGCAAAAGCAACCAGAAAAGTAGTCCACAGAGAAATTAACTACAAATATTTTAGTTCCCTTAAGAAGATACTTTTAGTACATTTGGGTTTTGATTCATGATCTATAAAGCCCAAAATAAAATTAATTCTGGCTTTAAGCATCTAAAGCTTTATCTGAAAACTGTTAACAGTATTTTACCTGAAGTTTTATCACAGACAACTGTACACATAGCAAGGAGGTTTTGAAACATAGTATCAAATACTGTAGATCTAACCACACATCTGTATTATAAAACACATTAGTATTAACAAGAAAGACTCAAAAACTACAGTTTAGAATACACCTCACACATCTCTACTAGCTTAGGGTGTCACAGTACTTACAAGCCAAGTTATGCAGAAGGTGGCTTAAATGCTTATTAGAAAGTTATTGCTTCAGAAAATCTCACTGACATGGTTTGCTTTACTTGGGGAAAAAACATCATTGCATCCTGTAGTCAGCTTTTCTAGTAGGACCTGAGCACTAAAACTAACTGAAATGAATTTATTAAATATGGAATGTGCAGGTCAAACTTCTTAGTCTCTTTTGTGTTTGTTGACAAGACTAAAACCAGATTTTTTGCTACACAGTTGTTCTATAGTAATTCTGTTTTAAAAAAATTAAATATTGACCAACTATAAAACATAAAATTGACTCCAATGAAACCAGAAAAGAAAGCTTTGTCACTGGCTTCAGCATAACTGAGATTTAACATGAGGAAAAAATCAAATGCAGAATGTAAGCAACCTAGAAAAACACATTTTTTCCAATAGATAATCCTAATTCTTAATACATAATTAAATACACATACATTATATATGCGTATGTCTTAGTATATAATTCTATTCTTAAAAAGCAGTTTTCTGTGTGTGGAGGAAACGTGTTCAGCTATCGGTCATAATATTCAAAAAAACTGAAAAACTGAAACAAATTGAAGCAAAGAGTAACCTTGATGCAATAATTCACTTGATAAAAAGTAGCTCTCTATTAAATAAAATAAATCTTTCTCTCCAACTTAATATTTAGCATTTTCAACATTTGAAGATCACTACCGTTATCAGGAGCTACTATCAAAGTACTGATGGACAAAATCCCTTTCAAAATGGCAAGGGGTACTTCAGTCAGTAATTATCCCTGCTAATTGAAAACTGCCCTCTTTCATTTAATCTTTTCTAGTGAGTGGTCCTCTTATCTAATTTTCTCTGTGTGATATCAGCCAGTGCCTCTTTCAATTCACCCACTGCTCCATTAGAGAGTTTTACCCCTCCATAACTACTTGTTCTCTTTTCAGATATCTTCCAGTTCACAACAAGATTCATCTGGGTGCTTCTCAATTTATTTCTTTATTATCAATCTATGAAAGTATTGCAAAGGAGATTTTTTTTTTTTGTCACTGGTGAATGAGTTAGGAGCATGTCTTATTTCTGACAGGACATCATGATATTTTTTCTTTCAGCTTTGATGATGATGTTGCACAGCTGACATACAAACGGATTTTACAAAAAATATATTATCTGAATCTGTAATCCATCTACAGGTCTTCGAAAAGCAACATAGTTTTTGTCCCCTCTCCTTTATTTTCAGGTACTTGCAATTTTCCCTGTCCTTTTGTGGTGATTCTGCAAAGTAATATCCAGAACAAACAGTAGAAATGGGAGACAAACTATACTGAACAACAACAATCCTGAACATACGGTTTTTTCCTTAACCTCTGCACAGTAAAACTCAATAAGAAGTAAATTATTTTTTTTAACAGTTCAAACTAAACACATAATAAAAGAAGAGAAATAAAAATCTCGTATCTTTCCATACAGTTGTATCAACCAGTACTGGTTATATTATACTCCTAAATAACTTTCTAACATAATTCCATTTCAGCCATTCCATTATCTTATTCATCATTAATGTCAGGCCAACATCCTTACACTTATCTCAGTCTTCATCTAATTTTTGAATATCAGCTTTACCCAGTTCTCTGGAACTGCCCTCCTCTGTTGCTTCTTATTGACCTTCCTTGTACAGAGCATTGTCTGTCTAAACTTTTACTATTCTTAACTATAAGTAAAACTTACTGAGGATTTTAGAAGTTTTACACCTATGTTTAATATTCTCCTTAGTAACTGTTGGAAACTATTACATCATTTGATGAGCACAAAAACGTCTCCCTTTAGATCAGTGAAGAATATGCAACAAACATTTCTCTTCTTGAAGTTACTATGTCACATGATAGCTGAAAAAAACCTAAACAAACAATAAAGTAACACTTCTAATGGCAAAAAGTATGAATGCACCAGTTTCAGGTAACTGAAACTCTACGGATTCTAAAAGATTTAAACACAATATAACATTCTAACATTCCTGTTTGCTGAATGGTTCCCTCATAATGACCCTTATACATGCATTTCAAAACCAATCAGAAGAAAGCTTTAGGAAAAATATGCTATTAACTAATTAACTTAAATAGGCAGGGGATCAAGCAGGTTTCTTCCCTATTGTGCAGAGGTCTTTTATCTCTGTCTTCTGTTCTCAACTCAACCGATACTGCTTCGAGACACACAAATACCTCGGTAGGAAGGAAAACTCACACCTGCCCTAAATGTATTCTTAGAGCTTTTTCCTTAATCTTTGTCACAAATTCAACTGCAACAATTGAATTTTCTTCCACTCCTATTTGCTTCAAAAACATCTGATGCCACAAGTTCAGTAAGCAAAATATCAGCTCATCTGTGTTAATCCAATAAAGTAATTGATAATTCATTTTCTAAGAGCTCAGTTTATTTACATATAAACTTTAGATTTTATTAGCAGTGTGTTCTTAGGTACACATAGGATGAGAAAAGTATTTTAGTATGTATACAGATTTTTTAGTATGTAAATGCATTGTGAAATGTGTTGGAAAGCATCAGAGGCATTTACGACTACAAAACTGATGTTTTTGTCAACTTGCTACAAGACTATTATACTATCAAGCAAGGTCTTGGATGGCTGTAATTAAACTTTCCACTGTATTTTAAACTTCTGATTGTACTACAAAAGCTCCATATAAAGTGGAAGCACGGAAGCAGTTATGGTCTATGGTAATACAGCATTGTTTGAAAGGTGTTTACTTCCCAGTAAGGGTCATGTTCTGTTTATAAAGCACAGCCCTCAAAATTGGCTGGGACACTAGCTGTACTCAGGACTCATCATGGGAGTTCAGATTTTCAGGATTCAACTACTGAACATTTCTGGGTTTTATTCTCCACAGCTAGAGAGAATAGAGGATAGAATATTTATAGAATGGGGTATTTTGAGAGAAGGAGAATTTGTAATTTTCTCCATATATGGACAACACGCATATTCTATATCTAGTACAGAAACGATATTTTTAGGGACACATCTTCACTGCTGCAAACTATTCTCTCAAGAAAGCAATTAGCAGTTAATTTGAGTAATTGTCAGGCAAAACATGAGATTTCTGTGTCTGGACTTATTCCTGGTAATTTTTAGGAGTTTAAAAAGTAAAGAGCTTTTCCCTGTATCCCATTACAACTACTTTCATTGACCTTCAAATAATTGATGATGTGATAGTAGGTACCAATATACTTGTCAAGACAAATATATTCCACGTATTAACTGAACAAGATCCCTATAATTGAAAGCCTAATACATTAACCCATGGTGCCACATACTGTGTGGGCAGCAAGAAAAGTATGCTTTCATTGCATATTTACCAGTTTGTTTCCAACCCTTCTCTGACTGCCTGGCAGCCCATAAAAATATTTTCATGTAAAAATGCCCAGTTTTAAAAAGAAACTGGTCTCCCTAATCTTCTTCTATAATATTGTGTTTTCATTACAGAGCTAACAGAAAAGTAAGTTATCAAAGTCCCACCAAGATTTTCATATCACTGCTAGAACATGGTAGCCTGATTTTTTTGTCATTCCAACATGATTTGTAATTGCTTTAGAAAGAATTAATTGAATGGTCCTTAATATGAATCATTAATCTGGATAATTTTTACATTGGTTTGCTATGTTTTCTGAGTCTTAACTCAGTCTCCTTTTAATAAAGGTATGCTTTGGTTTTGCCTAAGATCATTTAATTATTATATACTATAGTGCCAAGACTAAGAGCAAATTTAACTTCATTTCCATGAGTGGTATCAGCTTATCAAAAATTTTGCTTGCCAGCTTAATTAAAACATGATAGCAAACAAAGGATGAGTCAATTTAAAAACTGAATATAAAACATACCCTAGGTATAAAGCACAACTGTACATCACTATAGGCAAAGTATAACTCCCCATCAGCTTATTTCAGTTACCAGCAAAGTGTTTTGCAATAGGTCAGAATCTGTACAAGTCCTTGGAAAAAGCTGTGACCATAAAGGACAATTTTACAAGCAACAGTCCACCATGCCTACAAGGTTAATGTGAATGCAAACACATTCCTCACAGCATAAGATGACCTTTATTGTTTCTAATTGGGTTTCTGTGTCCTCTTCAAGTCAGGGAAAATTCTGTCTCATTAAACTGACAAACTTTTTACAGCCACCTGGTTCTGATGAACAGGAATACATCCACGCAAGAAATGTCAAAGAACTTCAAATAGTACATTTTGGACTTTGACCCTTGAAGTCAAATGTACAGGTAAATAAAGCCCAGAAAGGCTTCAAGAAAGCAATTTCTACTGGTGAATATTAAAATACAAATTGTAGGACATTAGTCTAAAAATTCACAATTGCTGAGCTTAAAATAATATGCTTCTAATGCCAACTAAATTTAAAACCAAATATTTTAATAAGTAGACCTTTATCAACTGCTTTCTCCATCAATAGTTCCTCTCTTAACAGCTATATTATTTCTCTGCAATGCTGATTTGATATTTTCTCTTCAATGGAAATTATGCAAGGATTCTGACAAAGAAACAGAATACTTTTTGACAGAATCATTTTTATTTTTTCTACACATTTAACTGCTTTCATGCTTTCAGAAGTATTTGTGTTCTCCAAAATTACTTATTGCCTTCTTTTTTATCTTCAGTAAAGAATTTTATATAGTAGAAATGATACAAGCTCTTTGCATCTCAGGTGGAGAAGAATAATGTGACTGGGCACATTTCCCTCTTTGTCCTAGTTAGTACTATTAAGACCTTTTAAACAAGCATTTTAACAAGTATATTCTTGATTCCCCACCTTTATCTCAACTTGTCAGCAAGTTCTGGTCCCCACAGAAACAATGAAAAACTAACGTGACATCTTTAACAAAGGCTCTGTCCGTCAAAGACACCGGGGTGAAGGAGCAATTTAATTAAGATGGAAAAAGAAGCTGCCAATCAAATTTTAAAACACCATTCATTAGATGGGTTAATAGATAAAAAGTGCCACAATTTCTGGAATCCAATCTCTTTCACTGCTGCAAGCAATACCTCACTGAACACGAATTGCTAAAAGGATTGACATAATATATTTTGGGGGAGGGAAGGGTTAGAAATGTTCACATATTCCTGTGAATCACTCTGCCATAATGCTTGCAAACTAAGACTGGTGTGTTCCCCTTGGGCAAACACCTGTTTACGAATTGGGACGTATCATTAAAAGTGACTCCACCTTCTTTTATGCTCCGTGCCAAATTCAGTACAACTCATTTGGGCTATGCCAGACCAGCATTCCATTCCCATGTTCTGGACAACTAATTGCAACATTCAGTTTGACTACTTATCTAAGGTGTTTCAAACAGTGCCTGAAAACAGGGAGAAAAATAGACACAGCCTGCAGATTTTCCACCTAAAGAAATAGTGCCACTAGTCTAGTTTAGTTAACACAAATATACCCTAGAAAATGATGAATGAATGAGGAAAATTAACCCAGGAAGTGCACAACACTTCTCATTCACTAATGATGTCATTCTAATTTATAGAGCTACCTTTCTTAAATTGAAAAACAAACATGCAAGCACACAGAGGAACAACAGAGACATTCTACTCTGCAAACTACTCACAGGATTAAAAAAAAAAAAGCCTTTTGTCATCCACATCATTTTTGCAAAATTTCAGTATGGATATATAGAGATAGATAGATAGATTAGACAAATATAGTAGGTTTTGCTAAAAATAAAAAAGAAATAATAAAGTAAAATGACAGTGTACCTATTCCTTTGAACAACATCAGTAAGAGCCACAAGTGCAAAAACAGAAATATGTAGCCTACTTAAGTACAATAGACAGCTGCTGAAATGCACTAAATCTTTTCCAGTAATTTTGGAGAATACAAATAATCTAAGCAGCTTAAAGTCCATTGTTATCTGAGGTACCTAAATAAGGCATGGGAACCTAGAGTGGATTATGTAAAATTCAAAAGTAAAGACCGGTATTTTTAATATAAAAAAACTTCACGCATCTGCCATTTATTACTGTACACTCTCATTTCTATTATTGCCATCAGTCATCTCCTCTTTTGACTGTGCTGTAGAACTATAGATAACAGTGGTTAGAAATAACACGAGAGATTGATGCAACATTATAAATACACAGTTTTCATTGTAGTGGACCACATCCCGGTTACCAGGCAGATGTTCGTTTTCTGCTAACACACAGTAAATGCAACCCATCAAAGCCAAAATGGGGGTCACTTCCTACATTGCTTCTTCCAGTATCAGAAACTTCAACGCAGCAAAGCCAGCTCTGTGCCTGCAAGATTCCCTGCCAGTCTGCCCAAACTGTCTCTACCATCCCAGGGAGCACAGCAGGTTCTGCCTTATACCCACTGCCCCACAAAGAGTTCTGGAAGCTGCTCCACTGGACACAGAGCCCACAGGTAGTCCCAGATGCCAAGATCTCAGTGTGCTCTTGATGACATCTGGGACATGCTGGCATGTCATGCCCATGTTTAAGGGAATGCTGGAGGGTCTCTCTAAAAGCAATATGGTCACAGAGTCTATAACATGCCCCTACACTCTACCCCAAGAACAGCTGTCTTTGAGTAATTTTGACTGAAACAAAACTCATTTGAAGCCCATGACAGCAAAACAGAAGGTACAGACTTCCCCAGATTCCCCTAACAGACTAGACAGGTCCTTTTTCTGATGCTAAATATTAAGAGGCAAGATATAAATATGACAGCCAATGCTTTTCTCAAGTTTTATGTCAGACAGGTCTAAGGATTGCACATGCAGTGTAATTGCTTACGAAGACACTATAGTTAAATCCAAACATTTACATTTAGCTTTTTCATTTATTAAGGAAAATATTAATTAAAAATAACATTTTTAACGAGAAAACTATTGCCAAGCACTTAATAAAATAAACCATTGAAAGAATGAAGATGAATTCATATTCTTGAACCCTAAATTAATTCAGTTTGTTTCCAACAGTATTTACAATAGCACTGACACAATAGATAGTATTGTTAATATAGGGAATCAGAAGTAATGCACATAAAGGGCAGCCTGAGAATGGCAAGTTTTAATGCCAGTATATGTCTAGAGGAAGGTGTTCCTGCCCATAGCACCAAGGACTGGAACCAGGTGATCTTTAAAGTCCCTTCCAGCCCAAGCCATTCTATGCTTTTGTGAAAGGACTAAGCATTAAAATAAAGACTCTGTTGACTAACATCAGTCACTTCCATATTAGTCCATATGTAGCATTTCCTTCTCAATTTTTTTTCTGATATCTATTGCTAAATTGTTATGCTGTTCCTTAAGCAAAACTTACTTGCAAAAAGGTAGAACACAGATTAATGAGCTGGGGGGGACATAGCTAGATTTTTTACTTCGACAGCTTAACTGCAGTGTATTACAGTAACCAGGAGATATTACAATTGCTCTATTCTGTTCCCAAGGATTCCTGAAAAAGACATTGCATAAAAATAACTAAAACTAAATATTTTATCTTACTCTTGGTAGCCACTAGTTTTAATACCTTAACCAATTTTTTCAAAAAGCATAGACAATAAAAAAAAAATTAACTTTTTCCAAAATCCGGTATTTATTTAAAAGCAATTTCCCACACCATCCATAAGGTTGAATACCAAACTATACAAGATCTGTACATTTGAACATAACAATTTTTAAGTGTCTTACTACATCATAGATTTGAAAGATAGTACCTAATACCTTGAAATAATGTGAAAGAAATAAGAGGTCATGTTCTCCAATGTGGCCAAGCTCTGTGCAATTGGTGCATTATGCTATCTTTTGGCAGAAGTGAACTGAGCCACTTCCTTTTTGTTAACTGCAGCCACAGGAACTGTGCAGCTATTCCCAATTTATCTAACCTCAGGGGTTCTTGAGCATGAGCCTTTATAGAGCTCTCATGACTAACTGGTATTTCTATATCCTTCTAGAAGGATTTAAAAAAACCCATATCTAAGAAGGTATGTACAGATGGCACAGGATTCTCCAGTCACTACATGAACAAGTCAGTCAGGTGCAAGACAGCTGTAGCCAGAAATTTTACTGAGGTGCTTTTAGCACTGTTTTAACCCAGTAATCTTAGGCACAGCACTTTGCACACTGAGTTCAGAATTGCAGCACAGCCAGAAGTAACTCTTATCGCCCTATTATAGATATGTAGACAAATCCTACCAAAAGCAGAATTCTCATGGATTCATTTTCAATATTGCCACAGAGCCAAGGATCTTGCCGAATAGAGGTAATGTTGAGATGTAAAATATATATGATTCCAATTTTAATTTTAGTTCATATTTCATCATTATCACCAGAGGAAGAAAGAGGTTGAGTGTTGAAAAAACAAGTGCCTCAATGCCTGGCTCAACTCTCTGCCATCAATTCCTCATGTGCTAACTAACTAGAATAAAATCTCACACCTCAGTCTCAAATGACAGATCAAAACTACAATGCAAGTTATCCAAAAAAGAACTCTGTTCCGCCAAATTTCTGTCAGATTATATAATATATTAGGTCTAAACAAGAGAAAGTGCAATATCCAACTTGGATGTTGTACAGCCACGTTTCAATCCATGGAGCCACGGAGACAAGGCTATCCCACCTGTTTTAGTACAAACACTTCCCATGTAAGAAACTGAAACATTCTAGAAATCAAACAGAATGTATGCAGCTAGAGGTATTCTAGAGTTACCTTTATAAATTCTGCTTTTTATATTCATATGAATCTATATAGACAAATACATATTTGCACATACTGTATACAACATACTACACACTGTATAAATATAAATCCACAGATCAGCTGTGAGGAATCCATACGTTTCCTATTCACTTTACACAAAACTGTTGCAAGTTTAGGTCAAAAAATAATATGACTTCACTGTTTTGGGGGTTTTTATCTTCTAATTTTCATTTTTAACATGAAATACCCACACTAAACAGAACTGGCCTTTTTCAGTAAGAACCAAAGCAGTGTTACAGCACAGATTTTTCAGAAGTGAACTGTAGCATAATACAATTAATATGCATAGAGCACACTCTCCCAGGACTAGTACTTTGCTTCCAGAACAAGGGAGGCCCACTTCTTCAGCTGACCTCCCATCCTGAGAAGCATTAGGACTCCTCCTCAAACTACCGAGTTTCAATCCTGGCATAACTCCAGTACTGCACTCGTTTCATAAACGTGCTTTTAGAGCCAAGACATCTGCGTACTTCAGTGACATGCAAGTTATAAAAGGAGTGTTTATATCCAACTTCAGCATAATGTGAAAGTTTAGCAGCCACAAGACAGCTTTATACAGTGACTGGATGTTACTTAAAGGCTTCATTGTATTTCCAATGACAGTACTCAGCAAAATAACTAGAACTCTATAAATTAATTACACTTTCTTCTAATAATTACTAAACTCTCCTGGGTTTATAAATAAGGTGGCCCAAGCATCAGGAAACATGGCAGGAAGCCCAATGACTGATTTAAAATTTATCCCTACTGACCAGTACTTCCCACTATCATTGTTCACTGCAGGAAACAAGAAAGTAAGCAAGCTTTGAATCATACAATATGTAGCACTGCAGCTGCTGAGTTGCACAGCTTTCTGAGTGTGCTCTGTCCCAAGAGCCAGTTCTCTGATAGGGTAACGCAACTTCTTTCACCCCCATGAACCCTATTCCTGACATGGGATTTAAAGCCCTCATTTCTGCCCCCTTACTCTTAGTCTTCCTACATATACCATTCACTCTGGCAAATTCAGTGTATATCCAAGTATTTTCCCAGGGTTTGAAAGGAATGAACAAACCCAGCAGTTTCAAATACCTGTCTTGCTCTTCAGACAGTAATGGTACATACTGTGTGCCTACAGGAATTACTTGTCTTCCAAATAAAGCTGGACACTCCACAAACAACTTTAAAATGCATTATTACAATGTTTATAAAAAGACACTGCTATGAGCTTAGAGTGCAAGTATGTTTTATCATCATTCACCATCATCTGAAACTGGATGGAAAAGTCACAGCTGCAAACAGCGATACCTAGACAAGATACCATATTGGAAAAAGAATGCATGAGTAAGGATGAAAGAAAACATCTGAAAAAAGCACCATTTGTACCTAATGTTCCATGGAAGATGTTCCAACAGTCCTATAAAAACTGTGCTCACTCATCTTGCTGCTTTCCTCTAATGCTCCTGCTCTCATTTGTTAAAAATTTCCATTTTAGATTCTTAAATACATTATTTAAATCCATAGTGAAATGTGTGGGAGTACACCCTTAAATAAGTGAAGAATGGAGTGGTGTCAGGGTTTTAGTAATTTGACAGAGTAATCTACATAATCTTTGCTGAGTATAAGTTATTATGTATTTTAGCATTACCAATCATACCTCCCTACTCATGCTTTTCCCTTAAAACTTTTAAGGAGAGACTGTGACTTTGAACCATTTTCAGTAATGAGAAGAAAAGCAGAAGCATGCAGTACCAGTTTGGAAAGTTTTACAGATGCTTTATTTCCACAGAATAGCTGAAAAGCACATTCCTCTTCTCCCTTTCACCTCACAGATTCCCACTGCTGCGTGCATCTTCCCATGACTTGCTATACACATACCCACATTCCCTGTTTGGTGGCATTCATGCTCCTCTGCATAAATTTCCTTCCACTGTACACGTTCCCTTCTACTCCAGAATTAATATATATCCTACATACCACATTCTATCTGCATAACCATTTACACTCATGGAAAAATATTTGAAGGGAAAAAACAGGCCTGATATAAATACTTAATACAAATCAGGATTTCATCACATCAGTTAACATATGCTTAAAATTTAAGATTTTCATCATAATTCTTAGGAAACTTTGCCAGCAAGCATCAAATAAATAGTCTTTTTCAGATGCTTTACAAATTAACACTAATCTGGCAAATCTCAATTTTTTACCTCCTCGCTTCACTGATTGTCAGGCAAGATAGTAAACTTTTTTCACATAAACAATGCAATAAAATCTCCATCTTAAATGTGTAATTCAGCTCCATCTTAATGGCTCCTTAAAATGTTTTACGGCCTTTCTAGATATGTCCAGTGCTAAGGCAAGTGTAAATAAATTCAGAATTCTTTGAGAATACAATATTTAAATACAGTACACAAAGCTTCTTTTGTGAGGCTGGGGTCAATACTCAATACATTATGTTTTCTGAGACAGCTCTACTGCCTACTTTTCATAAAGCCTTACTTGTAGAGGAGGGAAAAAATGCCTTTCCCTGTCAAAGAGCTCATCTGCTAGCACTGTAATGAATACGATATTTTTAACTACAAGATGAATGTAGTGTGAAATGAACACAGGTATCTATGATCCTCCCAGCTCTAACAGCAGTTGTGTTATGAATATTTAAATAAACATCTGGATTCCCTTTAGAATTTAGCTGGAAAGGGAATGCTATACTGCGAATAGTGAATTGAGAACAAGGATTCAGACATCTCTCTGATGCAAGAAATTGTTACATGGTTCCTCTCTCTAATGAATATAAAAACATACCTGAATAACAGCTTGAAAAATATGATTAACAAGAAGTGCAAGTTTTAACATTTCCATTTTGCAGGATATTTGGCAATTTAAAATCTCAATGCAAACCCATAGTATTAAAATTTTCCAGTTGAATTTATGAAACCATTCCATTTTTGAGCCATTTAATTTTGTGTGGTTTGAGCTTTGAGACAGTCATGCTATCAATATGAACACAAAACCATTTTAAACCCAAAAATATCAAGAGTGGAAAATAAAATTTCAAGTTCTTCATTTCAAAATGCTTCCTTTCCAATTTCCTCCTTTAGTATATATTAGGAAATGCAAATCACTTTAGATTTCTAGATGAACAAGAAATATTCACATATGCTGCATACAGAAGAAGTCTGAATAAAACATTCTGACAACTACGAATAATTGTGAAAGCCTGGAGACTGGCTAATACTAATTAACAGGCCAAATTTAGTGATCTGGCATTTTCTGATGAAAAAGTGCTCCATCAAAAAAGCTGAAGATCTCCAGAGAAGGGACAGCATTCCCCAGAATAATGAATAATGCTTATGTGTAGTAAAAGCATAAAAAAGAGAAGTTTAGTGTGGCAGAAAAAGGAAAGTAGAAAAAAATTAAAACATGAAAGAGACATATTTACAGTAGATATTCAGGATGCCAAAAAGAAGTGGTTCCTGGACATCTAGATTTGTAGGCATTAAAAGACATCAAATTAAATAAAATTGTGGGAGAAAATACAATGAAAGTAATAACATTATTTCCCATTTACACTAAAAATCATAAAAGCGTAGAAGAAAATACAATGAAAGTAATAACATTACTTCCAGCTTAAGCTCAAAATATTTTAGTAATTATTCTTTTCAGATGACAATCTGTGCTATGAAATCACTACCTTGAGTATGCTTTCAATATTACAATAACCTTGAGGTGGAACAAGACATCCATTCTGACAGTAGCATTAGCTTTAAAAACAGTGATTGTAGAGAACAGTTTCAGCTCCTGTTCCATCCATAAGGCTCTCTATAGTCAGTGCATTCTGTACAGTCTCAGTACACTTCAGTATACCTTTTGCTTCAAGAAAAAAAACAAACATAAACCATAGCAAACCCTCAGCAAATCTCAAGCACTCCCAAATTTCTTCTTGGCCCACCTCAGTTCAACTCTTCTAGCAGTCTTCTACTGCTTCCTCATAATTTACTAAGAGTCCTCACAAAGACTTTTTTGCACCTCTGCCACATTGGAAAACTGACATTTTCGTTTAGTTGAACATCATTCTTCATCAGTCTCCCTACTACTTCTTACACACCCCACAAGCTTGTAATGTGAAATTTGTGAAGACATGGAAAATTCCATTTCCTTATGCTCCAGGTTTACAACTTCACTGCTAAAATCAATCAGCAGTCGAAATGGATGATAAAACAGGATTCACATGTGGATCCCAAGCTACATTTGAAGGAATACTCAAAATTGCTAGAAGAGAGCATCCCATGAGCAAAACGATTCAACATAGTCCATCAAGGGGCTTTTTATATCTAGAGGTTGAATGTCACAGATTAATCTGCCAATCTGTTGTTTTTACTAAAGTTTACACAGCTCTAAATCTCTAACTTTAGCACTCTTGACCAGAAAAGTGTAAAGATTGAAATTTAGCAAACCAACCTAGTAGAAATACTACTTTTGAAACCTACCAAAATACACAGTGAAATGTTGTTGCCAAAACAGTTGTTGCTGTTGCTGGAGTTTTTACACTTTTTTTAAGTACTGGTTAGGTATTGTGTAGTAAACCATTTTCTACCTACAGTTCTCAGTGTTAGTAAAACTAACAAAGATAGATCTTAGCACAAGAGAGGTACATATGCGTGAAAGGTTGTTACTTTTGGGTAAGAAAATAAGAATTTAGGAAAACTGAAGGCCAGAGAAATGGAGTAGGAATTGTACTTGGGATAAAAGATGGGTAAAGTGACACTGAAGAGAGGAGGAGAATTTGGAACTTTCAGACAAAATGAGGCAAATTATTTTTACACCTACAACTTCATCCTAGTTTTTAAATCCAAATCACCCATGCAGGCCTAGAACTTATTTTAAGGCAGGATTGGGCATTTAGATTTTGTATGTCATGGTTGAGAGAGAAAGCAAAGAGGAGGGGAAGACCACATTTGTGTTGTGTGGCACAAATGCCTTGGCCATTGTACACACAGAACCAACACATTGTGCAGAGGAGCCTCTTGGCAGCTCCACCTCTATACCAGCAATTGCATCACTTGCATGGCCTTGTCTTTACCTGAACATGCAGCAAGGTCTCCCAAGAACATCATTGCATTTCTATTGTGGAAATTAAAAAGAGTTGCTTGCTTCTTTTCCTAGATAATCCTTTAATAGCTGGAATGACCAAAAGGGAGAACCTTTTCCACAGGGAGCGTCTGCCCAGCACACTGCGCATAGATTGGAGGTGGTGCTGGGATTCCCAGCATATAAAGGGATGCGTTTTACAGTGTGTGAACAGCATTGTGAATGATGCCTTACGAAGTGCAAGTGCTTTTTTTACTGGGACCAGCAGCTTCCAGCACAAAACATCACCTTGTGTCTATATTGTCTCTGTATCCCTACTGCTGGCTCAGCACACTGCAGCTGGGAAGACCATGGGAGCTTGGGGCTTTACAGTAGCTCCTGCTACCCACTAAAGACTCAGAAAGACAAATCCAGGAAAGCATCTAACTGATGCTCTGTATCTTTATGCTGGACCTTTTACAGAGGAGTTAAAGCACAGCCCTAGGAACTGTGATTCCAGGTCCCAACCCTCCTTAATTCCTATTAAGCTCCCTAGTCATCAGGATGAAAAGACCCTGGAATGGCACCCACCAAAGTTGGACCCAAATGAAGTAGGGAATGCAGAACTTACAACGCCAAAAATGAAATTAATACAAACTGCAAGACAGTTAGAAGAAATATCTTATAATCCACTGAGCTCTTTGGCTATGGCATATCCTACTCTGGCCAGACTAAATTCTTTCCCCATAACTGTGCTATTCAATGGAATGCATTCAGATGTAACTACTATTATGAAGGTCAAATACCACATAAGGTATTGCAAAAATCTTTTTTCCTCATATGCTGGGTAATATCAGGTATGGGGGGAGGAAATACCCTGGGGAGTAGGTTTCACTGATTATTGAACCAGCCAGATTATTGAGCTGTTTCTCTGGTTTTTGCATGCAAATAGATTCATCCTATACTGTTTTAATTAGGATTTTGATGAATTATTAAAAAAATAAGTTGTCATAATTGTCTGACATCATACATGAGCATACTGCAATTAATGGATTATTTTAAGCACTCAGTCTACTCTAGCAACATTTCTAAAAAACTGTCTATAAACATGTTAGGCAATGAATCAAAGTCTATTCTACAAAAACGATGGTAAAAGCAAAGATATCACAAATATGTAAGCTTTTACTGAAATGCTAACTTACCCAGATTTTCTATATTAAATCTACTCAACATCTCACACACACAATTTTACTATAATTAAGACATGACAACACCGCTGTAAATAACTGAGTTTTCCCTACTTCACACTCATTTAAGCTCTGAAAGGTCAGTGTTTTATTGACATAAGTTCCAGCATGCACATTTCCTTTACAGAGAAATAGAAAAAGATCTGCATATATAAGACAAGTGTCCTTCAGAACATCTAAAGCCTGTTAAAGAATGCTTGCCTAGTTATTCCCCAAAAGGCTGAGCAAGTCTTTTCCCCAGCTTCAATGAAGACCATAGTACAATCCTGCCTCTTGGAATAAGCACTCATTTTCAAGCAAAAATAATCACCCTCTCCCATCATCACCATTTAAAAGCAAAACTTTTGGCTTCTATTCCTTTGGTGTACTCTTCCTTGACTAGTGAATCTATTCCTTTTGTCACTCAAGCAGTCTGTCTTTCTGTCATCTTATTTATTCCTTAAAATCTAGACACTCTTTGCCACCCTCATCTTATTTTTTTCAGAACTGAGGGTCTGGTTGATTTGTGAGCTTCCGATTTCCCCAGCAGATCTCCCACCTTCGTTCAGGCTCTCCCTGTATTCAAAGATTAAAAAAATCCAAAGACATACAGTTTCACAGATGCCAACCATTTCTCCTTCATGACTTATCTACCTTAAAGCAAGGGATTTTTTTTAAATATTCATGCAAAGAAGAGACTGTTTCCTTGTTTATGCAGCTGTTTTAAACAATGAAGACATTAGAGAAAAAAAAACTCTTCAAACTTCTAATTTTACTTCCTTCTTATCCCACATTGTGAGTGAGGAACTACAATATTTTCAAACTAATCTTCATTCACCAGTCTAAACGTTTCAATTTATCATGACCTAGAATCTCAAAAAAGTCTTTGGATAAGTCCCTTTTTTTCAGAACAAAAAAAACACCCAAACCTGAAGTATTCATCTAAGCACAGCAGACTCAAATCAGTCAGTCAACCAGTAGGTTATCATTGAATCTGATGCATGTTGGGCTGGGCCTATTGCACATGAAAAAAAGTTCCTGTACTAAATGAAAAAGAAGCAAAAATTAAAGATATAAATGAAATACTTCTTTTTTGTACTAGCATTAGGCAGACCTTCAGTAATCTTAACGATGATGAGCAGTTGGATTTGGCACATATTTAAATCAGCTCTGCACAGAACAATTTACATGATCAAAACTGTACCCATAGGATCACACATGTGCACCAAAACGCCAGACTTTTTTTTATCTGAAGGCTGTTTTTAATTCTGCTCTTGCTATTTTTTTAATATGATGGGTTTAGTCATTTGGCTCTTCTAAAGGCATTAGTTACCAGGAAAACAAAGATATAAAAAAAGAACCCAAAATAAACCAGTTCTGATATACTTTTTGCCTTTCAAAATTTGGCTTTATAGGTCTACAGTACACTCACAATTCTCATTTCTTTGGACAGAGGAAGGGGAACAAAATCTGAGTGATATCAATAAGGTGCCACAGTTCACTCTGTCTTGTCACTATACGTGAAACAGGATCTCAACCACAGCAGAGTTTGCTGTACAAAGACTTCATACAAGATTACCACTGCAGAATTCAGCATAATGTTGGCATTGCTAATGGGATGAAACTAGAACAGTATGAATAATACATTATACACACCAATCAATGTTACACTGTAAAAGGCTGATGGAAAATAAATACTCTTCATGAACACCAAGGAAGAACTTCCAAACACAAATATTTTATGATTATTCATTTATTATCTTTACTAGATGAAAAAAAATCAACTGAGTGACAAAAGTGTAAAAGCAGCATAAATGTTGCTCTCTCTTTACCAAATATTTATTATTTTTTTGAAGCATGACTTGCTTCAATACATCCTGGGAATTATTCCCTCCCCCCCCGCTTTCCCTCCCAATCACGATATACAAAATCTAAATGCCCAATCCTGCCTTAAAATAAGTTCTAGGCCTCCATAGATGATTTGGATTTAAAAACTAGGATGAAGTTGTAGGTGTAAAAATAATTTGCCTCATTTTGTCTGAAAGTTCCAAATTCTCCTCCTCTCTTCAGTGTCACTTTACCCATCTTTTATCCCAAGTACAATCCCTACTACATTTCTCTGGCCTTCAGTTTTCCTAAATTCTTATTTTCTTACCCAAAAGTAACAACCTTTCACGCATATGTACCTCCCTTGTGCTAAGATCTTTGTTAGTCTCAACAGCACTGAGAACTCTAGGTAGAAAGTGCTTTCCCTACACAATACCTTACTTCAAAATTGTCTGCATCCACCTCTCCCAGGGGCTTCACAAATCCATCCAAGGTTTAGATCTCCTTCTCTATTGCTCCACAACCTCAAGAACAATCAGACTCTGTGGAGATCATAAATACCCCCTACTAGCTGCAGTGCTTGGAAAAGTATAAAGAAGGCCGCAAGGGTTCTCATATCATGATAACAAAGACATCTCTGTATTCCAGGGCCTTGAAACTCTCCTCTTTCTCTGCATGCAGTTCACATGCTAAAGTAGAACAGTTCAGTCCAGGGGCATATCTTTTTTATCATCCTTGAAGCAAAAAGACATGGGCACATCATATTATATTCAAGTTATCATTCTACCATCTCTTTTCCTACCTCAAAAACAACCCAGTGAGCATTTTCTTTATAGACACAGAACATTCTTCCCACTTGCTCAATTTTTGAAATCTTCCGTTCACTTACAGAATGTGCTTCTCAAAGACTAAAGACTTCATCATAAAATAATTTCAGAACCAACCTACCAAATCCCACCATGGTAATTATGAAGGGGTAATGATTATCCCAAAGACTACTCAACATTAAAGGCTTTTATTACTATGTTCAGGCTCATTATATTATTGACGTTAATCTTTTTGATGATACATCTATATCAGCCACCTGAAAACTCTGCAAGTTTTTCAAATTGTTATTACATATCTACAAGTGGTCTTCCTAGCAGAATTCATGAAGCAACCAGCACCTGAAAATACAAATAAAAGCTACCTACACAGACAGTCCATTCTGCTGGCAGATATAGAGATGAACGTGCCAGAAGGCAAAGTCAGAGGCCAGCTCCTGACTGCAGTCAGTGCCTATTTAAAATAATCATTTTTATAGTGTTAAAGCAATGCTTCTGTAAAACATGTTTTTTGTCTGCATTCAAACACTTTATCTTCCCTTCTTTCCAAATTTGAATCAGTTAGAAAGTAAAAAATAAGTAAAAATCCATCAGTGTGAAGGTACCCATTATGCTACAAAAAGAAAGAGAAATATTGTATTAGACTGTAAAGTATTTGAGGCAATGATTGGTAGTTTAAGTTTGGACTGCCCACAGAAAAAGGTTCCAACTTGAGTGTGGCCACAGTGTGCTACCACAAAAGAAACGTTAAGAGTAAAAGAATAATGTAGGGCAGGGCTAAAATTAGTAATTGCCACATGTCCCTCACTATTTGAAGAGAATTTTAAACTTCTCTTCGTGAACTTTATGGCCTGTATTTGTTGACCATTTTTTCTTTAATTTACCAAAATTAACAATGTGCTTTGTAAAATTAAGTATTACTTTCACAGGAATAATGGCCATTCCAACAATCACATTTTCTCTTTAGTGAGTGATTCTTAAATATATTCCCCCTTGTCTTCTTGTAAATAAAATCTTTACAAAGCTAAGGCCAGAAAAATACCAGATGAGCTTTGCACCATTCTTGCTCTGTTAAGTTTTTCTGGTATGGGAAAGGTCAGTAACTAATTCCCTTCAGACTACAGACTGAGACAGATCCAAAAATTTAAACAAAAAACAGTATTAGAAGCCAATAAATGAACAAGATTCATCTTATTGTGTAACAGCTTTCCTAAATATCTCCATATTCTTATCATTCTGGCACTCATCCTTACCAGAACAGTTAAATTCAAAACTTGGTTAGGATTTGGTGAACTGAAATGGCAAGATCTTCAGGGGGAAAAGAAAAAAGAAAAACTTTATTCCGTGCTTCCTTGATGCCTTGAGACTAACCAGAGTCGGTAGGTACTACAAAACTTTAATTACTTCACACTGCATTGAACGACCTGATCAGAAACAAACACAGGAATTTCCAAATTTAACAGAAATTTTTTTTACTGTCTTCAGAGAGATCCAAAGTCCCCATAGAAGATCATTCAGCATATCACAGAGGCTGTTACCAACAGCTGCTAGAGCCAGAGGACATGGAGAACTAGGGAACTATTGGTTGCAGCAGACTGAAATGTTGGGATAGCCTCCTAAAAGCTCTGATCTGATTTCTCTCCAAACATCCCTACCCCTTCAGCACGGCAACATCAGTTGTGCCCTGGGGAACTGTCCTCATCTGACCAGTGAGGAGGATGGGGAAGGGACTGGTGCAACAAACACTGCACTTTGACTGGGCAAAAGGGCTACTGGTGGCAAGAGGGGAAGGGGACCCACTGACAGATGGGAGGCACGCTGAGGGGGGTGACGGGTCACCAGTGCCCACAAACGACTGGATGGGGATCCCAGCAGACTCACTCATCCTCAGTCTCTCATTTGACCTGCTCATGTTGATTAATGAGCTGAGAATGAACTCTCTGGGAACAGTTCCTGCTTCAACTTTGGCAGTGCAAGGCATTTTGAAACCCAGGATCAGGAGGACCAGGGGATCAGGCTGCAACCCAAACAGTGAAAACATAAGCCTACTTACAGCTCTAAATTCAGATTCTGACATGGGAACAACACTTGAAACTATTAGTAAAAAACTATGGCTTGATTCAAATTACATTAATTTTAACAGACAGGTTAAGGAAAACCACATTCCTTTGAGATTTTTTTAAGGAATATTTTATACATCCATTTTAATTTTCAATTTTTGAATATACACATTCAAAAATTTAGCTAAGAAAATACTGAATATATGTTGCTCTTAGACTCATCAACTTGTTTTCAGGCTAAATTTCTTCTTTTCAGTTTCTGAAAACTACTACTGGGTCCAATGTTATAAAAAACTATACTTTCAGATTGTGTCTTCACTACTTCTCTATTGCTGCTATCCAGCAAAGTTTTGCCCGTAAGAAAGAAAACATCCTTAAGTTGAGTTTAGACATGCAGACACATAGGGAACATGCAGGAATCCTTTGGCATCATTGGGAATTTCCCCTCAAGATTTCTCGAAGACTGACTGAAATTGTATGTATTATCCAGATAGTTCTATTTGCATACTACTCTTACTTACATTTTATATTTTAATATAATATTACATATTATATATAAAAATACAATCTTTTTTTACTGGGGTCAATTGTATTAAGGCTTTAAAAGGCTAAAGAAAATGTTTGCATGTTATGGTGAAACAAAGGCCAAAACCATTAGACTTGCAAATTTCTAAGCAATTATGCCGGTGGAAAAAAAAACCAAAACAACACCAAAGAAATAAATATTTGTTGCTAAAATTATAAAAGACAGGGGAGGCTAATAACTTAAGTATGGAGAAGAAGACAAGAATCCTGAACTGTAGTTTCAACTCTTCCATCAGATTGCTGTCCAGCCTCAGATAAAGTACTAACCAGTAGCATTCAGCTATCTACTGTTCAAAGTTCTGCTTCTACTTATCAGGGATGTTTGGGAGATCTTAGAATTTATCCAATTATATATTAACACTTATTTAAAGATAATTTTCCTAGTGAATTCTATCAATGTTTCAGATGAAAAAAATAGCAGAAAAATTTTAACTAGATTGCAATCCTTTTATACATTTCCTCCATAATTTGATATTTTATGTATGATGGGCTCCTTATCTAAGTTCTTTTTTTACAGCATACCAACTCTTGACAGGAAAGCCAAACATATTTACAATATTTGTCTTTTGCTGCACTCTGCTGGAACAATCCATTTTTCCACTGAAAGCAAATCTGTTCCATACACGATGCAAAAGTTAACAAAAGAGAGAGGCAAAAAATCTGGGCTATTTATTTCTTGTAAGAAGCATACTCTTTTGAAGCACTTATATTGTCAAACCAGAATTTAGACATTTAAAGCCATATTTAGTTATTTTCCATTTGCCCCGCTGCCTTTGTTAAAAATAAAGTTAGTGGTATTACAGCCATACACATAAATGGAGAGTTATACTTCAAACTATAACCATGCCAGTTGCAGTTTTTAACCTGTTATGTAAGAAAATATATGGGAAGAATGGGTGAAGGAACTTTTTGGAGACACTGGCTTCCAAAAGAAAATGGACAGTGCAGACAAGAATTTAATAACCAGAAAATGAGAGCAGTAATTAGGTACTGGGTAGAAATCAAGTCAGAGAGACAAATCTGTTGTAAATGAGCTTCCACTACTGTGGATCTTGAGGACAAAAAACCAAAACCAAACAAACAAAATAGACAGACAAAAAAAAGGTAAAATAGGAAATTAAACAGGATACCTTTGCATATAACAGGGAGTTTAACATTAAGGAATTTTAACTGATTGCAATTATAAATTATAACCTCTTCACATGGTTTTATACAAATTAAAAATAGCAAAAGACAAAGAAAAAAAGGCAAAAAATACAGTCTAGTGGATGCAAATAAAATACTGAAGATTAAGTCATCCTGCAAGCTGATAACTTCTGCAGCATAATTTCTGCATACAATTAAAAGAACAAGGAGAAGCTATCTTTAAATTTGTCAAAAAATACAACTCATCAGATGTTTTAATGAATACTATTCCTTGTGATTCTGATCAAACAATACAGCCTTCCTCCCAAAAGGAGGTAATAACCTGAAATATAGCTAGTAGTAGTCAACAAGCAATCTGCTTCATATTTGCTTCCACAATAAAACAAGAAATTTACTGTATCAGATGCTTATAAAAGCTAAAAGGAATAAATGTAACTAGAAGATATAGAGCATGTTGAAACACAAGTCTTTTTCAAAATACTTGTTTTTAAACAGACTTTCAATTACCTATTGAAATGCAACAGCTAATGAAATGTTCATTAAGGAGAAATGAAAAAATAAGGAAAATTCAAAGAAGTTAAAGCACATAAAGCACATAATTTTCTCAACTCTGAAATCCTAAACACATTACAACTGAGGCAAGGGCTACTGTTTTCTTTAACATGACAAACCTATTTAGCTAGCAAATATTTAACCAGTAGCTAGAGGTTGCTCTTTAAGTACTAAATAATGAGACGTAATTAAGGTAGCAAAGGCAAAAGGTTACTAATTTAGAGCAGTTCTGTGGAGTAGTGTTTAAATTATAGGTTTTATACAAAACGCATGGGCCAGTGCACAAGAAAAAAATCCAATTTTAACGGAATGCAGAACAAATTAACATTTTAACATTATAATACTACTCAATTGTATAATGGGATTTTGCTAAGTGTCACAGAACAGAAAATAAAAGTAACACTCCAAGGTATGCCTGTTAACCTCTTCTAGCTAAATATATTACAAGCCTACTGACAGCAGTAAATAGACTCACTGTAACATGAAAGACTCTGAATTCAAAGGCCTTTAATAGGTGTTGCTTTTTCTAAGAAGACTAGCCTTAAGAATATAAACAGTGAACAAGATAAAAATTATGTTATCCATTCCAAATACTTTCAAATTTCCTAAAGGGAAATGGAATGATTCCTTTAAAAATACTGTTTTAAAAAATCCAGTTACTGTGAGATATAATGTCTTTTTCCATACTTCTCCTTCCCATATTACAGGAATTTAACTGGCAAGTATAGCCTTCAGCAGCCATACATATAGTTTTGTAGGCTCACCAAGAGGCTTTCTGGAAAAAGGAGGATTACAGTTGTTATAGTCAAACCCTGTCAACTCAACATTTCAGGGTCCTTGTAGTCCACCCAACAAGAAATTCAAGCAAACACTTAATTTTAAGATATCTAAATAATACTAAGTCTGTATCCAAAACAAATTGCTAATATTAAACCAAGAAATTGGCAGCCACAAAACTTTGTCAAAGAACTCAGGGCAAGTACAATGGACAGAACACTCTCTTTAATAAAAGCCTGAAATTATGTCTTTGGTTATGATACTCATCATTACTGTCTTCTTCATTCCTGACTTCTGAACACCGCAGTTTATTATGCCAAATTTTCCTTCATGAACCAACTTCCCCCTTTTCACACTGGTTTAAACTATCCACAACAGAATAATTAAAGGCTTCACAATGTAGAAACACTTACTCTGTAGAAGTCAGTAGTTAAGCACAACTGAGACATAAAATAGACCTGTTGAGATGCCAACTGGCACGAAGAAATGGAGAAGAAAGTTCTTTTCCCTTTTGTGTTTGTCAGTTTACAGATTTTACCAACAGTTTAGCTCCAACATAAACAGTACCTTTTATTAAAAAGATCAAAACTGGGAGAATGACCACACAAGTTACATTTTTCTACAGAAAGGTAGTGGCTAAAGCAGCAGATCTGAGCTGACTGCAAGGCACATACACACAAGGAGACATTTTTATTTTTTATTGATAAATCTATACTATTTTTGAATTTTTTTTTTCTTCAGGAATCCACAGTCTACTACTATACTGCCTCTAGTAACTAATACCATGCAGAATCTTAACTGAGCTGAACAGGAGTGTGCAGAGCAGGGGACTGAATGTGAGGTCTTATTTCCACCTTTGACATTGGTCTATACAAGTCATTTTGGGCCAGCCATCACCAGTGACTAAATCATATTTCCCACCTGCAAGACTACCCAAGAACAACAGAATAGTAATTTACATACTTATTCTTTATATGGTAACGGAAATAAGTAGTTGTACAGACTGATGCAAAACATTTTTAGCTTAAATTTGCAGACAAAATAGCTCAGTATTGCTGGTTTTACAATACAGTTACAACAGCAACCAAATCCACTTCAATACCCAACTCATAAGATCTGCAAGCATTACATGAGTAAATAATTTAGTTAATTTGGCCAACAAATACTTACTTACTATGTGGTTTTTGGTTTTGTTTTGGGGGGAAGGAGATCTTTTTGTTTAGTTTTAAATCCAAGTTTGGCATAAAATGCTATTGAATTATATCAATCATGTAGCTCTCTCCCTTAGTATTTATTGTTGGTATAATGAATGTATAACCAGGGACTTCAATGAATCCAAGTCTGAAAGTCTCTGAAATATATTACTCTCTGAATCTGAAACCAACATACAGTTGACATCCATTCACAACCATCATCGACTGTGTATCAAAGAAATCAGTATACTTATCTTGACCTTACAGCAGAAAATTATCTAGTTCAATGTTATTTCAGCTATCTGAAGGCACTGCACCCATGTACACACTGGTAAAACAAGTATAGTAGCCAGTCAAAGGCAAACTATTAAAATCACATCCCAAGGCATTCAAAATGCTCTTAGTACAGCAAGCAGAAATCAACCAAAATTGATAATCATGGAATAGTCACTTAATTCATCATAGCTAGGCTATTCAATTAAAATGAGAAATTTTACAAAGATCATGTATAGAAACTCCCAAAGTAAACACTGTGACTTCTACCAGCTACGCTCACTAGTTCTTAGCTATATATTTTTTATGCCTCAAACGCTTCCATACTACAAAATTACAGGGCTAATACAGAAAACTTTCCAGGGAGCATGAAATAAGAGTCTTTCCCTCCTTCCATGAAGATGGTATCAATTTTTTAATTCAAGTTTTGGTTATACTACTGTGCAGCACTTCCTCCCTTGCCTATGGAGTACACTTTTCCCAGTGAGACTGTCAATGATTTAAACTTCAACAAGGGTATCCAATAATTCAGATTATCTGATATGACATTTCTTTCAATGAAATAAAACTTAGTGTTCTTTTCCTCAGGGAATTGCAGCCAACCAGTTCTATTTTCACTCACTGAAATGCACACAGGCTCTTTCAGTCCCTACAGAAAGCCCTCATACATGGTCTGGTGACCTCATATTAGGCTGAGGATACAAGACCTACCACTACAAAGGAATATTATTTCTTCCTCTTCAAAAAGTCATAAGCCAATGAAACAAATGCCACAAAGTGCCAGAGAATGTTTACATCATAAGAAGTGACAAAAATCACTTTTTACTGTTGCCTTTATACACCAGAGGGTACTATCTGCCCATACCCCTGAGGACTGAACCAAAGTCTGGGGAATCCTTCAGTAGGTCACAGTGGTGTTATAGGTCTAAAGTGGGAACCCCCTCTCAAGAGGAGTGGGCAGAAAAAAAATTAATAAAAATCACACCTATGGTCCTTTACTGATTTGAACAGAGCAGTGGGTGTTCAAAGCTGGCTATGCACGGGTTGAAGGGGAGTAATTCAGTAGATGGGGCTCTAGGACACAGCACAGTGTAGCTGCAACCCTCCTGTGTGGAAAATGTGACAGACCAGGCTGAATGCAGTCCAGCACACTCCAGCTGAGGCACACTCTGCCATATCTACCCACACAAGAACATTATACTGCCAATCTCTTGTGATGGTTGTGCTGTTTCCTGCTTTTACATATGTCTAACTCCCTCTACAAAAAAAAACCACACCACCAATAAAACCCTCACTGATCATGTGAAAATTTTTACCTATTTGTCCCACAAACTGACTAACCTATCAGAAGACTGTCCCACACTGAAATAAGTAATTGCTACCACAGACCAAAATACAGAAGAGTTTTGCCAGTAATACTAATATATGCTTCCCAATCACAGCTAACTACTTTCAGACATTTTTGGAATACATCTTCTAATAAAAAGGGGCTTTGATGATATTGTAAGTATTCCACTGTTAAAGTTAAACAAGACTTAAAGAAATAGAAACATAACACTATTTGAACACCAGTAAAATTGAGAATTTTAATTATATGTAATAGCCAACAAGCTGCTTTTAGTGGCTATGAAAAACTACATTTAGCAGAAACAGCAATAAAACAAGAGAAGTTATATTTAACTCCTCCAAGGAACAGCATATTTATTCAAGCCAAAAAGAGCTAATTTATACTATGGGTGTAGCTCTCACTGACATTATCTGGGGAAAATGACTATTACAGGAGAGAGTATGATATACAGCCTTTGAGTCACGCATGATAAACCCTAATGGTTTTGCTTTGAGGTAAAAGTCCTTACTAATCAAGCAATGAATCATTCCCAAAATGTCAAGTTCCTGAGGCCTTGTGTGTCAGAAGTGCCACTGGAAAGAGAATATTCAGTCATTAAGGATCACTTTTGAGATTTTTATCAACTGATTAATAAGCAAGGAAAAGAGTTAAGGGGCTTGAACAAAGAGTTAATGGAGCTTTAATGACATTCACAGTGTTTTAGTGACATATTGAATTTTATTTGCCACTGACTACAAACCACCAACAGTCCAAGTGCTCCACACATTGCAAGTGTTAAAATACTGCAAGGAACAGTACTTTGCCTTTCAAAACATTAGAAAATTATATTTACTTCAAAAATTGTAATGAACTTACTTACTTTGTATTACACCTAACAGTGTAGTAAATTACAGATAAGAAAATAAGAGCCTGGCTTCCTAATTAGTAGGTGGAAAAGAGATAAGGAGAAAAGTTAGGAGAACATACTTTTTTCTGCAGTACTTTAGGTGCTGGACCTGTTAGTACCAACTATCATAGATGTAGAAATCTGGATTTTATATAGACAATACTAAAAAGACATCCAGGAACAACTCTGAAGACTCAAATGAAGATATGATGGCTTATGAGTAGTTACTGATATGCATGTGCACATGTACACGAACACTGACATCTATGGAGGGCAAAAGCATTTGCCTTCAATATATTTTCCATCTTTGTGCTGAAATCATTACAGAAATATCAAAAGAAATTATCTAACAGTCTGAAATCACCAAGGATTACTAATTTAAGAGCATTTCCATCTTCCTTGAACAAAAAAAAACTGTCTAGGCAGAAGTCAGCTCAATCATGTGAGTCTCCAATCAATAACCAGAAAAGACAGACTTGAAAATCAACCGTAAGGGTGCCATTTGATAGGTGAAGGAATCTTATTCTGAGAGCAAAGAAAAATGGGAAACAAACAGAAGCAAAGAAGGGAGAAAGGAAGCACACACACAGCAACGAGATCCAAATCTCTTGCTGAACACATGAAAATAACTTCGGACCTTCCAACTGGAGTGGCTCTCTTTTGCACACATCAGTCTGTATTTTTCATAACAAGAAAATTCATGTACACATGCACATTTAAAAATTCCTTCACAGAATTATGAAGTACTGTAAGTGTCAAATACACATTCTTTCAGTAGAGGGAGAATTCAGTACCAGGAACTGGACAAAGCTTGAGGACTTGTCACCAGTTTGAGTTAATTGGACTCCAGAAAACGAGCAGGAGAGATACAAGATCAAACCTAGAGCATACACCTAGAGGCCAAAAGACGGAGCACCTGAAGTACTGCTTGGTACAGCACCCAATGGCACAGCAAAGACTAAAACAGAGCTGCAGAGAATGGTGCAGACAGTCACCGAATTCTTCCACACCAGCTGAAAGACAGGAGATGGAGAACCAACCCCATCTGGGAGCCACACAACTACATCACTGCAGCACTATGGGAAGGTATATTAGTAGACCTTTTTGTTTGACTTTGACACAGGTGTAAAGCCTCCAGATGGCATGACATTGACATCTAGCTGATACTGAACGCAGGTGAACCAGATGTGTGACGATACTCCCAGCAAAAGGCATGTCCTTGGACACTGGGCCAGAACCTGATGTCTTATAACCAGGCTCTCAGGGAAAATGAGGACTTAAATCAGCTAATGGTCTGTACTGAAAAGTGATCACAAGTGTTTGACAAGGAGGACAAAATATGCTAACCTTTAAATATTTGTCAACTGTTAACTGGTTTTTATACAAAGTGCCAAATTTCAGAGGGAAATCATATGATTTGGAAAATACAATTCGGAATCAAGTAGTTCTCTCAATCATGTAATGACTTACACCCAAAACTACCTTTGTCTGATAGTATCAAGTACTCTAAAATGGACAAGAACCAGCACACAGTATTTTAATACATAAAATATTGCTTGACAAGGTTTCAACACTCTTGCTTAATCACAAACCACAACAAAAGAGAGACATAACATGCATGATCAGTAAAACTGGGCTAAAAATTCCTCACAATTGTCTGGTTAAGTAAGATGTGCTCAGAGGGATTCTAAGTAAGTTCTTTTAAGTTCTGTCCAAAATTCAGTTTAATTACACATTCTGCTGAAACATAAATATTTAGTGCAGTTCCCTTGGCCTTCTAAGTTTGCTCAGGGATGAAAAAGATTTTCTTCATACATATCGTTTGGAAAGTTTGTTGTATCACAGCTTTCTTTTTTTGGAGGTTTTCATAAAAAAGAAAAATCAGTTAACTGTTTAACATGAGCTGCATGTTCTTTGAGCTGCAAATCTGATCTTTAATTGTGTGCTGCTTTAAATATTTTTTTTTCTTTGAGAAAAAGAATGCCACAAAGGTAGCTTTAGATTTGATTACCCAAGCATCAACTTTTAAGACCAGAGACCAGAACAGATCCTGTCATGTAGTACAGCTACTCACTGACATTCTGAAAATGACGTGGGATCAAAGAGTTTCAAAAGAATCAAAACAGTTGCCAAAAAAACCAAAAAAAAACACACCTACAACAAACAACAAAAGTAAGGACACTTGGGAATCTTGCGCTGCAACATAAAACTGTGGACCAGTCCTAAGTTTTTGCAGCTGGCATTCATAGCACAGTTGCTAAAATTTCATCTCAAAAACATGATACAGTCCATCTTTCTGTTTAAATTAGGTTATGTCAAAGAAACAGCTGTGTAATGAGTTCACAAAGCTCTGAAAATACATGCACCTTTCTTCCTTACTTCCATGTGAAAGAGAAAGGACAACTGCGGTGATGTTACTAATTAAAAGAACCTGTGCATTCATTTAGAGACATCTGGCTTCCAAATCCTTCATTTGTTTCCTCAGAAGTCTCTACTGAATGCTTCAGGATGCTCATCTAACATCCAGGGCTGCATATGAAGGGACAGCTCACATCACAGACCTCAAGGAAAAGGGCTACCCTTATATGTGGATAAAGCTTTCTCAGTAACAGGCAACAAATTGCTATACAGTTTACTGCTATGTAAGTAATTAAAATGGATTTGCCTGATGGAGTTGTCTTTTTTTATTCTAAATGGGGAATCATGGCGTCTCTGCCTGGAAGCAATTGTGTTTGTTGACAACTTTTGATAGACTGATGGTAAAAAAACTACACTTACTTTTCAGACGGGAGAACAGATGAGGGAAGTCACACTGTAGGAAACAAATCTGCAGGAATTGCGTTATTTCCTACTACCTTAAAAGAAAAACGTATGAGAACGTCTTGAATCTAAAAAGTCTATTTGGAAGCTTTTCCACTTGTTTCGAGAAGAGTTTTTAGGTGAAAATTCCCATGCGCATTTGTCTCTTCAAGATGCAATTCATATACAGAATTTACAAGATGGAAGATCAAGATAAGATAAATACAAACTGTATACTACATACAGCAGAATAATCTGCACAGCTTCTAATTGTTTACTGAGTAGGATCAGGAAATCACTGAAAATCACCTTATTACTACTTACAGCCAAGTATTTCTGGGAGACAAGTTGTTCAATACTAATATAAGTAAGATTAACACAGAGGAATAGCTGAATTAGGAGAAAATAAAGGAAGCAAATTTTCAGCATCAATTAGTTCTGGTTCAAAAAGTGTGTTAGGTCCCCTCACTAATGGAAGATGGTCTCAAATTTATAAAGTACCTGAAGGAAAAGATAAAATGTATCACTGATCTTAAAAAAAGGACCCAGTTTGGCAAATACATAATTCTTAAGTCTAGATGTCTAAGTTATGGAACTGTGCTGGCCATTTATGTCAGATTTGTCCTGTCAGTCCATTCCTAGTAGCTGCCATTTCCAATGACCACACAAAATTTTACACTAACACGAAGAGCAGAAATCATTCAGTTCCTCTACATGGCTTTTTTTTGGTTTTGTTTTTTTTTTTTAATTTGCAGACAGGGAGGGGAGAAACACTATTTAACTGTTTCTACTGAGACAGAGGGCACCATCCCTCTTGTCTGGGTAGGTGGCTGCTGCCATTCAGCACTAATTCGTGCATTGGCTTGACAGTGCACAAATAAGCAACTATCAGAGGGATATTGGGGCCAAGGGTAAAAGATAAGATCTCATCATTAGAAAGCACAAGAAAGTCAGTGGTTTTACAGGCTGGGGATGAAGAGACCTCAGAACATGGGGAAACCTGAGGTACTGCGCAATAGCACCATCAAAGAATAGGACAGGAACCATATCACGTATTTTGGAAGTGTGAGGATACAGCGAAAATCATGATTTGTCTTGCTTTTTCTGATATTTTTGTAATACAAACAGAAGCAATGCAAGATAGAAGTGATTGCTTTGTAATTACATTCTTTTTTGTAAACTGGAACTGCTCAATCTTGTCTCAGATTCATGTTTTAAATATTTAAAATTGGTTAAAGAACAGTCAGTGCCCTAAGAGAACTCCACCCCCTATTTAAAATTCATCCTCCTTCTCCTCCTTCCCTAAAAGAATGTAACTGCGGTAGGCATCCAAACAGAGTTAAACACAACTTACAGCTAATATTGCTTATATTCAGTAGGATAAAATCCATGTGGGTTGAAATAAGAAATTGAAGCATCTCATTTTTATGACAAGGATTAATTCCAGCTTGTACCTGAAAATACAAGTAATGTTTGCCAAGAGTCAATGCATGAAAAATATGATTTCAGGGTAAGAATGTGCAGCTACTGCCAAGCTATGAATATTTTTTTCTATTATGACAGAAAACACATTGTAGATATAAGAGATCATTAAAGTGCACTTTCAAGCAATAACATGTCTCTAATAGGGCAGCATTATACAAAGTACATGCTGTTTACAACAGCTACCATAAAATTTGCTGCAATCTCAATCTCATTTCATATTTGAAGTCCTTTGAACTACAAAACATATATGGAATCTCAACTACCATTCAATGGCTTTTAAAAGTATCGAATTTAAATCCCTTTTTAGCGCAAGTGCTTAGCAGCATGTCCAAGTGCACTGCTAATTTCTTTTTAGCAGATCAAGAATTTCATAGGCATCTAAATACCATCTATTGCAAATTGATTTTTTTCATTATTTTCATAGCAACTTCCTACAAATCCTCCTTAAACATTTCCTATTTCAAATGTACAAGACTACTATGTACATAACAGCTTTCCTTTTCCTTCCAGAATGGAACACCTGATGTCACTATTTGTTAACTGTTATTAACACTCACTTGAATTTATTTAGATCTAAAATATTACTTCAGAAAGTCAAATTCTAGAAGAAAATGTAAACAGGACTATAAAACTAAAAGCAAGCTTTTCGTCATTGCACACACTGAGGCCTGCTTACACATTTTATTACCGTCAAGATGGAAAGTAGAGCTAAAGTTTTCTTATAATAGACCAATCAGTAGTTCCATTGGGGCACTGAAAATAGCCTGCCTTGTTGGTAATGTAGAAGGATTGATGCAAAAAATTACTTCATAAATAGAAATGCTTTTTACCAGGGAATGAAATGCAGCTTGATTAATTTTCTCCAGTTTGACACCCGTAACTTTAACATGCATTGTACATTTAGCTACCTATCACACAAACACAACTGTTATTTGAAGTTGAAAATCTGAAAATTAACATTTACAATCTACTTTAGTTGTGAAATTTGAATCAGTTCAGAAATTCATAACAATTCGCAGGTGGGCAAAGAAACCATACAGAACATGTTTAAAGGATGCACCTAGGCAATGAAATGACATGAGCTGAATATTCGTTACTTGATTTGTATTTAAAAGGTTGTTCATAAAAAGGTTATACATCTGCAAGGAAATATAGGCAGCAATACAAGGCATCTTTATATCCTTGTGGCTCTGCAGAGGTTATAATAAAGCTTCAATTAAAAAAAACCCCCACACTATACTAGTTATTTTACTAAGAATGTAATTCATATAGTGCTCAAGTCCTGGAGATTCTGTGTTAAAAAGACTAATAAAATCACACACTCACTAACTAGAAACCCCTTTCTGCTCAAGATGAAAAGGTCTGGACTACACTATAAAACCAAAATACAGACATTTCCCTTCTGAATACAAAACACAATGTGAGAAGTAACAAAAACCTTACTTTGCTTTGCACATAGCAATTACTTTAGTGAAAAATGAGGGAATATAACAATGTAATTTTCTCTTTTCTTGTTATAAAAATATTTAACATAAGAGAGGAGATGAGAGTCTCAGACGAGTATAAGAAAATAAAAGGCATATTTATTTCAATGTCAAAAAGCTACATGGCTAAAAGAATTTCTAGAGTGAGACTTCATACTGTTCATATTTAAACAGCCTCATTATTCTTTTTCAGAAAACATATTTATCATATTTTGAATACCTCAACTATTTCCATTAGACCTACTTGTTCAAATAAAGACAGAATATGATATTGAATTAAAGAAAACAAGAAAATGCAACAGAGAAAGAAGAAACAAGAAAAATTACAGAAAATGCAACATTGAGCAATTTCATTTCACCCCCCAGAGAAGAGTCAATAATAAATCCTACCACAGCTCTCACTTTCAAAACAACACATGCAGCAGTGGGGTCTCTATGGAAATCACCATTTTACTACACTTTGTTTATAGCAACAATAACAACATTTCTTTTTTGGAAGGGGATTCCCACAAAGAAAAGAAACTACAAAGGAAATCTACAAAGTTTAAACAATTATGGAAACATGTAAACATTTGTTCTTTGAAAAGAAATCTTTTTCCTCCTTCTTCTTTCAACTACACTAACTCCAATGAAAAATGCCTACAACAGTAATGTTACGAAAAGCACTCATCTAATGTTGGTTTGAAGGACTTTATAAAATAAGCTTTGGGAATATGCATCTCTTTCAATAACCTAACTTGCTAAATTCTCAGAATTCAGCCTTCAAATCAACTACACAAGAAAACTGTCAAGCATATTCCAGTTTCTCTTAAGTTTAAAGGCAAAAAATTCTACACAGCAAAAGCAGACTGAAGAAATTCATTTATGTTAATCTTTCAGGCTTATTTAGTCACGCCATTTTGAAGTGTTAAAGAATAACCTATCTAGCACAATACCTAGTGTTTGTTAAAGCAACCAGAAAATCCCCACTTTCAAACTTAAATCATCTCATGTGAACTCAGTACAGACTGGAATAAAAGCAAATCTGACTTACATATAAGCATACGTGGAAAGGCAGTTTTCTCCAATTTAAAGAAATGTTTTCTTAGATGAAAAAGTTGGGGGAAATACTTTTCCTTAACACCTTTGGATTTTAGTTGTTGAGATATACAACACTGCAAAGGTAAGTCTTTTTTCCAGTAAGGATTAATTGTGACTCAACTTCTCAAAAAAGGCATGTCAGAAAGTAATATCAGATGCTCCAACAGAAAAGCACAAAAACATATAAAATAACTTCTTAACAAAGGGGACACATCATGAAAAAGTTATCCTAAAGCAACACAGAGCTGAGGCAAGAAGAAAAATTGGTTTATTCTTTGTCCAGCATGGGGATGGTTTGGGAAGGATTTCTTTCTTAAAAACAGTGTTCTTCTGCAGATAGCACATTCTGAAATGATTAGAACATAAATCCCCATAGGAAGGACATGGTCAGTCTCAGACAATTTTGTTGTGAATGTTACACCAGCCAAACCATTCCACCAGTTTACAGTGTACCATAAAATATTTACACAAGCTATGAACTATAAAATATTTTCACATGAACTATAAAATATTTACACTATCAACATCAGTTAGGAAAGAATGATGTGCTGTCAAGCTGGTATGACCCAGGAGTAAAGATTTTGTGGTCACAGATTAAATAAAACTATTGCAAATCATCTGGAAAGTTATAGGGACTATTAGGTTAAACAAATTACTGCTTCCTGGTCTCTTGGATGGTAAATGTAACCAGGAAAGCATAGCTTATGTGCTTTAAGCCGGGTTTTACCAACAAGATAAAGAAAGGTTAGGCTCATAATCAAACTGTACTGACCTCTCTGAATGTTCCTTCTAGCAAGGTGTCCAGATGTTGAAGAGGAGCTGGAGTTTTGTCTTTGAATCGTGTCAGCAGTCGCCGCTCAATAGCTCGAAACTGTACAGCCCTTTCAGATAACAGCTCCTGATATTTCTCCGCATTCAAACGCAGCTGCAATTTAAGGGTTTTCAAGAATTCAGGTTAAGGGTCATATACATTTATGCATGCACGTTCCAAATGAAATGGGAGAAAGATAGGAAAATTTTTGAGACTCAGATGTGATGTTGTTTATGCCAGTTTCATACTTTATACACCTTGTAAAGCTTAACATTTTCAAGAATTATCATTTGCCACTGAAATCAAAATTAATTGTAAACAGCCACAATAACCTGTGAAAATGCATAAATATCTCACCAAGAACAAGAATGAAATTTCATCACCAAGACACAAAGGCTTCTTCTTGGTTTGGTGTGCTATTTACGACACATATACAGTGTACTGGACTTGATATTCATTGCAGTAGAAAGCAAATGGTTATTAGCATGAACAGAAATACTGAATTCTGTACTGTTTGAATGACTGTCTTTCTTAAGTTAAATCCTTTTTCCCCCTTTGTCTATACTGATAAGCTAACAGCAACAAAATTCCTTGAAGTGTTCACAAAAGAGCATGTAAAAGATAAAATTAAGAAAAAATAGGAATTTTTATTTTCTGGGCACTTCATGTACACTTTCCTGTATATATCCTTTATATTCCTCGAATATAAAAATTACTAAAGATGAGTCTTTCAAAAAGCTGTGATACCTCCGTACAGCTGACGTTATAACTAACTGAAGAAACATCAAGACACAAACCTTTCCAAGTGCAAGCAAAAGTGCCCCAAAATGAAGAGAAAAGGTAAGGTTCTTAGATTTGCCTACTAGATTATATTTTCAAATAAGCAAATGTCATTCTGTTAGTACATTATTATGAAAAACAGGTCAGAGATGCTAAGGGAAAAAGAAGTACTATGAAGTTTTACTAGAAGTAGTAGGAAAAAAGGGACATCTTAGGTAAGGGATAACTCAGGTAATATTCTCCTAAGCTTGCCAAAAAAAACTGTGTGGAAACTAACAGGGATGAAAGCATAAGAATGCCTTTAATAGATCATTTCACATTCTTTAGACCAGATAATTACAGTAAAAATTCAGACATCTCAAAAGAGCCAGCTGCAACATAATTAGAGTTGAAATTAACATCCCAGAAATCACACCTGTATTTCAAATTTCAATGTATTTAAGCTTGTTATACAATCTAAAGAACCCTAGGTTTAAGGTGTTTCTGCAATAAGAGTCACTAAAAAAAAAATCAACTTTTTTTACTCTCAAATTAGACAGGTGAAAGACAATGGAATAACTACTTGAGAGCTTGAAATACAAACCAGGATCTAGGCTGACTCCTTAAAAAATCCCAGAAAATCCCAGCTTCCATCTTTCTGTGTGGTGACAGCTCCACCTCACATAAAATTTGGCAGCATGAATGAATATCCAGTAGTATTTCTCATTCTTGCATACATATGTTGTTGCTTCTGCTCAAATACATGAGTTTAATAGAAATTTTCAAATTCTCTTTATTTATTGGAAAAGTTTTGGGGGAAAGAATGCATATATTTTATTTTATTAGCTATTTCTACAAGCTAGATGAACTAGTGGAGATTTTTCATTGTCACCTACATGGCCAAACAGAAAAAAGTAATTAAATTTCTTTTATTTCTGGTCTGGCAAACTTCCTTGAGCCTCCAATGCTACTTCTACAAGGGCAGTTTTTTTAAAATCTGAAGGGTCTTTCCCTTAGATACAACTTTGTATTTTCTGAAAGTCAAATGCCTGTGATACTATAGTGGTAATCAGATTCATCATTGCACTAAAATCCAATTTTAAACTAGCAGACCATTAGCAATTCATGTATTATGCAACATACCTCAAAATGTTGATCAATTAGTTCAAAATATTCTTGCAGAGGAATTGAACCAGAAAAGGTACATGCAAAATCCTTGCAGTTTTGCTTCTTGAAATGCTCTTCTAGTCGGTGTATGAGCTCTTTCGTTACCAGCCAAAGGTCTTCCAACTGATCACTCTGAATCCTGTATCGTTCTTTGAGTATAAGAACAAATACAAGACTAATAAACACAGTTTTCAGACACATAAATTCACTATACAACAGTTCGGCTAACACTTGTTAACTGCATCCAAAGCCTACATGAGATTTAAGACGTATACACTTACTAGTATTAAAAAAATACTTGTATTTTACTGACTGTGCTATGCTTCACTTTCAATACAACTAATATTATTAGAAAGTGATTCTTATCCAACTACATACTATGACTTTGGAAAAATGACTCAGTGCAGAAATGAAAAGTGTTAATATAAACTGAAGAGAAAAACCAAATCCTGATAGCTAGTCAGTCTGTCCCAGCAAATTAATTTAACGCATCAGATTTTAGTGAATTTCAAAGTACCAGGCTAGTGGAATGAGATTTTATTTCTAGTTCACATTTTCAACCCTCTCTCCAGCTTCTAGGAAATCAGAATGGACTAATATTAGTATTTGTTTAATTAAGAGAATTAACTGATATTAACTAACAAATGTTGAGAAAACATTGTGGAAAATCATAGCAGCCTTTTAATTTTAAATTTTTTAGATAAAGCATTTTCAAACATAAGTTCCTCACATCTTTTCATTACACGTCTGCCAATAACTAACAAAATAAAAATAGATAGAAATGCAGCTATGAGGATTTGACACAAAATTGTTCCTTTTTTTTGCCCTTGTTAAAAAGGCCCACAGTAAATCAAATTAACTAGAATTCTTTTAAACTTGAATGTACTTATTTTAAATTTTCTCAACATTAGTAATTCAAGATTGTTTGACATTACCACTGGCAGCATTCCCAGGATATGTATTTCACTGAATACAGAATGACAAATTCTGTTTACAGTGCAACAGGAAAGAAGCAAGTTTTATTTAAAAACATGCTTATTAAAGAAAAGAACACCATCTGCTAAAGATAGCATTCGACCTAATATCCATTTTTTAAACACTCACAATGTAATGGCTGGACTTACTTGGATGTATCATCATACTTTGCCTTAAGTGATTTTTCCTTGACGGAAATTAGCTCAGATGTTTTCAGGCCAAATCAACAGTCATTCCATTTATAATTGACATATCTAATACATTAATGGTTTAAAATGGACAAAACTAATTTCCTCCAAATTGCACATTTAGTTTCCATATACTGTTTTTTGGTCAATACAAACACAATCTAATTTTACCATGGCCTGAGTAGAGAACATTGCAATCATTTGCTTTACGTGATCTTCCAAGTCTCAAGAAAGAAACTAGATTTAGAAATGTTACAAAACTGAGAATCTGTAGTTAATCTAAACACATGCTCTTTAAACAGAAAAACAGTGAAAAGGAAAAAAGAAATAATGGTGCTTCTGTTCATCCCATGCTTCTACGATGGTTAACCAACATGTATTAGCTTTTTGTTAAAATAAGCTCCATTACAGAAAATTACAACAGATTTTCAGAAAATTCTCTATCAGAAAAGCAGGAAACTGAGGGGAACCAATAGATTAAATAGGTTACAAAGTCTTTTCACACTACAACAGGCTGTCCAAATAGCACAATCTGCCTTAGGAATAGCTGTTCTGCCAGTAGGAAGTTTAGAAGATTCTCACTTCTCCGCTAGGAAACCCACATCAGAAGAAAAAAAACCCCAGACATAGTTAGTAGTCAAGTCTTCCTTACACTTTGATTAAAAGATTTTTTAAAAATTTCAGCAAAAACCCCTGCCTTTAAGTCTTAATCTAGCTGGTGCAAGCCACTTTTTAATATGTATTTTCTGTCAAGATGTACTTCAGGCTGGGCTTCTTTACACCAGTCTTGACAAGTTGAAGTAGTATCTTCAATTGCTACACTGGTCAGAATGGATTAGCTAATAGAATTAAAAACTAACATGAAAACAGATGTTGCTCCTGATTGCAGCTTCAGCAATCGAACCCAACTGAACCTGACAACCTTCATTGCTACATGCAGCTCTTCCCATTCAGACCTTAAGGTCCATTTGATAAGGAATATTGGAAAAAGAGGTCTTCTTCCATTGTCCATGATAAACTCCTTTCATGGAAAACCAGAAATAAGGCTTGATCTTAAAAACTTTTACTTTTCTGAAACACCATTACTCCTAGTCAAAATTTATCTACACATACAGGTTTCTTTTTGAACATTTCCTCAATTAAAATGCTACATAAGTACTTTTACAAAGCATAAGCTCAGTGTTACATAGCAGAGAAGGTACCTACCAAATAATACATAATTTCACCTACATTCATTAGTTTCACAGAAGATCTATCCAGTCAAGCACAATCATTTCAGTGTCATGATATTCTACCAAACAATGTTTTTATATTATCAATAGTCTCTGATTATAAAAATATTCTGAATTATGCTTGACTATCAGAGTTTTTACAAATATTTACCTTTAAATAAGTTTTACTCAGGTACCATTTCAAATTAGCAAACTCCCCCTAAAACCTTCTCTAACCAACTCAATTCAATGCATGAAGTAGATGCTGGAAACAGGCTGCTAATACAGAAAGTGACATCATACTACTCATTTGTTTTCTAAAGTTAGGATTCCCATACACATTAAATGAGTAGCCACACTAAGAGAAACAGATATTGTGAAGCTCCTTTGTCAAGTGAACTTCACAAGTAAAGCAGTGTGGGAAAGTTTATTCTAAGACTGCAAGCATCATTCCTAGCTGGTGAATAAACAAACCTGAAAGGAAAAGACTGAGGATTGGGGGTGGGGATGTGTGAGATTAAAAGTTATGGCCTTCAGTAGAAACTACAAAATATTCATTACATAGAAACGAATTTGTCCTTACAGCAATCAGATTTAACAACTATGCAAGAAAAGTCCAAATCAAAGATTTAAACTGGAATCCAGCAAAAAGTTATTTGTAAATCTTTTCAATTCTTTAGTTTTTAAAAACTATCATTGCACTTCTGTTTAGTTAAAACCGTTTAAGACCTATTCAAAGAAATATTAAAAACAAAGTAACAATAAAACATTATGTAAATAATGCATATAAAAAACAATACAGATGGATTTGATCCTTAGAAATGTGAAATTCTTGGTACATGATTCCTCTTGATTCTTGGTACAGTGAAAACTACTCTCCAGATGGTTTCTGTTTTTAACACTTATGATTACATTAGAAAAAATATTAAATATTATCTCATAGCTCACAGCTGACCCCATCAATATTTATATAGCCCATCACAAATATGGATTTCTGAAAACAGTAAGGTATATTATCTCTGTGTTGAAAAAAATTCACATCAACAAACCAAATTGTGATTTTTCACTCAAAGCAGTTTCCACAAAGCATTCACATAGTGTTCCAGCTGAACCCTCTGCAGTGCACAGTTGCTTTTCTAGCTTCTCAATTTGTAGTCTGCTGTATTAAATGAAGACTTTGTGCTCTGCTGGCATGGAAAATGCTAAACACAATTGAACTTATTTGGTTCCAAGATACATGCCAAGAAAGAGTTTAGCAAGTTGAGCAGTTGTACAGAGCAAGACCATAAACTCTTGAAAATAGAGAACCTATCTCTTTCAAAGAGCACAAATTCAGGTGGCTGGAACAGGACTATTTAAATCACAAACTGCTCTATACAAGAGATACTGGACCAGGTAAGAGCATATCTGCATGTACATCCATACACTGTAAGCATAATAAGAAGGATCTTGAACCCATAATCTCTTACTTTCAAAGATATACAGGCACCTAAAGAGAAGAGATGGGCATTTACTTAGATGCAGAGAAGCAAGTAGAGTCTGATGCCTAATTTAATTCAAGAATTACTCAAAGTCAGTGGGAAGTTAGAAATTTCCTTTTAAATCCCTTTCAAAAATTTCAGTAGGTGACTAATTCCAAACACAGATGTTGAAATTCCTTTATGATGAGGGGTTTTTCCATTATTATAATGACAGTATTAGTTTATTAATAAAAACATTGCTAAAAGCTTTAAGAAAATCCAATTTCTTCAGAGAACTACCACTGTAGTGTACTATATTTTGAGTATGATTTTTTTGTTATACAACTTTATGCTTGAGAGGAGATAAGAAACCATCAATTAATACTTTGAAAAATTAATACAGGAGTATTAATTTGCAAACAATGATTATCTTTCTTTGTATGATCCACATTCTCATTTTGTACACATTCTGACTGATGATCAGGCTTTTTTTACTCTAATACTGATAGAACTTACGTGATGTTTTTGAAGCAAGAAGAGTGGTTTTTGAACCAGTTAAAAATTGAAATCCCAGAGCATTTGCTTGGTCACCCTCAGACGGATCAGCAAAATCTGAAAAAGAAAGTTAAATACCATTTTCTGTAATTTGATACTGCATTCAGCAAACCTCAATCCATAGCCAGGACTATATCAATCTTTGCACAAGCAGATGAATGAGATTGTTTCCCTTCTTAGGGCTCAAAAATAACAAATATCAGCAGTTTGGTACACCCTTCCTTCATTCACAAGTGGAATGTGAGCCACACAGCTCCCCTCCCCCAGCCTGAAAACAAAAGGTTGATTTCCCAGAGATTCAGTCTGTACTTTCTAAAAGAACTCCAATTAGTGTAGAGCCCAAAGACTACCACCTTTAACCAGATGCAAGGTCACCTTTAATTCATGCAAAACTTTTCATTATGCAAAACTTTTGCATAAATTATCATTAAAATGCTTAAGCCCACTCTCTTTTTAGCTTTCAGCATAGAGCAAAACAAACATCCAGCTTGCTAAAACTAGCTACTCTGCAAAGTCCATCCATGTATGTCTACCTTTCTTGTCATTCCATGTAGTGGATGATACCAATTTAAAAGGTTTAATTTTAGAATACTATATTTTAAAAACTATTCTTTGTCACCACTACTCCCACTAGTTCTCCTAAAAATAAGGCAAGACAGGGAGAAGAGATACAACTTTTATTGCATTCACCAATAATTCAGTTTGTTCACAAATTACATCATAATAATAAATATAAACATAATAAACAGCATACTCTTTATTTTTTATTCCACTGTTTTATACTTTTTATTCCACTGTAAATGGAATGAACAGAAATCAGAACATTTTAATGCCTTCTTGGTCCTACACTTTGTGTTGTATTCTCAACAATGCACCCCTAGCTTAAAAATAAAATACAATGTGCTATTCTGAAAGCATTATTGCTTAGCCATAATGGAAGCCCATTATTAAAACCTCAAAATAGTGATCCTTAAAAAAGAATGTTGTTGTTTTTCAAGTATCACACAGCACATCCAGTTGAGAGAAAAGTTATATTTATCCTTAAAATGCAGAGAATCATGCTAAAACAAAAAAACCCACACCAACAAAGCCAACATCACTGTTCTCAGACAAATACATTATATAAGCTTTAAAAGAGATGCAGCTACTCCTAAAAAAAGCAATAGTAAAGTTGTTGGCCCATACAGTTCTCAGCAAATTGTTCCAGAACCTTAGTCATCTGAATTCCAAAAACTTAATCACTGAGAGACTGAACATACTCACAATCACTCTGTAAGCCCTGTTTATTAATTTCTTCTCGTGCTAATATGATCATCTAGACCCATGATATAACCACAAAATATTTACTGAAGTCAATCCTTTTTTGCCTGTGTATTATTAAGCTAAATGAGTAACTTTCTTTTAATTCTCTTGAAAGCTCTAGATAACATTTTTCTACATTTTTGAGTTATATACATTATATTTTATTTAATATCAGCAACTAGCACTCAGTTTGCCAGTGCACAGTAATATGATACTGGTTTCCTGTATGGAAACACTTTGTGTAATGCATCTTCAATTTTTATTTGTTTGCTTATGATTACAACATATTGCACCACAGAGTATTCCTTAAGTATTCCTGTGGTTACTTCCACCTCCTCTCTCTTCCAAACTGTGAGCACATAATTACAGCAAAACTTATTTTCTTAACATTAGACTTTATAGTACTCAATGTCATTCTTCTTTTTCCAGTCCTAAGTGGAAATGAACTTCTCCTTCATGCCATTTTAATACAATGCTGAATAGAGAACACAGCTTGGGTTTGCACATCAGAAGATAATGCTATGTTCAAGTCTTCTTTTTGGTCCAAGAAGACTACTGAAATTATTTCATATAATCAGCTTCAGACTGGTACATCAAATACTCCACAAGTCGTTAAGCAAAGCGACTGTACCCCTTATGTACAACGTTTACCACTTCTGCTTTGCCCTGCTCACCCGTTTTTAAATTAATGCCCATTTTCCCCATTACAACACCACTTAAGCAATTTTATGTAAAATTATTGTCTGCATACATAAAAATTAGATCTATACCATGTAAAGAAATCTCTAGTTTAACCAGAGGCAGGTCTACTTGCCCAGGTGTATTATTATTGAAATATTATGCCATCATTTCTTTCAAAATGCTTTTTTTAATATACTAACATGAACTTTTTTAATTACCTCATTACTTCACATGGACAAACAGTTCCCGTTGGGAGCTTCTAACACCTTTTATATTTAAAAACCTACCTGGAAAAATGGTGACAAAACTGATGGGAGGTTTGTTGGTATCAATAGTTAGCTTGTGGTTTGCTGCTTTTGAAGGTTGAGCTGGAAAGCAAACTAACTTCAAAGGCAGACTGAAGTTACACTGTGAAACTCTTGGTATTCCTAAAATGAAAGAACACAGATTCATTTTTCATTTCCACATTCTGAATACAGGATACTTCATACTGCTGTCCTCAAAGAGGTATAAAAAGATAGGTAATGTGATTAAGGAATGCATTAAAATCAAAACTATATAAAATCCTCTATTCTTTTAATTTCCACCTAAAATATCTTTAAATTTGAATACTTCTAATTACCATCTCAAGTGAACACTTTTATATAGATGAGAAAGCAAGAGTTATTAACAAAACTACTGCATACCGTATTTATACTAATTAACATGCAATGAAGATTAGTTTTATTAAATGCTCTAGACAAACAATACCACTTTAACATAAACAACAGCTGTGTGATTACTCCCAAGGCTTCAAATATAGAACTGAAGCATCAACATTTTCATCAGGAATATCACAAACTAAAAGCTTTCTATGAACATGTTTACTCTTTTTTTAATATACTCTTAAATAACATCTATGCAACCTTCATATTATCTGCCAGAGGTTGTGACTTAGAGAAATAATGTATCCAATGGAGGTTATTACCCAAATGTATATCAAATTCTCTCTTTCAACTTATTGCATCATAATAAAACAAAACTGTAGAACTGGCTACTGCCTTGAATATTGGGATCTACTATCAGAAACAATTTTGTCAGAATGGTGCGGGAGAAAGGAGGAAGTTTAAGTATTAACATTCAGAAAATACATTTAAATGTATCAAAAATTTTCTCAGTCATAAATATTGTTTCAAATTGCTAGCATGTCAGCAATTGCCTGGTATATTCTATGCAAAAGGCAAAAGTGCTCATTGCTATGAAATATGGAGTACTTGCTCTGTTGAAAAGACAGATTGTGGGGTTTTTAAGGGCAATTGTTTGATGAAGCACCTACAGGAAAACTTTGTTTAACAAAATAGATTTTTAGAGACAAAAGTAAGTTACTGTCAGAAAAGTCATGAAACTGATAACTACACAGAGGTATATACAGAGTATCAAAATTGAGTTCAAACATTCAGTAGCCATCCAAGCAACCCTTTTCGCTAGTAATTTTGTTTGTTTGCTGCTTCTCAGATCTCTTCCAATTAAAAAATTACTTCTAAGACTCATGTCACGGAAAAAAACGCTACCATAAGGCTCAAATTATTCCCCGTGGTTGTCAATTCACAAGCTGTTTTGGCTGGCTGACAATGCCTCCAAGTAACTATTCTGCAGCAGCTTATTAATATAAAATCAAAGAAAACTGAGCAGAAAACTCATTCAAATCAAAGACAGGTCTTCAAAATTAGAGTATCTCCAGGTTCCAAGGAAAATTCTTAAAGGAATACTTGAAAATAAACCCATGATCTGTCAGAATGATTCATTCAACTGTATCTTCATCATCTCATGGGAAAAGTAAAAATTTCTTGATGACAGCATAACACAAACGTCTTAGTATTGAACTTAGATATGGAGACTTATCAACAGGAAGAAACTGGTAGCAAAACTAGGCAAAAAGATTTTGATTTTTTTAATATTTAAAACAAGACATTTTTCTTGTTTTTTCAGATCAGCTTTTTCTGCATAGTCTGCTTTCAGTCTGCCTCATCATAAACATAACTTTTCAATATTTCAGACAAAGGTTGAATCAAAACTAAATCAAGCATTATCTAGCTTTTGGGGGAGATTGGGGAGATTTCTAGTTGATTAATCCAAAACAGCTACATATGTGAAAAAAGAAACCAAAAAGCTCCAACAAAAATTATCACTACAGTGAAAACTTGCTGGAAAATGTTTGAGAGTATTTCAGAATTTTAAATGGTACTAAGCAAACAAAGTAGTAGCCATATGTGGGAGTCAGAATTGCCTCAACCCGTTGATATTCTGTCTAGCAACACATCTCACTTCATTTAGAGTTGTGATACTTTGCATGCTACATGATAGTACTATAATAAAGAAAAAAAGGTGGAAATAAAAACTCATTCTTTTCTAATCTGAAACAAAGCAGATGATATCTAATGTTATCTCATAAGGTACTACTTTAAAGGCATACTATGCACTTCCCACTGTAAGTAATAAAAGTCACATGCCCTGTAGATGCTATTTCATTTCCAAATTCCTCATGCATTCATTTCGTTATATTTGAAACATAACATTAATGTGCATGATAAAAAGTATTAAAACTCATATCTCCCAAATTAGGCTGTTAAATATTCAGAGAATTAATATTTGCTCTGGTATTGGTGACCCTGAGTTTACGTAGTTCAGTGTATCCCACAGTAACCCAAAAAAAGATTTTGTCACAGATAACTCTATGAAGTTTACTGTACTCTGCAGTAATCTTTTCAGGATAAGGTTTTCATCTTGTTTCGATATTTCTTAAAACAAAAACCCAATCTTCATTTTTAGAATAGCATTCTTTCAAATTATATACCCTTGGTTTTATATAGTTTATTGATAATTTTTTTTTTATTACTTTGTTTAGCAGAAACATTCCACAGGGCAACAGCTATTCTTGTCAAGAGCAGTATCTCATTGAGATGTTTCAAGTACAACATTTCCTGAGTATTTCCTGTACAACACCTCAAGGTCCACTGAAATATCCAGAAACCAGAAAAGGAGGGGAACGGTAACAGTTACCTTCTTGCTTCTTTTTACTGCACTTAATAAGCTTGAAAGAGCATAAGTATTGAAAAATAAGATTCAAATATACATATATTTATAACTTTTGTTTAGGAAAACTGCAAAACTGAAAACTCCCTTTCAGTGGATCTCTAAATCTATAAGAAACAAGTTTTTTACCTTCACAAAACATGAAGGAATGTGTACTTAATATATTTATTTTTAAAGTTTATAAAATATCTTCTACAAGCACTGCATCTTTTCAACACATCTACAACTACACTACAAAACCACCCCTCTCTCTTTTTAGTCTACATATACATAAGCTAATTTTCCAATTTTTTTTGTCTCTTAATTGTAACTTTTCCAAGAATTGTATCTACCACAATCACAGCTAAATTTTGTACTGCTGGTAGTCCCAGACAGAAAGCAGCCTTGAATAAGATGTTTGCAATAGGAACTGGACTGAAGACATGTTGTGACATCATTCTCAGAGCTACTCAGCCCAAACAGCATTAATGCCAAATAGCTGTTTCATTTGCACCAAAGATATAATTTAGCTGCCTAACTGCTACAACTGGGAAAAAACAGATATAAGAAAGAAAGTATAATTTGTTTCCAATTTCCAATCTCAGTGTAGAAGGAACTTAATACTTCGCAAAATTCCCATTACATAGGAGAAAGTGCAACATGCTTCACCAAGAAATGTCCTTATGACCTTCTATTCTCTATATCCACACCTTCATAGCATCAAATCAAGAATAATAAGAACTTTTAGAAATGATAGGCAAAATAACAGCTCCCTTCCAAATTCGTTTAATTCAGCATATACTGCCACTCATAAAACTTTGCATATTTTGCATTCACTCACCTTCAGGATTGAGCTCTGCCATACGACCAGCAACAGGACAAAAGGTAAAAAAAATTGCATGAGATATTACTCCAATTTTAAAAAAAGAAAAGGAAATGTAACAGGGTTTTAAGAACTTAAGCCACATTTGTTAAGTAGACAATACATAAAGACATAATACTAGCCAAAAACCAGACATGAGACCACATTCATCAATAGTGCAACCCCATCCAAGTGACTGACTCATCAAGCTTCAGCTGTATGAATCCCACAGAGATAGACTGAAGAGTGATTTGGCCACAAATATAGATATCTTAAAAAACTAAAGAGGAAACAGTCTCTGTTCAGATAAAATGAAGTCACAAAAGCACTTAAAGTTTGTTTACTAGTATATTACACTTAAGGATTTGACTGCCAAGTAGTACTAGTTTTTGAATGTAATTCCACAGAACTATCTCAGATAATAATTTAAATAAATATCAAAGAATTAGCAGATCCTAGCACTAACCCTAATTATGTTCCTTTAATTCAAAATTCAACTACCAAAGGTAAGTTTTTAGAATTTATTCTTCGGTTTCTATAATTTGGTTAGATGTCAGATCTGCTAGTTCTTTTTATTTAACGGCATATAAACCATCAAACACATCAAGATGCGAGACTTTCTTACTTCCCTAATCAAAAGGCTTGCAAAATCCAACTTATTATCTAAAATACAAGCGTAAGTTTTATTAGCATTACCTGAAAGATATAATACATTTATTTTCTGGTCTTAGGGAGCAAAATCACAGAAACAAGACCAGCAAAACAAAAAGCAAGCTTCCAAAATCAAAGGATCCAAGACATTCACTAGTGTGCTACCTATTCAGTTATGCCAAAAACCTGTCTAAGGCCACATAACTAATCTGGACAGTTATGAATGCACAGCATCTCATTCAGAAGGAATAGGCAGTCAGAATCACTGGACAGAGGGAATGAAGTTGTACAAGCTGTTCATGCAGGCTCTCAATTAAAAGGGAGGGCTTCCTTTTCTTTAAAAGCATGCATTTCATTATTTTTCTAGAAATAAACATTTCAGTCATGGTACAGCCTAGACAACTATCATAAACACAATGTTTCAGGTGTGAAGTGATACAAAGAAAATATTTATATAAGAGTGTCCATATAGGATAAGGTACTCAAGACCACCACCCTTCACAGAAGCCCTTAGTACACATGCACTTCTTTCACGCCAACCTACTCCATTTGTGCTGGCACAGCTCTGTCTTTGCACAGTGAACCAAATCAGAAAATCTGGCTGAGAAACAACTGGTGACTGTGTGACCACAACAGGGGAGGAGGTGCAGGAGCAAAGCCAAGCAGCAAGAAGTGAAGAACTGACAGCTTAAACTGGTTTATGCAGCATTTAACATGGAAGCCCTGCCTAAATACAGCTTCTCAGTAGCCTGAAACATTCACAAGGCTGTGTGTAGAACACTAAGCTAATAAACCTTCAGTTATGGATTGCAGAATAAATTTACATATTCTATCACTAGGACACTGTAACATCATAAAATAACAAAATGGCTTCTATTTCTTTGACTTAGTTTATTGTTTGGAATGTGTATGATCATCTGTTAAAAAGGAAGTGAGGAATAATCACTCCCAATAGTTATTCAGATCTCATACTCTGTGGGAAGGCATTATCGTCACATTTGTTGGCAGACCAGAAGGGTGAATAGTCAAAGATGTAATCCACTTCTCACTCCAAGAGGTGGAGCAGAACAGAAGCAAATTGATAGGACAGACTAGGAAAGCTGGTACAGCTGCTTCCTAAGCAATAAGGTTATGATCTTACCTCTGTAAGACAAATTACACAAATTGATGCAACATAAAATAGTAACTAAAACTGAAGACTAGATAAACATTATTTCTTTAATTACTACTGCCTTTAGAATATTTAAAAAGAACATTTATAAGAAATACAGAAGGAAAAAGTCCTCCAAAAAAAAAAAAAAAAAGGCACATCACTCTCAAGTCTCCAGTGGCTTACCTGTTGGTGTGTTATATGAAAACATACAAGTTCCTTCTAGTTCTGATGGAGAACAATTCTCCTTCAAAAAGACAGACACAACCACAGTTTCAGATGAATCTGATTCTAAAAAACAATACAAAATTAAATCAAGTAAGAGGAGCATCCAAATGAAAGCAACATATTTTCTAGCACTTCAGGAATTATTCCATTAAATTATGATAGTTTCCACTAGTTCACCTTTATCAAATCACTGTACATGCTTTTTTTAATCCTTAATTTGTTAAAGGCAAACTAGGGCCTCCAAGTATCTTGAAGCATAACCTATAAAACAATTCAGCACAATGAACATGGAGAATATAAAAAGAAATGAGATTTACATTGGGATATTAGTATTTTACAAAGCCATCAGCCATTTGCTTCTATCACATGTTGAGAAAGTGTAAGAACTGCCCCTTCAAATGACAGTAGCAGTCAGTAAAGCCCTGTTTCAACAGGGACTACTACTTCCCATTTCAGAGCAGAAATGGCCTTCAGTTCCAACTGAAGCAGCAGGCACACTTGTCTGACCTTCAGTTCCATATAGTGCTAAAGGCAATCCCACCTGCAGTCTTACCAACAGAGTTGGAAAAAGTCTAGGATCCCCTAACAGCTGATGCTACAATGGGAACTGATGCTAGATGGTCCCCCAGTTGACAAACTTACTGTCCCTGTTGGTAGATCAAGATCTTCCTACAGAGACAGAAATGTCAGCAAAACAAAATAACCCAGCAGAAGTACTACAGAATAATAGGGAGTTTTTCCCCTCCATCATGAGGATCCCACCCTGTCTCTCTTCACCTGCCACATGTCATACCACAGCCAGGGAAACAACTCCATTCCTATCTACATTATGTTCCTCCACCAAGCAGCGTCTAGAAGCTGTGGAGTGCAGGCAAGACAAACTTGTAACTGCTTTAACTGCTGTATATCTGCAACAATGCACTCACTCGAGGCTGAGTTATACCTTTTCCAACCTCAGAAAAAGTAATAAAATACAACAGCTGTGATGATGCTGCCATAATTTACCTAAATCATCAAAGACAAACTGGTCACAGGTCACTGCTAACGGAGCTTGCACACACACGGCCAGGTTTGGCTTCTGTGCAGTCACTCTGCTGTGGATTGTTATCTAGATCAAGGGACAGACAGAAGTATTTAAAGGAAGCAACTAATTAATCTCTACAGCAGAAAAAAAAATCCATAACCAACAGAAATATACTAAAAAATCTGCAAAGACCAATTCAGCAACAACAATTAAGCACTTAAAATTTCAAGTTCAAAACTAGTATTTTCATTTTACAGTTCTTACTTACTCACAGCCAATAATGAGATACAGTAACTTGAAAGATTACAAAAACCTGAGGGGACTTGTCAAGTTCTTTGTAATTTTAACCCAAGACAAACTAAAGCTAAAGTATTAATCAAATGTTTAATACTCCACAAGTGTCACGAGCATTCATTCTAATCTAAACAAATATAAAATTTTGCAAATTTTAAGTGATTATAGTGGAAAAAAACCCCGAGAATAATAAAATCAAAAATAACAAAAAAAATTACTTCCTTTAACTGCAAACAGTAATGCATAGTCTCCTGAATAACTCCGAGTTTTATTTGGGTTTTTTTACTGCAAACAAAATAAGAAAATATACAGGATACTCAGCACAACAACTCCAGATAATGAAAGCTCAGCTAAACATAAAGTGGCCCTCATTGCTTCTATTGTGCACAGTTATTCCACTAGAAAACCAATGGATAAGAAAACAGTGTCCTTAACTCATATCTAAAATGAAAGTACAGTAGTGACTGAGATCTGAATGTGACCTCCATAGACAGAGACCATATATCTAATATCATCTATTTTGCATTGCTGGTCTACCAAGGAGCTCACTACAGCCAGGTTAAATCAGTTTAGAATATTATTATTTATAAAATTACTCAAGTGTTAGAAAACTAATTTGACTACTTTAACATGATTAACATCAACATTGATTTAGGTTCAACAATATACCAGTTACAGGAACTTATTGCAGAAAAAAGATTCCAGAAAAAGCTGAATTCATGGTAACTCCTACATTTACTATTTTTGTTTTACTAAAAGGTACAAGATGCATAAAGAAGAAAAGAGAATGGGGAATTAATTATGTCTTTCGATTAAAAAGTTTATGAAATATACAAATACATAATTGAATTGAACTTCTTTGAGCTGACTTATCACTGACTTTATCAAAATAGCAGTTTTATCCTGGGTCATTTTTAGCACTTAAAAATGCAGAGAAAAATACTGGACCAAGTACAAGTAAACCACACTAGTCTGAGGGGATCTGGTTCAATCAGTTCAGTTACCCTCTGAATTTTTCACTCTATTCAGAAAGAACTAATTTGCAAGGTTCTCAAAGATTAAACTCCACTGATACTCTTAGAAGATCATCCTAAAGTCAGAAAAAAAAATCATGATCCTTTTTAGGCAATACTGAAGAACAACTACATTTGCATGCATATGCACACATACACACACTTTCTTTACAATCAGTTACAGGCACCAGCTCTCATGAAGAACTGCAATTGTCTACTTAGATTTTCCTACCACTTTTTTAAATTGCTACAGCTATGAAAGTCTTTTTACAAAAGGAAGTCTATTCTTGTTTATTGACAAGTAAAAAGGCAGCTGAAGACTATAAACTCCCCATTTGAGTAACCAAACATTTATTGCCATTGGAAAAAATATTCTCAGGACTTCCAAAACTTCATTCTATCCTAATAACGTTTCTGTGATGCATTATTGATAAGCCTATAAAAAAAAAACCTGCAATCACTTTCTGACTGTAGCAGAAGGCTTGCTAGAATGACCTCTTATCGTACTAAGGAGAAAAAAAGTTAAGTATATATTACATTTCAAAAGTCACTCATTTTAATGTTCTAAGTGAAATACACAGAAAGTGACAGGCTTGTTACAATTTGCCACCACTATTCAAATACTACTGTTTGAGTTAGACACAGTACCTTTACTGTGATTGATGGTACTGCCCCTGTTTTTACCTCACTGTCAATGGCTTGCTGTGAAGAAAAAAGATGAAAACAGAGTAAATTCAAAGTTCCACAAGAACAAGAAAACAGAATAAAAGCAATATTACTTTTCTTACTTATCATCAACTTGGTAGACACAGAATTAACATTAAAGGACTTATCGTTCCTATGACAAATTAAAATACACAAAATACATTTCTGAGTTCCTTCTGAAAATGTGAAGTCTCCATGTGAAATTCCCTGCAAAAAGGATAGCAGAAGGTCATGAATGTTGTATATACAAGAAACTAATACACACTGATGCATATACGAATATTTGAAACTGTTTTGTTTGGCACACTACTTTTCACTCTGTGTTTATTCAAATTCTGGAAATACCTTCTGCTATTCAGTAGGGAAAGGTGACTTCCAATCTGCCAATATATTATATACACAACATAGCATCTACTATAAAATCATCACATGCTATTTTATAATTAGAAATATACCTGAAACTTCAAAAGAAAATTCTAGCAGTCACTTCAATACTCCTGCCAGTTTCTATTTCAATAGGCAATTCCATCTGCTTCAAAATTTATCTTAACCATGTGGTCAATTTTAATTTTATTTTATGCTTATATTTCATTTTGAAACAGGTCAGTCACTACAGTTAAAGAAAATGTTCCCATTTAAATTATTATAAAGAAATACATCTCTCACCTCTGCTATAATACCAAATTACTGATTTGAACTTATACCTTCTCATTATAAAAGAGTAAATTAAAGACAGTATAAAGGCCACACGTGCAAAGTTCCTAAGAAGTTAGGAAGCTGGTGGGCTCTCTGGGCTCTAGAAGTAGGACTCTCATTTGTACATTGTGCACCTTTCTCAGCTAAAAAAAGACAGATACTTTCATACTGGCTTGTCATGCTCTCTGGTTACCAGTGGTTGATTCTGAAACAATAGCAGGGGTATAAAGATATGGAACCTTACCATATCTGTAACTTTATTCAGCTTTTAGAAATCACCTGGATTTCCTGGATCAGAGGCCACACACAGGAGGTGGTATTAAGTAACAGAATGGTCTTTCACTTGTTTATCTGCACAATTTTAATACTCTATATCCTCTTTGCTTTTATCACACACATTGCAATTTTGAACTTTTCATAGGTGCAGAAGTAGCACTGGAAATCCTGTAGTTCCCAAGGTAACTCCAGAAGCCCTAAAATTCTTCCTACACTTGCTTATTGATCCTTCCCCACAAAGTATCTTATCAGATTTTTCCCTCCCAGGCAGCTACTGAAAGAATCCACAGAAAAGCTGACCACACAGGATACTAAGATATATGGGCAGATAAAGATTCAAGGCTGTGGTTTGCTTGATAGACTGAGTTACTTACATATGAAACAGACCAGTTGCATCTGGAAGGTTGGGCAAATGAGCACAGCAGCATTAGAGCATTCAGTGCACCTAACAGTTCCAAGTGTTGCGAGCAGATTATTGCAGCTAGCCAAGACCATGTCACACTGTTCTTGTTTTCCACAGACAAGTGCTAGGACACTAGCACACATTATAAAGAGGTCCATTTAACAAAGAATAATATCCTAATGTATTTTTTAAACAGTAAGTAGCTGTGAAAAAATCAGTTTTGCCAAAACTAGTGGCCAGAAATGGATAAAGATGTTATAGTCCAACAAGTATGTTCTGAAATGTTTAAAGTGAAGAGTTTTAAGAGACAATATAAGCTCTCCCAAATCTTAATTTGAATAATTTTTGTAAAGTACATATGTACACAACATGAATAAACTAATTAGGCTGCAACACCAAAGAATATTGAATGACAGCTTGTTGGAGAAAGATTATTTCTTACAATGCAGCTTGAGTGGTTTGAGTACTCTATCTTTGAAAGATGCAAGGGTGACACTTTGACTGTTTCCCTCAATGTTTATAACTGCTCACCAGTACAACTTCTCACCACAACAAAGTTATTCCAGACTCTAAGTTCTTGTTCACTTACATTGGCTTAGGCAAGAATCTCAAGGTCCTCAGACAGAAGATAAACACATAATTTTAATAATTCTAGTTAAAATCTTTAATAAAAGTGGGTTCTAATTGATGGTAAACTGAGGACCATGAAGCTCAGTCACACAAATATAAAAGGTGATCACTATGCATGATCAGTCATTATTTATTCATCTGAAATCAATGGGTTTTTTCAGAGTAATTTCCTTTTCATACTGGTACATACAGATTCCTCATCCAAATAAGGTGAAACTTCTGCTGTGACAGTTACATCTCTCTGTTTTTCAGACTCAGGCAAAATATCTGAAAGACAAAGAAAAAAAGTAAAAGCAAATCAGTTCTCTTTTAAGAAATATTCAGCTACATTCCTAAAAATCATATAACTTCAACAGCATCAAGTCTCAAAGTCCTACTAGTGTAAAGAAAAAAATAGCAATATGTATAATTTTGGAAACCTCCAAAGAAGCTTCACAATTTTATTAGATTTCTACAGACAACTTAAACCTGGATCTCATTCTGGGTTTCTGATTTATGAATGAAAAAGAATTTAGATGCATTCTATAACAAGGTAAGGTACCTGGTAAGGTATTTTTGAAGTTCTGTCCTCACATGCATACGCCAATATACACAGAGTAATGACTTCAAAAATAACACCACACATCTCATGGCACTTTCATCTAAATAATTTGATAATGAATATGTTAAAAAAAAGAAAGATTCTATGTCTAACATCTAATCTTCAGCAAATTCCTCTGTATAAGGAGGTATGTCAAAGTTTTATGTATAGACCATTACTTGCAGCTTGATTAAAATATGTCACCAGATGATTTCTAGGAACTCACTTACATCCATGATACAAAATCTTATGCTGATTCACACATGCAAAAAACAAGTTATACAAATTAAAGCCTTAAAAACCTTGAGGAATTACATAACCTCCTCTTAAGAGTCCAGAAGTAGAGCTCTAGGGTACTTGCATTTTTCTGAAGAGCGCTTATATTTTTTAATATACCAAATGTATGGGAAAATGAAAAATCTGAACAGGAAATAGATAGTTCCTAAAGTAACAAGTAAAGAGTTGACGTAAAGTGGCAATTAACATATTAATTGAATAACTGAGAGCATGAGCACATTCAGAAAGCTGCAATAATTTTATTATACACAGGGTCCTGAAAATTATCTAGAACTAGTAGACAGCACATTATCTCTTTCTAATAAGAGGGTCAAGGGAAAAGATTTTGATGAAGGCAGAAAATAAGTATTCATTTTCTTGTGCTCAGAGAGAAATGCCTCCCTTTACTACAAGAGAAAAAATAAAACCTAAACATATTTCCCCAATACCACCTAGGAAAGTTTAGTCCTGTCTCATACTGCCACAATTCCAAAGAACAGGTCCTGCTATTACATATAGCTCAGCACGGTCCATTCTTTCTCTATCCCTTCTTAACCATTTCACTTCTGGTTGCTTCTTCAAGCTAACTATGATGCAACCTCTGTCATACAGTCATTTTTCTATTAGAAGTACAAGAGAGATCACAATCGAAGTTTACATAAAAGTATCAGCTTTTTGTTACTATTAAACTAAGCCAAAACATGTATGTTTAATCACTTATGTCATCCAGACTGATGCAAGTAACATTAGATTTAAGTTAGTATAACAGTTAAGATTTTAAAATATTTCATCAGTTTATACTGTAAATCCTTATTCTTCCAAATGTATAGAACAGCTTAAGTTCAACAGTTTAATGGTCAGCACTGGACAGAAATACAAGACATTTATGGAAATAACTACTCTAAGGGCTTTTTAATACGATGACCTAATTGTAAATACCTTCCACGTTTGAAAGTCAAAATGAAACAAAGAAAAATTATTTCCATATAAGGGTAGATATTTCCAAAACAACACAAGTTCTAACTGCACAAGCATGAATTCAAAAGACAAAAAAGTCAACAGGTAATTTTAAAGACTGTGCTTAGCAGTAACTTAATGGCAACCAAGGTTCAAGCTAAAGTTTTAAGAAAAAAAAAGCCAAAATAAAACAAAGCCAAAACATCCAAAATTGATAGGTATTCTTCATAAGTAAAATGTTTTGCTGTGTAAAAATGTTCTCATACAAGTTTTACATCCAGTTAAAGCCAAACAAAGCATCATTAGGGCATCTCTCCACAACAAAAAGAGCATTCATAAAAACATCATCTGAAAACACCACTTAGATCAGATTAGCCAAATCGAGGAAGAAAAAGAAATTAAAAAAGAATGGTGAAAAAATAAAAAAAATTCAGAGCAAATTTATCACTCATACCATGACAGTTATTACAAAATTGTAAAAGGACAGCTACAGCTCCTTTCTCTCTCCTTAAATCTTCCAGACAACATGTTGAAACTAATAAACTGAAGTTAATTCACTTCAAATGGATTTGTTCTTTCCATTATGCTTTTCTTTCCCTTGGTTATGATAGACAAAATTGTCAAATACCTATAAGGATGAACTGTGGTAAAAATCAGTGGAATTTATCCACATCTATATGCTTAAACAACACATTACTGGATTTGGAAAATTAAAATCCTGATATAAGTCTGCCATGATAATGGATGAAGTTACACGCAATTACAAAACAAGGAAGTCTTTGTGTTGTAGAACCAAACTCATGCCTGCAGATAAATGTTTTTTATTTTCTAGGAATTTCAACTGTGAGGTTTTCACTTTTTTTTTTTTTCCACATAGAAAAAACATGACTATTTCTTTAATGCATTTTAAGAACATGCTACCTATCATCAAGGAAAAAATTTAGTTTGTTCTTTCTATTTGTTGAAGAGTTTTCCATTGCTTCCTGTAAAATCACATGCTTCCAATTCCCTGCACAAACCAGGATGTTTAAAAACACAGTTATGAAAACATAAATTTTGAAGGATCTCTGTAGAAATTATGTGCCCTTACTTGAATAAAATCAATGCAAGTTGTTAGCAATGTATATAAATTACGGAATTTATCATCATCAGATATGTCACTCTGTTCTATGAGTAAGTCTTTGAATAGTTAAACCAACAGAAAAGTTGCTTTAAAAAAAGTAATTTTTTGTTAATTTCATAACTTAAAAATTCATTTGTATTAATAAACAGAATTTGGCAATACTTTTACTCTCTCTGAAGCCTAACTACTTCTTCCAGTTTTCTTGCCTGTGGGTAGTCCATGCACTGTTGGTTTTTATTCTGAATCCTTGAACTAGTGAGAATTATCTGCAACCTGATGTAAACATCTTCAACCTTCCAACAGCATTATGAAAGTACAAAGAAAAAGCCCTTTACTCAGAGGCTTTACTGTCTATGATTTATATATTTATTTTTCTTAAATACTAAATTTTGTACAGAAATGTAACTATGAGTAAAGTCTGAAAATAAATTTTTTTAAAGTGCTAAAAAAATGTGTAAAAATATAGAACAAGAAATAAGTATACCTTGTGTTTTTGTGGCCTCCCTGATGATTTTCTGAAGCTCCTTCATTTCAGCATTCATTTCTTCATAGTTTATTTCCCTAGAATCAACCTTAGGAGCCTGGAAGAGTGAAGGATCAGTTCCAAGGTATGAACACTGAAGATGGCCATCATCACTCAGAGTGACTATAACACCCTTCAAGTCTCTGCACACAAAAAAAATAAAGCTTACTAAGAAATTGGGAAGAATCACAGAAGCAATAATGTTAATAATACTTATTCCTTAATTCAGACGTCTTCATTAATATTACTCCCACTTGGTGCAATCATACCTAAGAAGGGATTTGGTTTAGATGACTAAAGGGCCCTCAGAATCTGTGAATCTGTACAATCAGGAGAGGTAGTGGAAAGGATCAGAACAAACAAGCTGAATAGACCAGACAGTTGTAACCTATTTATTCATCTAAGTGTTGAAGTTGCAATATTTAGGTTACTATGCAGGAAAAGGAATTTGCTAAATGGAATAGAAGGGAAGGGGAAGAGGAAAGAGGGGTTAGAAGAAACTACAAACAGATGGAAGATGCTCACAAAGAAGACAGCTTTAGGGCTTTGATGGTATCAATAGCTCCCCTAACCAATTCTTTGGCTGCTATTGCAGCTACTGTGCTGGCTTCAAATCCTGGCTGGCTGTTCCCTGCAGTATCCATCTGAAAGGAAACCACATGGATTCAGAGCATTCCCCTTACACTCCCCTGGATCAATACAAGTCAGTGTTTTATTAGCTACACTATAGTCTCTTTTCTCTCAAGGGAAAAGTACTTCATTGCTCCTACAAAAATCTCACTTGTGTTGTTTATCTGATCCATACAATGCAAATGCAAGATTTAGGAAAGTATTTAATAAACTATGAGACAATTGGGACTACTGCCAGCATTTTGATTAATTTGAAACTTATTCCTAACAGAGGAGAAACTGAATAGTAAAGACCAGCACAGAAGTTAACAGTAAATACTAGGAGCATAAATTTTCACTTTATTTTTTTAAATGCCTACTTTTAATTAAATTAAAAGACTGTATTCACTTTCATAATCACAATGTTACACATTCATGCCAGTAATTTGCTCTTACTCCATCCTTAAAATACCTTATAGCAGATACTGCCTTTGCATCAAAAACAACTGCCATAAAAAGCAAAGATAGATCAAATTTAATTCTTAGATATAAAAAGTGATTTGGACAAGAAGGCCTAATTCACTATCACACTAATTAAACCCTGTATAATACTGAATTTATGTAAGCATTGAAGCTTTAACTCATACAGAATTAACAAAAAAATCTTTTAACTTACACTGACACCTTTCAAATGCCTCCTCTAGTACAATAAAAAGGCAGGTAGCTATGTAAAAGTAATAAAATTCTCTCTGGTTTCCTACATGGTCATGTAGCATGTCTCCAGAACACACAGAGAGGAAACCTCAATCCAAAATTTGCCATGGTAATAGTAATTACAAAAGCCAACAGATGTCACAGATTAATTTTGACCACTGATGGTCCAACTGTACTGTTCAAAATGTCTTTTTATAGCACACTAAGGCCACAATCCCAGTGGTGGTTTTACAGCTGCCATCAAATAATCTAGAAAAACTATGTTGTAACTGAGATCATCTGAACTCTGTATAGTTGTAACTGCACACAGGAATGAAGACCCTACTGGGCATTATACAAATAAGTAATTGCTGTAGGTAAGTTTAAGCTTTCTCTTTCTATAGAAAGCAATTGTTACTGAGTGAAAGAAATAAGTCTTCTTGTTGTATAAGGAATGTACAGAAACTGCTTGTGAGGGTTTTTTGGACAAAAGGTACCTCCAGTCAGCCCTTCACTGAAGCTGGAACATGGAATCTGAACTGCCTTCTGAAACAGAACACACATAAAAGGGCTAAAGTTCCCCTCATCTACCATATAAGCTCATCTTAAACAAAAACAGTCTTCTTTTTGGGACTACTGCCTACTGCAACAGAAAAGCTTCCATCCACCACTGCAATTTTTAACATGCAATTTTTCAGCATTCCCTACCAAAAAGGTAAAAGGAAGCTGTCTTTGTAAGGCTGGAGATGCCAAGACTCTCCCAAAAGATACTTGAAGAAAAAGTGGAAGACTTAATACTGATTTTCAACTTACATATCCAGTACCTGTGCTAGCAGCCATCCTGTGAACATCATGACCTTTTTATTACCTGTGAGCTTGGGGCTTGCAGCCTACAGGGACTTTCTGACAAACTGTAAACTATCAGCAGGAACTGAATGAGTCCTGGTTTCTCTCACTACTTGAATATTTATTGTTGACTATAGCTGGTTTCTTTGCTCAAGACTGGGTCTGTTGCTTTAATTACATACAGAACTGCCCATCCTAATTTTCTTATGTCCAAAAAGCTCTGTAGAACACAAATCTGTGGTACATTTACAGAACTGTGGATGGCACATGAAACAAATACATTGGGCCCTGAGTTCTTCTATATGAGCAATGCTAGGAGACAGACTATTATGAATACTTGCACCACAACACAATCTTAATAAGGCATGCAAATAACACCTAATATACAGGATATTGTCAACGCCTGCCAAATACTTGCAAGGAGCATTGTCATATTGGTCGGAGGTGCAGCAAAGTCTTTAAAAATGGGGTACTGTTGAGGCAGATGCTAGCATGCTACTAAATACACTGCCCCACTCTGCTATCAAATTAGAGCAAATAATGACTTTTTTTTTTCTTTAAAGGGGTGGGAGGGCACAACAAGAGAAACAGCATCAGAAGTTTTTCTATAACTGGAGAAAGAAAATTTCTAAAAACAAGACAATTTCTAGAATTGTCCAGCAATGGCTTTGGACAATCTTAAATGTTTTTCCCCAAAGGTATGCATCTGTTAATCTACTAAGGAAAGATCCATGAGGACATCTGAATGTAAATCAAAAGGGCATGAAGAAATATAGCTACAAAGTTAGCAATAAATCTTTGATGATATACTACTAAGGTATAATACATTCAAAAGTGGTTTGTAAATACAGTCCTTGCTATACACATCTCTCAGCTGGCAGTTAACTGCAGTTAATCAGTCTATTGAAAAAGATCCATTTAAATCAATGAGGTGATTTACCTATGTAGATTATGCTTGGCTTAACTTCTGAGTCAGCATTACAGAATGCACATTCAGAAATTCTACCTTAAAATGAACTCATTTTAACCAGATTTTCTGATAGTCATGACATCCTTGAAGTCTACACTATCTTAGAGACAAAAGCATTAGTTTAAGGAAGCAGCATTACAAATTATACTTTTCCTTTGCTTCAGTTAGTGTTCTGCTGGGTCCCAAGAAAATTGTTCAACATGAAACATACATAAGAATAAAAAAGCCTTTCTTAGTAATCTTTCCTTGTTAAAAGTGGTCCATGAATTTGCACATCAATAGAAACAATAAGAAAAATATGGGTAAACAGTTCTAATATATTTTTTGTAATACATTAATTTCTCTGTTGCGATATTTGTCAGCCAGTCAAAATTGTGTTATTTTCTCAATCTTTTTTTAACAGTGGTTAAGGACAGCAGGGGGAGGGGAAGCATATTTAACAGTTTTATAGTAGTTTCCCCACAGCTACTGCTCTCACACAGTATCCCTGCAAATACCATTACTTCATTTGGCACATTTTGCATACAATCTGGAATTTCAATTACTTGTTAAATTTCTTTTATTGTAAAGTTTGGGGTTTTTTTTACTATGCAACACACAATAGTCAGAGTAATAGTAAACCTAAGGGGACATTTTAACAGTGAGGAACTCAAAGTATAAAACAAATTATTTTGATATCTAAAATAACTTCACAGTACAAAGCAGCTCCTACACACATATGGTAATAATTTGAAAAACTATCTTTTATTGGATTCTGGGTAATAATAATGGCATATGTTTTTTGTAGGTCTTCTCTTACTAAACAAATTGCTCACAACATAGTTCTTGAAGAAATTAAAATGCTTTGCATGTTTCCAGTTATATAATACCAAACTGATCACTCAAACAATTGATTTAGAAGTTGAATCTGTAGTTCTGAGTTTTACTTGAACAATACATGCTAAGCTTTGGACAACTCTTATGACAAGGTCTGGTTATTGACACCATTTGCAGCTTTAATTATTTATATTTATAATAGCTCATAAAATTTCTACTACAATTTCAGAATTAGTCTTAATTGCTATTACTCAAACCAACCATTTTAAAAAAGAAGATTCTCTGCAATAATACTTTCCATTCCTTATCGATAATGTATTATTTAAAAACTACTGAATTAGGAAAGTAATTCTTGTAATTGTCCTCAAGCATTTTGACTCCATTTCTCTCCTCATTTTATCACCCTCTGAGGTAATTATAGGCAAGAGCATACCTCAATAGCATTTTTAGTTTAGAGCTTTTGAAAACCTAAATTATTCTAAGTTCACTGCCATTTCAGCGTCATTTTAAGCTGTAACTACATGAAGTATTTGACAAAACACTGAAGGAAGATCAGACTTGGAGTAACTAACTATAAGAATTTTCTAACATGAACTAATAAGAATAAAAGTATAAAGCCCATCTTACTCTTATTAAACACATACTAAATAATCTCAAGTACCCCCACAGCTGAATATTCAAAGTACATCCAGTGTGACTCAATACAAGCAACTACTGATACCTAATTGTCCTGCACATCTGTGGAGCACTCTCAGGCTTCTTTAAAATGCTTTCCTCAGTAAAAAAATCTTGGTTCAACTTACATTAGAAGTAATGCTCATGTGTGTAAGCTTTCCCCATTCTTCTATTACACATGAAAACAGACAATCACATTACTCTCAAAATTTAGGATTCTTTTAAAACTATTTATATTATATATTTAACATGCTTTTCACACTCTGCAAAGGGCATGCAAACAAATAATGTAAATATAGTGCATAAATATAATTGTTTAACAATATATAATTATAATATAATTATGTTAAATAGCATAAAGTAGCTGCTTTACAGAAAAGTGTTCTTCATCTTTCCCATTTGTATGATACCTTAGGATGGCTGAACTTAACAGAATACCAGATACTAATCTAGTTTAAAAAATTATTAAATGCATGCAAGAAGAAGAGGGAAACGAAACATTATTTCATCTTGATAACCAATGGAAAAGCCATTAAAAATAGAAGTTATGACTAGAACAACAGGGTAACATTTATTACCTCTTATAAACACTGAAATGCAGAGAGCCAGAACTGAGTAAAACCTGAATGTGGCCACTTTAAATGGCTGAAGAACTCTCCACCTTTCAAATACTACATTGGTACTTTTTTTCCCTACTTGTGAGTGAAGACATCTCCACAAGCAACTTTACCTGGTGACACTACATAGCAAAACAACAAATTAGCTAGCACCAGGACAAACTCTCACCAGGTTTTAGCTTTTGTTTTCTCCTTTTGCAGTTTTCTCCTTGAAAGAGACTCTTTGCCTAAAATGCCATCCAGCAACCAAATAAAAAGAAGCATTTTCTATCAAACGAAACAAAACAGAAAAAGAAATGGAAAGGAAAAGACTGTTTTTATTTTGACTGCCAAGTTAAAACCAAGCACTATTCACAGAAGTTTGGGAAGGGGGTCCTTTTCTGCCAGAGCACTACTGCCACCTGCGGGGCAGCAGAGCTTTCATACAGGTGAGCCCTGAGAGCTACAACATCACATTATGTGCACAGCAGGTGTGGAGTTTTTTTACCAGGGTTAGTATAACAGCTTAACAGTCATTTCCTTGGCAAAAGGGAATCTTACCAGGGTAGTATTTAACAATGTATGCCCTGGGATAGACATCCCTGCACGAGACAACCTTCTGGTCCCTCCAGGAGGGAACACACACACCACACACTAACACAGGCAGGCTAGGCATGAAATTTAACCTCATGCTACAGAAGTTGTGTACAAAATGCAAAATTTTACCTAAAGGATTAACTAACTTTGTTTCTTGTGGTTTTAAATATAAAATAAAAACTATTTCAGAAGCAGCAAAAGTTTTATTTAAAAATTACAGCAGATATCTATCCAAAATGCAGTTTTAAAGTATAATTTGTCACCAAGTAGAATAAAAACATAATATTCAGAGTGACGACACAAACCTCCAGAAATATATGCTCTTGCTTTAAGCAAAAAAATTTAAAGAGCACTGAAGTACAATGTAATAAAGGAAAAATTCATAATTTACACATTGCATTTCTTAGTATCATAGTTCCATTATCTAAGACAGTGGCATTAGCAGAATTGAAAATGAACATGAGGACTGACAAGAAAATCTGATTACTTTAGTAAAAGCGCAGCCTATATGTCAGAGCTCTAAATAATAAGAAACAAGAGAAATTGCATTGTGATGTCTCTGTGACAGTACCAGCATTAGCAACAAGAAAAAAATTACGACCAACTGTGACACGTTTAAAACATCTCCATAATCCATTCTCTTTTAGAGCATATTTCTGTATTTGCACTTCCTCCATGTGAAATCTACAATCTGTTTCAAGCCCAAAGCCCCCCACTAGCAGACAGGTATATAACAGCTTTCAAAGGTTCAAAGGCTGTACTAACAGCTATGCCATGTGAATTTAGGACATGGAGAGCCTCAAAAGTTTATCCTTCCTCTAAACCTTTTCTTCTCCCACTTCAAGATGGTGGTTAGAGTCCATATGACTTCAGGCAAGCTGGAGAGGCCCCTAGGAGCTCTGCTTCCAACATAAAAGAGATGGAAGGAGCTTCGCTGATAAAATCTACACTCTAGTAAGTTTATCATTCTAGATGAAGTTTATTTTTAATGGTTGGCTTCTTATAAGATAATGCTGGGAGATACACAAGGAAAATTAGATTATGCACAGATTATAAAGACGGCAACAAGAATAACCACAATGTGTCTTTAAAACAGATTAATTCTGAAAGCTTGAAGAATTACATAAATTTAAAACACTCAACTCAAATTAGTTTACATCTCTTTCTCCTCACAGTTGCCTGCAAGTTTCAAAATTCATCAGCATTTCAGTAAGGAAAAAGTGTGCACACTTTCTACTATCACTTTCAACAATATTTATAATTGTGACCTCGCCCTGTCTGGTAAAGAACAAAGCTGCTTTTTCAAAGCATCTCTAGCACTTTGCACTGCTTGCTGCCTCTCAGTTCTACAGCTTGACATAAATGTCCCATGTGCTCCTCTTTGTACAAAAAAAACAACTGAGACTTTTCATAAAACTGTTTTTCAAACAAGGCATCCAGCATTTTCATGGGTAGAGTGTCAGAATACATCCATAAACTCCCACCCACTGTTCAATAACCAGCTCCAAGACTGAGAGTTCAGAACCTGATACAAGTTATAGTCCACTCTGTCACAACTGGCACAGAAAAATTGTGGGTTAACAAAAAAAACCCCATTATATTTGTTTAAACACAAGGATCTTATTTAAAATACTAGATCTTATTTAAAATACTTGCCTTCTTGTTCTTGAGAATTTACACTTTTAAGATTTTCTCTAGAACCACAAAGATAAGAATATTTTATGTGTTATTCTAAAGTTGAAATCCTTACAAAATTATATGACTGTAAAAAGTAGGTTTTTTGAAAAAGCAAATAAGTGACATGCAATAAAATTAGGAGAACTGGCAATATGGGAATGTGCTTAGCATCATAGAGCAAACACCATTTGAAGCTAGCTTGCTAGAAAAGCCAGCCCTGAATCACAGTATATGCTGGACATAGTATGTGGCACATCTATGTCTTTCAGGATCAGAATCCTACTAAAGTAAAGAAATACAATCACATTCATATTTTGTGGCTAGGATACATGTATTAAATTTATCTCTTCAAAAGACCTTTGAAACGGGTCATATTTTCTACTGCCATCTCTCAAAAATCCGGTGCCAAATCAGCGATGAGAAAAGCAGAAGCAGTTTTTTTTTCTTTTTTCCCTTAAAAATATTTATTTAAAATGCAATAAGTAGTTTAAGTAGAGATTCTAGAAATCTCTGCATTTAACTTCTCAGATCAGGCAACATTCTTACAGAACACTCAAATAAAAATTTATATATATACATGTATATAACTGAACAGTTCATACCGTATGTCATAACTGGCATTGCCTCTATTACAGTACTACTATACAGAAAAGGAAAATCTTTCAACAAACTATAAAGTTTGATTCCTGCAGCTTTCTTTCCATAAAACTGTGTAATAAGTGCTAAGTTTTGCTGGGTTTATATGTAAGTTTTGCCATTTTTATACAGTGATTCTTTAACAGTTGTGGTAGCTGTGGTGATGTCAGTTATAATAAGGAATAACAGATGGGCTGGGATGAAGAACAAAGTATTTTCAAGCATCTGGATAGCTAAAAAATTCAGTGAGGGAAGGCTTATTTTGACTCCACCCATTATTACCATATATGCAGTTGCACTTTTACACCTTATATACTTAATTAAACTACAACGTTTCTCCATTTTTTTCCAGTTAAATTCAATTCCTGCTACCTTACTACTGTTTGGAGCTACATATAAAGCACGTCCATCTAACCACCCAACATACTACAATTCTGTAGTGGAAAATAAGTTTTAATTTCAAGTTCATATTTGAACCAAGCAGATGTTAATATTCTTTTAAATTCAAACACTTATTAACATGATTACATAGAAAATTAATTTTCAGTCCCTTCGTTAGTCATATAGTCTCCACTTCTTTATTATTTATGCAAGAGGAAAGACTCATACAAGAACAACTTTATAAATTTTAGATGTAATGATTCACTTTGTCTTATAAGTAGTAAGAAAATTGGACACTACTATAGCAATATAAATCAATAATTTTTCAGTGATTCAGTAAGCCGCAGTATTTCCTTCATCTCAGTGCCACAATGCGACCTTAAAGTAAAAAATTTTAGTCTCTAATTCAGAAAACTCAAATAGTGAACTGCATATGTCAAAAAATTAACACCAATAGCCTATGGATAGCTAGTTTAAAGAGATGGCTGATTAATATATTACTATCTGACACAGCCATAGTGGGCATGTGGTTCATGTACCAATGTTAGGAGTTCAGGCATGACCCCGAACTCAAGACTGCAGCGATCATACTTGGAGAAGCAGCACTAGCAATTCACAGAAATCATTTCTTGAACACAAACTGAGCAAAACAGAATCAGTGGTGATTCCGTGAGACCCTATGATATATTTATGGGATCACTGTTCTGAATAAACCTAGGCAGATTTGAAGTTCATAAAGAGCTGAAATGTGGATAAAGCTTGCTAAGTAACCCTGCTTGTCATCTTGAACATACAAAGTCTACTTTATTTCCTGACTTTTCAACAGTTTCATTTGCTTAAAAAAGAAAATACATTTTTTCCCCATCTCAAATAATGAAAATCTATTTACCAGCTTAACTCAAGCTAAAAGGTTGAGTGCTGGAAATTAAATATTTTAAGAAACTCAGAAATTCTAATTCTTTGGAGGTGATAAATTACTTCCACATAAAAAAAACCTTTCCAGACTTCTTTATATTTCCTCTCCACTACCAAGTAAAATTATATTTATCTATCAAATAAATGAAAGTGAAAGCAAATATTCTAACTACTTTCATCAACTTGTCCATACCTGTCAACCCCAAGTAATAAAAGCAACTTCACATTTTACAAGGCACATATGTCATTATGTGGTTTATTCTTTTCAAGAATCTTTCTTCCATGAAGAACAGTCCTGCTCACACATATAGAGGTACATACAAATGATCACAAAACAAAATTGGTTACTATATTCTAATTCCCAGATGTAGCTCCCAAAAACAAGAGGCACTACATATGCAAAGCATCCAATTACCTATAGACAAGTACTACAGAATCACATATGCTGAGCTGGAAGGGACCCACAAGAGTCCAACTCCTGGCCCTGCACAGGACAACAGTGTGCACAACTGACTATATAAAGCCACAAGTTCTGAAATAATGGGTAACAAATGTGGGAAATATAATCACAATTTGTCATATTCGGAACAGGTGACTTACCCCAAACACAAACTCACAAATCTCTACCTCACTACAGTGGCTCTAATTTTTTTCTTTTGGGTATTACTAACCAAATTCTAATGTGCCTGAAGGGGAAAATATCCTTCATTCAAACATTACATTTGCCGATAAACTTGTGCCTGAAGTGCTAAGAATCTTCAGTAGAATAGAAACAGAAGAAATCTCTTTCCCACAACACATTCCCTAAACTTTAAGGTAGGCTTCCTGTTAGAGCTGCGCTGATAAATGCCACATGAAATCAACCTTTTTTTTGCCATATGGATACCACCAGACTTAATTTCTTGGTGGATAGTCAAAAGTACAAATAACCAAAATTAGGGACATCGTGAAACACTGATTTGAAGAAAAGAGGTATTTGAGCAATTTTGCAGTCTGTTTCATTTTAAAAGAAAAAAAATCAGGCTTTTAACATTCACAGGCTTATCAGATATAACTTGAAGACTTGTATAAAAACAAAACCAAGAAATAAAGTGGACAGTAGTGAACTTTAAAAATGTTCAGAAGAAAAAAAAAGTCTCCAGTTTAAAGGCTTCATGCTTTCCTATGGCAAAACATGGGAACATAACTTGGTAGTAATCAAAACTGAAACCCCTTTCCTGAGACTACATCCAAACTCTATATATATAGTGTATATATAATACTCTATGTGGTCCAACTCAACTCACACTGGCATTTCAGATGTTTGTGACAGAAATATCCCAGAGGCTGGCAACACAAGCTATTTTGCTTCAGACTGAATGCACCTTAACATAATGTTCTAGTTTCAGGCCAATCAGGACAGAGTAATTAATACTCAGTGCAATCAATCGGCCATTAAAAGATGTATTCTTAGAAACAGTTCTGCCGAGTGTCAAATAAATAAAAAAGTAGTTGTCTAGGTATTATTATTAACTCCAAGGACCTTTTATGGTCAAGCACATGGAGACAGAATAATTCAGATACAGAAAACAAATATGACTTGTGAAAGGATCACAAAAAGTGAGAAGAGAAAGAAAGAGACAGAGAGAGAAATCTTAACCCATCTCAAGAAGCATCAACCAGGGACAAATTCATAGCATTTAAAATCCTAAGTGTGAGAGATACTGCTCATAAAACTTCCTCTGCAAAGGAGATGTGGAAGAACCAAGAAGGTCTTAGAAAAGAGATGTCTCATGAAACAGAAAAACAAAAACTCAAGGGTAGGAAAAAAGGATATGGACTTTAAAGTCAATTCTTTGAAGCTATTTACATAATTATGGTGGATACCAAGCAAATACTGCTGCTTACAACTACTATTTCAACACTGACGTTTTGAGCAGAGTAGGAATTCTTGTCATTTCTTTGTGTAACTTTACTAGATTTCAACTACAGCATATGGACAGTTTCTCTTCAAACCACTCTAGAAAGGTTTGGAAAGGGCTGTTTGTAGATCTGGTCAGGGGATGTTTGGGGGTTTTTAATCAACTCAGGCAGAACACCTAAACCATTTTCTTCAACAGTTTTCAGCTTCAGTGAGAATGTGTTTGCACAGCCATAACTTGAAGGGTAACAACCCAGGGCAGTCAAAAACATAATTGTACAAGCAGGCTCATTCATTCCCCTGCTTATCTCCAGGGAAGATAAATTTGTGCTGAGACAAAGACATAAGCAGTTAAAATTAATTGAAACTGCCAGTGTAAGTGGTTACACTTCTGAAGCAATCCAGACAGTATGAAATATGTAGGAGTCCCCTTGACATTAAAAATATGTCAGAAACACTAACTAATAAATATTAAAAGAACCAGAATATAAACTCCCAACAAAATAAGGGACAAACTTCTGTAACAATTACTAGAACTGAACTTCCAGTTCAGTAACTAGTTACAGATATATTCAGGGAAAACCCAGAATAAGATAAACACTCAATTTTGCCTGCAGTTCAAGTTCCTGATCACAAGCATTTATAGCAAATTTTCAACATCCTAAAACAGAGCATTAAGGTTTTGACAGAGGGCAAAAAAGTGTAATTTAACAGCTTAAAAATGCGTAACTTTTGGAGTGCAGAAACACCTAAAAATGTTCTAAGTAACCACTTTGCCTTGATTCTGTTTTTTCTTCCATGTTTCTGAAAATGTGATGGAAATCAAGCAGTCTGTACTGGAATTAAATCTCAAATGTTGTAGTATATTATTATCTTTATCTATATACTGGTATTGCAATAGAGAAATACTGTACTACATGTTATTTTAAGAGGAAAAATTAATTCATAAACAATAAGGAGGGGCATACACTGGAATCACAAGCTGCATTTGTGAGGCAATCACTACTCCTGCCCCAAGGGATTTACATAAAATAGCTTCTAGCATCTTTCTTATCCAGCAAGCTAGAGTCACACATTAGAAGTAACGGACATTAGGCCTAAGGGAGAAAATACAAACGAATGTGTATGGACTGTAGAGACAACTGTTTCAGAATGCTCCATTTACTTTGTAAGTATTATTGCAATAAAAGTGAAGAAAGTAATTAATTGGCATACATCATATTTAAGGCACTTCAATCTTTCAGCAGTGTAGGATTAACAGCTTTATGCTTATTAAAGTCCTTAATATTATTTATGCTACGGTAGTGCTGTGCTCAGAGGCCCCAGCTAAGACTGAGGTCTCTCCTGAGTACAAGAAAATCATTATGATATTGACCCACAAAAAATTCCCTTCCAAAATATTTTTTAAAACACAAAAAAAACCCCACATATGCCCCGTTAAAGCCAAATTATTATCTCTACAGGCTTTACTACAGTTTTTGCTGTTTAGCTCATCCTTTTTTTTTAATGCCAGAAGGAAGTACAAGCACACTGAATATTTGCCAATAGACAGGCACAAGCATAACTCAGAAACATACAGCCCTGGACCTCTCCCTGCCTTTCAGACCACTGGGTGTAACCACACATAAGCGTCTTCATTTATCAGTACCTGTATAAGGAGGTTTGCATAACTAGATTGCTGTCTCCTTACCTGCCAAAGAACACAACCCCAAGTCAAACCATGGCATCTGTAAGTCTGTGGGAATTCTGAATCTAACTGGCAAATTGAGCTGGGACAGATTTTAGGCTGTCAGATTTCTCCCTAATATCAAACTCCTGAGTGTTGAAGTTCACAGGGAACAGGCAGAATCTGTATAAACATTTTAGATACATTATTGAAACAGACAGTTCAATATAATGGGTTTCCAAACAAGTAATTGTATATACAAATGTTAGTACAATCTTCTATTGTAAACAATGTGTTTTTTTCAAAATTTTGTAATACAAATATTTTTTCATACTTCAAAAGCTGTACTGTCATATTCTGCATAATTAACTTCTGGGTTATACTAAGTGGCCCACTGAGACTGTTCATTGTATTTCACTTGTTTAAGATCTGTTGGATGAAAGCCAGCCCAACTCTCTCCAGAGACTAAAAGAACAAAAACATTATGATTAAAAAAAAAAAAAAAATTAGGTATCTATTAGTAACAAACAAAACACAAACATCCCTTAGCTTACTCTGCACAACTCAGTAAAGCTAGCTAGTCAGACGTTCTATTTCCATTTGTTTGGAGGTAAAATGCTTGACTTATGATCAAATGTTTAGCAATCCAGTGTATGTTGGCCCAGCAGCAACCAGCCTGCTGAGGATCAGATGATCTGTGTGACAAGGACACTCCTACATATCCCCTATGGTCATAGGCACTGGGCAACCAGCACCCAGCCCAGCTCTGGGGGCACACATTACAGGCATAAACTGGATTGTCTAAAAACACTGGCTGAACCTTTCTGTGGTTTGCTTATTTCAGTGACAGTCACAGCACAAGTTATGAACATGTCCTACCTTCTCTTCGCCCAATCCCCCACCCAACCAGTTTTTCCCTAATCTGTTTTATGCTTCTTTTACAAAAAGACTGCAAAGTCTGTTGCAGTGCAACCCTCGGCAATTTAAACAGTTCCTTTATTTCCATAATTTAACACTGGATTTTAATCATCTGTTCCAACAAATCATCTCTGGAATGCATATGCTCTTAAATGCTTAATGAAGAACAGATTTTCAGTGAGATTCCCTGTTTTCCTGTCTCAGGGAAGAACATTGCCAGATTGCACAACCACACTTTTCATCCTTTTCAAAAAGATGCTACCGGGCTGGAGCTATGAGACTCCAGGTTCAAACTTCATTCAAAAAAACCATAAAACCTAAAGCACAATAAAGCAATTCTAGTACTGTTCTAGTACACTCATTAATGAAATGAACATTTTACAAAACAAAGGAAAGAAACTTAGAATTTTCCTTTTAAAAGTTACCTTATTTGTTACATACCTCAGAGCTGTTTGTTAGGATCTAGAAGCAAATTACACAACCAGAGATAAATCTAAGCAAAAAGTAAACTTTAACAAGTTACTTACTGAAAATTTGCTACTTTCACTGATACAGGAATGCAGGGAAGTTGAGTTGCCCATTTCAATGTAACATCTTGATAAACATTCAACATTTTACTGTGGTTTGCAATTAAAGTGTTTATTGTTCCTTCTTGCACTGTTCAAAGATAAAAAAAAACAATTTTAGGATGGAAGACTTTTCAAAAGCAGGTATTTTTCTTTGAGACTTATATAGTTATGTTCTATTTTTAAGCCATTAGTTGTTATAAATTAATTTATTATAAAGCATCAAAAAGTTACCAAAGTTACACTGACACTAACCAAGGATATATGAGATTAATTATGGATACCAATTTCAATTGCATATTACACAATCCATGCCACAACTTTCTAAGATTCTGGCCAGCCATGTTTGGTAATTTAAAACATGACAAAGACTCATAATGGCCATGCTGGCATACCAGGATAGATATGACAAAATACACATTGATTAAATATCTGCTATTACACTATTCATTAATTCTTTACCTTGTGAATGCCAATTAAATGTGTATGCATTTACAGAGTTTATTTATAGTATAATTCAAGTCAGAAAGTATAAAATGTGAAGGTTGCTAAGATCAAATTTCTAAAGATTAAAATATTTTAAGTTCAAAAGGAGACATACTGTCAAAAATTTATCAGATAGTTTTTGAAACATTAAAAGAGAATAGGTATTAAGAGTCTATAATTCTAACCAAGTAATTTCCATCAACGTAATAACAACAAACTTTGATATTTTAAGAATCTGTAAGTATCAAAAGGTCATAAATCAAAAGGTCCTCAAATAGAAGGCCCTCAAACATTAGTTTACTCTTCCAAAGACTGTCATTCTTCTGTGTTTGTTGCTTTGATAGCCTAGGCAGCAGACAAGTACCTCAACTTGGTGATAAGAAAATATTTAGATTCTAAAAGCTATGACACTTCACAAAAAGTAACATTTGAAAATAAACCTGCCTCGTTCAAAAAGAGAGCTTCAAATTCTGTGATTCTACAGATCACAGACTCACAGAACCATAAAATGCCTTGGGCTAGAATGGACCTTAAAGACCATCAAGTCCCAACCCCCACTAACGTGGGCAGGGACACCTCCCATTAGACCAGGTCAATCAAGGCCTTATCCAACCTGGCTTTCAACACTGCCAGCATCAGGGCAACCTGTTCCACTGTCACACCACCCTCACAGTAAAGTATTTTTTCCTAAATGCCTAATTCCTATTATCTAACCTAAATGTCATGGGCAGGGACACCTTCCACTAGACCAGGTTGCACAATGCCCCATCCAACCTGCTTATTCAGAAAAATATATTTATTCAGTGGTTAAAAAAAAAAAAATTTAAAAAGTAACCAAGCTAAAGTTAAATCTTCCTTTTACAAACCTGAACAGTAAGGAATGAAGCAACTCGGACTGTAATCAAGCTTTTTCATGAATCGTATTTGCCCATTATCCTTTAGGCAAAAGAAGTTTCTCTCACCAAGCACAAAAACTGAAGAAACTCCCTGATTAAATGAGACAACGCATATATCCCGTGCTTGCTCTCCGATGTTTAAAACCCAATCCACCTTCAAAAGAAAAAGCATGCTCCAGAAATCAAATGACAACTGCATATTAAAGACAAAACTTTGAGAAGGCTCAGAACGAATCAAATTACATATCATTAGCATAGATAGAAAATCAAACTCAAGGTCTTTTTCTGGATAAGAATTATCCTCTTACTCTGAGGACAGTCAGTAACTTTCCTTAATGTGACTCAAGCAACAAAAACTTCTTTTTAAAACACTCATGAATTGTTGGCTGTGCAGTTCAGTTAAGTACAGTTAGAATTTAAAATACACATTCCATTCAAAATGGAAATGCTTTATACTTTAACTAATGAATCCAGGAATAGATATTTAGAATCATTTCCATCTACCTCTGCACATGCTCTTGATTATTAAGGACAAGGATAGAGAGAAAAAGGTGACAATTTATTCTACCAATATATGTAAATGGAAAACTAGACAAACCTTTTAGGTGTGTAAGCCAATATTTCTGCTTGCAGTCACTCACGTACACCCTTTAATCTGGAGAATTTTTGTGTGTCATAGTTTGTTTACTTCTCCAACTACATACATTGATATAATAAACAACTACTTAGAAATCCTGCCTCTCCTGTCTTTAAAAAATACTACTGCTTATTGATACATTTCACTGGTTTGTTTCTTCTCCTCTGAGAAATTTCAGCTAAACACGCATGCAAAAAATGCTTTTGACTTCTGCCAAGCTGGTTAAACAGAAATTTAGAATTTTGAAGTAACAATATATCAAAGTTCAACTGTCAGCACTTCCTATATGAACAGCATCAATCATTTTGCTTAAAGAGCATAGAATGTGTCAGCAAATATCCTGGCATATCTGATATATGAAACTGGAAGTGCATTCTTAAAAGTTAAAGGGAAAAACCCATGTTTATTATGTTTGCTTCCGTGCACACTTCACATTTTAGATTTTAAAAAACTGTTTCATTTGTAGTATATCTGATGAAGTCTCCAGGTTTTTTATTTATAGATTGCTTTCTCCTACTTCTATATGTAGAATTCAGACTACATAGATTTGAAAAATTCTATGATTAGCCAGTGGAAGGAAGACACTCTCCCAATACTTTACTGTTGTACCTGAAATAATATGAATCTAGCATTTTATATATGCAGTATATTTAGCAGACAAGCAACTCTACTGCAGGACCACATAGAATTAAATTCTCTTCCTCTTAAGAGGAGGCAGCTCAAATATTAAACAAATTAGTGACAGGGACCTCCAGAAGACTATTGAATCCACAGGTCTTTGACAAAAAGAGTTCAGGACATTATTTATGGAAACATTTCACTGTGAATTTTTCTCTAAGTACAATGGATTCCCCAAGGAGAATGAGATTAATTTTCTACATTACAAAGTCACATCAGATTTCATTTAAAAACATGAGCAATAATTCAGGTATACCTATCTATTCTTACTACAGTGTAGGTTCTGTATTACAAAGATTGCCTTGGTAATAGTTATTTCCACTGCAGTAGTTTTTCTTTTCTCATTAGAACAACAGCAAGTTTTAAGGTCCAGCCTTAAACAACTGAGGGCCAAAGAAATCTTAATAGAAATCTACTGGAGTCTTTCTATTGCCTTTAGCAGCAATTGGATCAGACCCTTTGGATCAGATCCTCTGTCAGCAGACAATGTTTCCATTCGTTACTTAGCATCAGTCATTTCAATATGTGTGCAGTGTTCATACAGGGCACATAAAATAAACAGGTTTTACCGCAAGTCTTTTTCCAGAACTGAGTTTTCGCTCTTCTGTGTCTTGTCTTTCATCAGCATCTGTCGCAAATGCCAGCACTTGGTACCTGTTACAGGCGGTTTAGAAATATCAAAAAAAAAATAAAATTATATCTTTGTAGTTAATACCTCTACATTAAGTAAAAAATAAAAAATAATTATTGTGAGTATACATACACAGTAAAATCACAGTCTAAAAGGATGGTTAGAAAGCCTACTGCAACATGTCTACCATCACCAAAGATGTTAAGACTAATATCAGTGTAGGATAGCAGCTAAGTGTAAAGCTAGAGATTAAAATAAGCATTTTTATTCAGATTTTATGTAGAGTTAAAATAAATTCAGTCTAAATATTAGTAAATAGAAGTAGAGACCACAAAGCTAGAAGAAACAAATTATCAAACTGTGAAATTGGAATTCTAACCAAAAATTACTTTTTTCTGCTCTTATTAAGCTTTTAGAAAACTTCCTAAACCACTCAGAAATACAGTCTGCTCTACCTAATAGTGAAACTTGCAAGCACCTCCCTTAAGTAAACTAAGTGGCTCCAATCTAAGAGACTGCAGTGAAGTGGAATCAGTAGGTGGCACATTTAGCAAAAGCTGGAAGGTTTGTGGTGGTTTTGATTATTTTAATTGCCAACAAGCCATACTAAGAAAAATTGGCAATGAAGAATGAACAATTAATTGTTTGAACAAACAATATCAACTGCCATAAAAGCTCTGCACATCTATCTGTCCTCTTTACACCTGTGCAATCCTCAGTGCTCAAACTGTGTCCTCATTGATTCTTCTGTAACTGTTTCCTGAATTTAAGGTTTAATTTCCTGAAATTAAGCTGGTATCAAAACTCACTGATCTACCCCACTTCCTGTGTATGCACACAGATAATCTGTGGAATACTGAAGGTTTCTACATAAGTGAAATAAACAATAGAGTAAGATCCAACTTAAACTTATCCAAAAGACAGCATTTAATTCTTGAACTCATGGAGTGCCATCAGCTCCTAAGCTTAAACCAACACAATTCTGAATGTTCCAACTCAATCTAAAATAGCAGTACATTTTTTTCACTGTCAAAGCTGGAGATTTAAGATGATGAAAACAATATTCCTCACATTTCATGCATGTATTGTGGTGCAGCAAAAGGACAAGGTGTAATGGCCATACATTAAACCACAAGAAGTTCCTCCTCCATGTGAGGAAAAACTTCTTTACATTGAGGGAGACAAAGCAGTGGAACAGGCTGACTGGGAAGTCATGGAGTCTCCCTCCCTGGAGACAGACACAGCCCATCTGGATATTCCTGCTCAAGGTGACCCTGTCTTGGCAAGGGGCTTGCACTAGATGATCTCTGGAGGTTCCTTCCAACCCTAATTATCCAGTGATTCTCTGCTTGCTACTGAAGTATTTCAGTTTCTAAAATTGTTTTACTTTCAAAAGTAAACTATGTACTTGGAGAAAGAAATCTAATTGTTTAAGGTGAATGCCATGACCTAATGAATAATACTGAGACAGCTGTTTTTAGTACAACTAGGATATCTTTAACTGTCCTCTGTATTGTAGGAGAAGTTGCAGATTCACAGAATCAGCAAATAAGCTGAGTTGGAAGGGAGCCAGAAGAATCCTGACCTAACAAAATTTTCTCTTCACCATATTTTACTGATAGTCTTGAAAATCACTTTAACATTTTATTAACTAATCAGAGATGTAATACGGAGGTTTCAAATCAAGCTCACATCAAGCAGCAATATATACTGATATTTAAGCACCAGCTACCTGCATACAGTCTTTCATGAAAAAAAACTCAAGCCACTTCCAATTCAGCTATCACATCAAGCATATACGAGGCATTTGGCTTTTAGATCTTGAAAGAATTCAGGATCAAGACACTAAAAATTGCTTTCAAATGAAGCTATTGGTCTGTAAGAGCTATAAGAAGATGGATAATTTCAAGTTTGGCAACTTATTCTGCTAATAACTCTAGACAGAAGTGTTGTATTTTTATTCAATACCATAAAAATAACTTCTCTCCTCCGCATTTCTGTTTTCTTCACTTAAAAAGGATTACTTAACCCTGTTCTAATGTCCTAATATTTCAGACACACACTAGAGATTAGTTCCATTAGTGTCTTAACATTTGACACTAAAGACCAATAACCAAGTGAAAAATTCCTTTAAAACTGTATCCCTACAGTAAGAATGGCACACTTTTGAATTAGTAACAGACTGATGAATAATTGTAGCCCCATTTTTTGTAAAGGTCAAGAATCTGAACATAATTTAAACATATGAAATGTTCATTTTAAAGGAAGAAATGTTTCTTTATTCCTTGACATTAACAGACTATATTATAATTTTATTCTAATATTGTATTAGAAATTTAATTCTAAATTCTTAGGAAAATTAAGAATTTTCTATTAAATTACTTTTATTTGCAACACATATATCTTGTCCAGTTTTAAGAAAACAATACATGACATCTATAATCTGATTAATCTTAACCAGCAAAATAAAAAGAATATTGCTTGAGAACTATAAATGACAGAATAGGGTAGTGTGACAAAGCATCATGTTTGACTAACATTCCCTGGATTAGATTCCCACTGCATTATTTATATTTCTTTATATAAAGAAATATAAATATTTCTTTCTTTCTTATTTTCTTTAATATGTATGATTACCTCTGAAAAAAATCCTTAAGGTACTTGCCCACTCCTTCAGCCTCATGAGATTCCTCTGAATGCAGCCCTATCTAGCCTTTTTTTATTAGTCACTTCCAATAATTTGACATTGTCCTTGAATTTTGGGACATGCATTCTCTCCTTCTATCCAGGATGAAGATGTTTAAGAAATACTGGCTCCAGTATCATCATCACTCATCTTTGGCTGCTGGTTAGAACTGTGAACAACTTCTGCTCTGTAAGCCTGACAGCTCTGCCATTTTCACATCCATCTTAGGGGGAGTGGATTTTAGTCATCACAGGTAGTAGCTCTGCCCCAAACACCACCACACCCCAATGTGCCGCCCCAATGTGTATTGATAGAGATTCAATAACCCTAATATTAGTCCTTTGTGAGAACAAGGGTCTGCAACAGGGAAACATCTTGTTTGAGAAAGGCTTCACAGCAGACGTCCACCACAATGTCCCACTGCTTAAGCATCCATCTGATTCTAAACAGATGGATACTTGATAAACTCTCAACATAGTGGTGGCATCACTGAGCCCCATGGACTCAAGCTTTTCCTCCACAGTAAACACAAATGCCCCCTTGTCTGTCTTTCAAAATCTTTCACATTCTCTTCCTTATTCTCCATTAGACTTGTGTCTGGTTGGCCTTATGATAAACAGTCCCCGCGCTTGGAGGAAGTGGAAACGTCTTGCGGAGTCTTTATTTTCCATATTGTTCTATTTTTCTAAATGTTGAACCCATAAACTTAATATGGTCACAAACTAAAATAGCTCACAACAGTTTCATCCATGTTCCAATGCTGAAAGCACAGACTAGACTGAACTAAAGCAAGGAAAAAACCTGGCACTTGGGAGCAACAGAGCCTTGATAAACTGGTAGACTTCCTACCTTTATAAAAATAAAATAGGACATAAAGTCCTCAGGACTCACAGCACACTTTCCTCTATGACTGTACTGAGACAGTAATCACTCAGCAACATACAACATCTTGCCTGCAACTACTTGCTTTTGGATACTCCAGTAAAGGCATTAAAAATTAAGCAAGATTACTTTCAATGTTTACCCAGTAAATGATACCACTGAAGTATACTATAATTACTGAACATAAACACATACTTGTAACTCTCAACCTGCTGACAGGAAGACACTGTAATGAAAGAGTCGGTGCGAGAGCTGTAAGCCAAGGGACCAGGCAGAAGAAAACCAGGTAAAAACCGGCCAAAAGCATAACTTTCTTGTTCAAACAACATGAGCATCCCATCCATGGACTGTATGCAGATCAAATCTCGACCTAAGGGAAGCAACAGAAAGAAATACAAAGGAAACAAAGCAATGTTACTTGTGCAGTTTTAATACTAAAACCATGAGTTAAATTAAATTACATTAAAATTGTACTCATAAATAATCCTAACAAAAGTAAATTTTCCTTTATGGGAGTGTTTACTAAGAGGAAAAACACTAAATATTCCAACCTTGTTAAAAGCTTACTTTCTAAAATAAACAAAATAGACTGTGGGGGCAATAATAGCATACACTTTAAAAAAAAAAAAAAAGCCACAGCAAGATATTTTATTTCAAAACAAAATTCCTAAGGATATAACTATTACAATTTCAGTTTAAAGAAATGTTTCAATGTTCCCAAAACACCAATTTATTCTGGTTCCTAAATGCTTCCATACCTTACAAGTAGTCATAACAGCTGTGGTTTAAAATAATCAATTCTATTCTTTCAAGTCTATTTAAGCAACACAACAGAAAGTCTTACAAACATGTATTGTTATGAAAATAATACAATGGTAATGTCTTCCATGTTTTACATTCACATTTTCTGTCTTCAAGGAAAGAAAAAACAAAATTCAACTTTGTACTACTAGCAAGTCTAAAAAATATGAAATAAAACCAGCTTGGAGTAAATTCCTTCAAGCCTCATGCATTATTCAGCAGCCATAAGACATGTCATAAGACATGGTTTGTCATGCCTCAAGTACACCAATCTAAATTCAAAGTCTCATTGGGAAGATTTTGAGATCAGAAGCTGATAACGCAGTTTGCACTTCATATGCAAGGGTAATAATTCGTGCAAACAATATTTTTTAGGCATTCAAAAAGAGCTATACCATTAAGACTAACACTTTCTGAAGCTGATAGATGCATTCTCCTGAATTCATAAGCTCTTATCTTGCAAACACTACATGAAACATTCAAATGTCTTTTGTCTATTCAAATGTAATTCAAAATGTCTATTCACTTCAATTAAAATACTCTATTTTGTCTCAGGAATGATTTTGTATGCATGAATGACCCAAATAAATTGTTTGTTCACTACGTTCCACCCTCAATCCTTTAGTAACATAGTAATCCTTTTCTAACATAGGAAGGTGAAGCAAAATACAAAAATACAAACAAAAATAGACTAAAACTTCATTCTTACAGTTCCATACAGGTAACAAAAGTCAAAGAAATAGTCAATATCTGAAAAGCAACAAATGTACAGTGCAAAACATTGTTCATCTCCACTGTGATTCTTCACAGAAACTTCATAGAAACCAGTAAAAATTCCCTTAGAAACTAATACAAATACTGATACCCAGTAAAAGGTGTTAGCCCACTGGTTGCCACCACTCTCTCTCAGATACGATTATTTTGAAGTAGAGTTACTGGCTACTACAAAAAACTAGTGGCATTTTTATTTGACATGCAAGAAGACAGTGCTTCATAACCGAGGTGTTTGTGTGACCACAGCAATTCTACCTCTGTTACCTCAAAATCACATATGTACACATTCAGCATCAGGCACACTGTAAACCCTCCCATCACTTTAGAGTATGTAACTGTTTGGTTCCACTTCTATTTTACACCTTTATCAGGAATGCAACCCTGTAAAAACTGGGTATAGAGAATCTTCAAATCCCCTTCCAAAGTCTCCTATGAATTGTCCTACCATCAGTAGCCTGCTACAGAGGAAATCCACAGCTGTTTGACAGCCCTATTTCCTGAACTTTAACTTCCAACATCTAACTTCAGGGGAACTCCCTGGCACCTGTAACCTGAAGACAAATTGATTACAGATAGCAGCTTGAAATGTTTATTTTAAAGGGCACAGTACCAGAACACACTCACACTTTGAGATTTTTTAAGGCTTCCTGTTTTTCATCTTTTCTTACACAGAAAGATATAACGTCAGAGGGAAAAAAAATCCCAAGTATGAAGAATTAAAACTATAAATAAAACAATTTAAGTCACAGAAAAAAATAAAAATGTTACGTATGTTTAAATTTTTACCATGTTGCTACTGTATTTTGAAAAGTCCTAAGCATTGTTTGATATAGATCAAAAGTAAAAGACATTTAATTGCAAAGGGAATGCCCTTACTACCACAGAAATCTTATATATTTTGTAATAGAATTAAATCTCAGGTACTCCTGGTTGTACTGATAGCGGTGAGAAAATTGTCTCACAGACAACTGCTGACCACAATTTTTAGGGTTTAAGCTTGTCTAAAATATACAATTAAGTTGTTCATTTCTACTCTTCTGATGAAAACTACAGCAGATACAATTGATACAAAGTGATAATCTAGTTGACATATTACATTTTTTAAAAAGTCATTTTATTACAATTCAGAAAAAAAAGTCATTACAGATATTGAGGTTACTGCTTAATTAACAAATAGTAACAGCTTCTGTTCTTCTCTATATTATAAATATCAATCTTATTCTTACCAATTCCATAACATCATGAAAGTGATGAAGAGAAACACTACAGCACTTCCTGCAATATATATGAAGCTACATGTCATGCCAAACAATGGAAGCATTCATCTATAGCATGCATAATCCCCAATCACACATAAATATCATTGTTAAAATCTCCCGTTTTAACAGTAGTGACACAATTGAATATGACATGACATAATATTACAAGTTCTTTAGAGTGCTCCAATGATCTGCAAGCACACTGCAGCACTGAACTGTACTGTCCAAAGAAACAGAGGCACGAGACTGAAACTCTTTTGGCTTTTAAAAGTACAGCAGCACTTCTTAATATACCCACCACCATGTTGATCTTATTTGTGTTGTTCCTACTCACTAATTTTCAAATTTGGATTTTAACTAGCTTGTACTAGTGGATTAAACTCCAGTTATCCAAACTATTACATGTAAAGCATAATTGAAGAAAATTAAATTGTGTATGGACTTTTGTTTTCCAGATTTTTATAGGTCAACTTATTTCCCTCAGCCATTTGTTTTTAATGTGTGCCTAGTGAATGGAGTTTTTACATTTCACTTTGAGAAATGCAGTCCTCCAAACACTCCACCAGAAATGTCCATTTCAAAAAAGCTTATTGCAGCCAGTTGGCCTTGCCAGTGACACATTTGTAAAGTGAAAATAAAAACCACAGTGTTTTCTGCATATCAGATGGAATCACTTAGTGTACTCTACATAGTTTCAGCAGCTTGTATCTCAAGTGGAATGTCCCTTAGCCAGAAAGTGCTACTTTTAAGCACAAGTCTAGCTATTGTTGTTTTGTACTTTTGTTACTCTAGTAGGGTATTAATATATTTACATCATACTTTTAAGCCACAACATATTTTTAGAGCTAATGCAAAGACAAAATGAGAGGCAGGTGGTAGTTTTTGAAATAAGCTTCTAATTAAAGCTATTTTGGAGCTCAGGTTTTTTTGCATGTTAATGATTTCCTGTACTCTGAGCTTCCCCTGTGGCACCGAATCATTTTCATAAAATGTACATTATGTAATCACAGGGCCTGAGCACCATGTGAAATCAGGCAATGAAAACTGCAGTGGGATAAATTGGAAATCAGAAAAAGCTTCATAAAATTACAGAGTTTAGGAAGACATCAGCAGAGAAAACTTTTAACTGCTTTCATTGGTAATCAAATGCCTCACTAAAAAAAGCCTCGTGGAAGGAAGCATCAATGAAATAAAATGAAAAGATAAACTGGCATTTACAACACACTCAGGAGCCTAAGAACCCTCTAATGATACATGGGAAATACTTTCCTAATATGATAAAAAAGTGACCAGTGAAGTGATGCACATAAACTGTATTCCCACACACAGGAAGACAAGTTCCTATCCTGACTTGAAACAACCAAGTATGTTTTCCTCTTCCTTCGTTATTGAAATTTGTCCCTGAAATTTCTCACAGCATAGGGAACACAGATTTCTCCAGTTCAAACCCATTTTGGAAAATTCTACTTGCTGCTGAGCATAGCTCCTTTAGTAAAACAGATATGGGTGGGGCAACTGTGAGAAAAGAACTTCAGGAATCAGGTCTGAGAAATGGAAAAGCAATTTGAAAATAACTTGAGCAGTTTGCCAAACAATGTACACCTAGTAAAAGGCAAGTCTTACATCACATCCCCAACCCAGTGCAGGAAGCACATGCCAGTGTACATTCAGAAAGAACTCTGAATTTACTAGCTTGGTGGTCTGGTGGCTTATCCTTGCATAACTACAGAAGGATCAAAGTTCATGGATTCAGCTACAGCCATTTATCCTAGGCCAGAAGATCTGACTACCAAAACCCTGAACACAAGCAGAGAAGGAAATTGCCCTGCATCACTCAGTGCTAATGCAAGTACCCATCTCGAATGATGCACAAAGTGTACATACATTTCAGCTGACACTGACTGGGTGTTTTTCTGCTGGAATTGAAAAATCACTACAGTGGGAAGGAAATAAAAAGAGAGTAGTAGATAGGAAAAGGAGAACTTTAGGAGAAACTAAAAGTGTTTAAGAAAACACTAAGTCCTTATTCTACTGATGTTAGCTTTATTTCCTAAACTATTCTGGATATTAAAGCATTGCAGTAAAACATATTCATAAGTCCCAACACATGAGATGCTCTCTCTGTTACTGCACTCTGTGTAAGGAGCCTCTCTGGTCAAGTTATAGTAAAGCTTGGAACCAGAGCTGCCACAAGAAAAAAAATGTCTTTGCTTCTCTCACCCATCCTACTGTATTCTAACCTCTTGTAAATTTCTGCCTGCCATAAAACATAAGGAGGATTTCAGATGGAAAGAGAATCTTGAACTATTGAAATATCTCCAAAGGCCAGACAGCCCTCACTCACACAATTAATCCTTTAGAGACTTGTGATATACTCCTTTGTTCTTGATTCAAGTCTTACCACAGAAGATGACATAGTTAAATCATGTGACTTGGGAATGATGCCTTTAAATCTCATATTAACCTGAGGTGGTGGAAGGACCCTTAGGAAAAACACTAGAAAGGTTCAAAGGAGTAGGATAGACCAGCATGCAGTATAAAGACCTCAAAGTATAATAGCTGCAACGTCCAACAGACTAGAATTCCTACTGAAAGAAACATAGTATTTGGCACTGTGTACACATGCCAGGTAAAGTCTCTTCCCCTAAACAGATTATCATACAAAAATCTGTTTATTACAGCTTCCATATTAAGCAAATTATTTTCTCTACAATTAAAAGTGGATGTTTCCACCTAATCCAACAATTACTCTCAGTAAAAATGTTCAGGCAGCTGTGAAAGCAGTGTCACTCAAAGTTATTATCCTTTTTAATGCAGAAGATTAATTACAGATAGCATAAATAGAGAAGGTCTTGAAAATGGCTGTATGTGTGGATATAGCCTGAATAATGACAATTCATGAAGAGATGGTAAAATTCTTCTACTTAAACTCTGTTTGCTGCCATAACTTGTTTAGTAACTACTTTTCAGGCCCTAGCAGCTGCAGAAATCTTCTTTTAAGAGCCTTGCATTCATACAGGCATTACAACACTGGAACACATTTTTTCTAAAGCAAGTAGGAGAAATTCCAGTCTGTGCACCTTTCTGCTCTCATCTGAAGTTATACACCTATCATATGTTATATAAATATTAGAGAACATCTTACTGAACAAGCAAATCTCCCACAAACAAGTACTGTCACCAGTAGCCCTTTGAAATCAATAACATTTGACTAAATAGTTCAGGCACATGGATGTTTTTAGTGAATCATAAATCAACAGCAGACCATTCACTGAGTTAAGCTGAAGTTGAATACATGCCCTATTTTTTTTAATATTTTAAGTACTTTCAAAAGTTATCAGGAAGATCTTAAGTCACCATCACAAAATAAACCTATCAACTTTAAAATTCCATTTTAAACAGACCTGAAAACTTACAATGAAACAGAACTACATGATCCCTCTTTTCTCCTACTTCTCCTTTTATAGTCTCCTTAGACTGAGAAGCTTCATGACTGCTAAGCACTTCCCAAAGCTCTTTGATGAATGAAGCTCTGTCTCAGGGAGGATGATGAGTGAGTCAAGAGCTTACAGGTTAGGATTAAAGGACAAACTATTAAGGGTGACAGTGTTGTGGGTGATTGTTACAGGCTGCCTGAGGGGGAGGAGGAAGCAGATGAGGTCTTATACAGACAGCTGGAAGTAGCCTTACAGTCACAGGCCCTGGCTCTCATGGAGGACTTCAACCACCTGGACATCTGCGGGAAGAACCACACAGTGAGGCATAAACAACCCAGGAGGCTCTTTGAAAGCTCTGACCATAACTTTCTGGCACTGGTAGTGAAGGAGCCAACTAGGACAGGTGTGCTGCTGCACCTTTACTAACAAACACAGAATGTATGGTTAGAGACGTGAAGGTTGGGGGCAGCATTGGCTGCAATGAAATCATTAGTATCCTGTGCGGAAGAAGTGGGTCAGTGAGTAGGATCACAACCCTAGACTTCAGGAGTGCTAACTTTGGCCTCTTCAGGGACCTTCTTGAAGAATCCCAGGGGAACATGTCCTAGAGGGACAAGGGGTCCAAGACAGCTGGTCCAAGCAGTTCCATGGAGAAGGACCTGGGGGAAACAGCAAGATGAGCCAGCAGTGTGCCTTTATGGCCAAAAATGACATGTTATCCTGGGATGTATTAGGAAGAGCATTGCCAGCAGGCTGAGGGAGGTGTTCCTGCCCCTCTACTCCACCCTGGTGAGGCCACATCTGGAGTGCTGTGTCCAGTTCTGCAATCTTGAGTATAAGAGTATTACGGAGTTTCTGCAGCAGGTCCAGAGGAGAGCAACAAGGATGATTAAGGGATAAGGTCATCTCTCCTACGAGGACATCTGAGGGAGCTGAGCCTATTTAGCTTCAGGAAGATGACTAAGAGGAGCCCTCATCAATGTATGTAAGTATCTGAAGGGAGAGCGTGTCAAGAGCATGGATGGAGACTCTTCCCAGTGGTACCAACCAAGAGGATGAGAATGGGCAGAAAGTGATGTACACAGGAAGTTCCACCTGAATACAGGGAAAAACTTCTTTACTGTGAGGCTGTGGCTAGACCAATCTGCCCAGACAGATTGTGGAGTCTCCCTCTCTGGAAATATTCAAAAGCCATCTGGAAACAACCCCAAGCAACATGCTCTAGGGACAAGCAGGGTTTGTGGACTAGATGACCTCCAGGTGTACCTTCCAACTTTACCACTTCTGTGTGATTATTTACTAAATTTTTTAGCTACAGAATTGTTAAAGATATGCGCTGAAGAATAGTTTCCAGAATAACTGCAGTCACAGCCCAAGAACTCATAGAGAATATTTATTACAAAGTCAGATGGTCAGAAGCTTACAACACAAAAGTGAGGGTTTGCTGTACAGGGTATTAGATGAAAGTCCAATGTATCTTCAAATATACCCTAAAAAATTAGAAATAAACAGCCTGACTTAATTTGCTAAAAGACACCAAGGAAACACAGCCACTCTTCACATTCAAGTCATTTGTCTACATATATCCTAGGCTAGTAACCAACATACAAAAAGCTTAACTCTTTCTTTGTGATCAAATGAGTCAGTGAATTACATCTCTATCTAAAAAAAATCACCATCCTATTAGTTTCCTTCTTGGCAATCTCAGAAAAGACATCACAAGTTTAACAAGCAGGAACAATTTGCTATCCTTTATTTTAGGACTGTTGGAAACACACTGAGAACACTCAAATGAGGAGTTGGCTGTAAAGGGGATGATCCCTGACATGGGCCAGGCTGGGCATCAGTCAGTGGATGGCAAGCAACTGTACTGTGCATAATTTGTTTTTCTTGAGTTTTATTTCTCTCTTCTTTTTATTATCACCACACTTCATTTCAAATTTTGAATTGTTCTTGTCTCAACCCACAGGTTTTACCTTTTTCTAATTCTTTTCCCCATTCCACCAGGGTGAAGTGGGAGAAAGCGAGTGAGCAGCTGCGTGGTACTTAGGGACTAAGTTACCACAATGATGTAGAAGGGTGATTTTTTATAGGAATTACTTGCACCAAACATAACAACCCAAAATAAAATTAGTACAAAGCATTATAGCTTGTACAAAGTACATTTCAACCCTTTAGGAAAAGCAACTAACAAGGGTTTGGTGACTCTCCAAACAAATTCCTATAGGTTGGAGACTTCTTTTGTAATGGAGTAATCACTGATGACCACTGGAAAAATAAACAAAAGCTACATACACATACTTCTAAAAGACCCTTTGAGAAGACAAAGTAGACTAAATAATTAGAAACTAAAATTAAATTCTTTTGGAGGCAAAACTATGGGGCAGCAAACAAATCTTACAGACAAATGCATTCACATGAAATGCTGGAACTTTTAAATAAGAAAATACATATGTAAATAATAAAGCTGTACATAGGTTTGAAGTAACAGAAAATTCATCATGCCAAATTATTTATTAGACAGGGTAATAACATATACTGCATTTCTAAACTTTAGAGACAGCATCTCTAAACTGAAATAAAACATCTGATGTGATCTCAGACAACTGACTCACAGGAAACCAGAGAATGGCAGGCCATAGCACTAAGAAGAGGAGTCTGGAGATTAGAACAGGATGATGAATTAAAATGAGTCAACAATATGTCATCAAAAAGACAAAAGACAGATTAGGTCATAATTAATATACATGTGCTATTAAAAACATATGAGGTAATTATTGTTCTGCCTTGGACCTCACTGACTCTTGGCAGGAGCACTGCAGCAGCCGTAACCCCACATGTAAGATAAAAACCATTTTAGACTACCAGTGCACAGTGACTGCACACTTTTGGGTACCATACTTCAACAAGGGAAATTAGAAAAAAATGTCACATAGAATTTACCAAAGTTTCGAAAAAACAAGTCTATCACTTACATATACAACTGCTCCCAAAGTTATGTACTTCTGCAATTGATCTTACTTCACTTAAACTATAGTTCTTTTTTTCAACAAATTGCTGATTAAGAAATTTATCTAGGAATTTATAATTGAGATAAAGTTCTGGCATACAGAAGGCAATGAGAATTTTTATTTCAGTTAGGCTGTGATCATTAGGCTACAATCATTACTGTTAAGAAGAGCTGAAGAAAGTAAAAGGAAACAGATGGTAAGAAATTCAGAGAATATTTTCCTTGACTATTTTTTCATTCGCTTGTTCAATTTAGAGAAGAGGTTCTAACTCAATTATTAATAGAAAAAAAATTTAAAAAACACTAAGTTTTCCAAAGTTGAGTGAGAAACTATTTAGAAGTAGCCATCAGCAGATCTATTCCATGAAAACATTTCAAAGCCCAAATTTTTCCAAAAATCTACCCTTATGCAGAAGCAATTTAACAGGAAGGCAACCATTAAATGTTATGTTCCTTAGCAGAACTAGCCAATAAATCAAAGTCTGAATTTATACTGCTCCAGTATTTAAACATAGTCATAAGAATAATTTCACCTTACAGCATAAAACTCAGCTGATAATTTTTTTTCTGACTAACACCTAATAAAATTTATTCTTGCAGAATTGTAGAAAAGTTAAACACAGTCTACCCTCCTCAAAAAGGTTCCTGTTACAAGGTTGCATGGTTTATGCATATGTTGTATTTCATTATTAAAAGAATTCCTCCATATAGCACCCTCTTTGTTGTAACACTCAAACCTACTTTGCCTCTAGGCCAGTGCTATAATAAAACTAAAATGAATTCAAGACCATTTGCTGAGAAAATGATAGGTTCAAGGTATTTTCACACTTTTCTGCTTGTAACGTTTTCATGTCAAAGCTGTGTTTTCTTTTTTCCTTCCCTTTGCTATTGTTTTATTATCTGATTTTATTGGTAGAGTTTCCATGAAACAACTTCAAATAAATCTGAATTATTCTGGAAGCTGACTTAGGGCATTAAGGTTTCGGGTGAAAATATAAATTTCAAAGCCTGTGCTTATTAGGGGAATCCAATACTAAATCATTTATCAACTCATTTGGAGAGTTATAGAAAACTGTGGTTAATTCACTTATTACTTAATTATTAGATAACACAAGTGTGTGGAATCACATAAAGCAGTAACAGTGTATTTGCAGTGCAAAACCATTATCTGTAAGTAAATGTCATTCAAAAATAATTCAGCAGCTAAGAAAGCAAAGTTATTAAATTATGATTTCTGCCTGTCACTAAATAAAATTAGTATTCTATTCAGGAACAACCCAATAGATTGTGTCCCTCACTGGTAAGCTATCAATATGCTGTTTCTTTCGTTCTTAAGAAGATGAAAAAAATCTTTAAAACTGAAAAATAGAAAATTAAAAAACAAAAAAAGAAAACTGGAAGTATTCAGAGCGTTTACACACCAACCTTAATGTACCACTTATTCCCGGAAGAACAACCACAGAACTCAATCCTCACCTGGGAAAGAGTGTTCTCCTACTAGAGCATATGATCATTCACACACTACTTAAGCACTTCAGAGAGCAGCTCAGGAAACCTGCACTTCATTCACCAGTCCTCAAAGCAGAGAACTTCAGTATTCACCCCTTACACACCACTGTTTGTTCATATATGAGCTACTAACCTGCCCAGCATCCAGTGTAATGCACAACTGATCACAGGAAATTTATGTGATAATCTGTAAAGCTGCCCAAGTTTCAAGTAACAGTGGCTTTATTTTTACTTGAAAACCCTTCTCTATTCTTTACATTACTTCAGCAGAAATTTATTGCATAAACTTTCCTCAAACATAAGCCACATCTGACTCAAGGCGAACAAGGCAAAGAATGAAATTGTGGCCTGATCTGCAAACTTCTTCAAAGAAGAAATAAGGGCACTTTTCTTCCACTATAAAAAGCATAATACCGTCATTTCTTATAAGCAGGGTCCACACCAGTAAATCTCTCTTTTTAAGAACAGTCAGGCACAAGAAGTACATTGACTGTTTCTCAAGATGTAGAAGGACTTAAGCTAACACTATAAAGTGGATAAGTCCTAACCCATCCAACAGAAAACGGTAAAGTAGGAGTAAGAGTCATTTTCCAAACTACTGTCTTCTTTCTCAGATTTCTCTACAGGCAGGAAAACATACCATGTCTAAATACCTTCAATATGGACATAACAAAGTCAAGACACAGATGAGAATTTATTCTGTATGTTGTAAGGACAAAATTAGGGTAACTTCAGCACCAATTATCTAAACATCATGTTAGGAAAAGACAATAAAAATTAATTATGAAGTAATATGAATTTATTCACACTGAGTCAAAAATTAGTTTTGCTTCACGCCCATTCTCTGCAAATCTTTTACTGTGCCAATATGCAAATTCATGAGATTCTTAAGCAGCTGATAATTACCTCAACCAATCTCTGTATGATTATGCATCTATAATGAGTTTTAATATTTTTACATGAAGATAGTTTACTACTACTATTCCATACAACTGATGTCAACAATGGTAAATTGATTAACCAAAATCCTGTACAGGTAGAACAGATCCAATTCATCACTATTTTAATTAAAATAACTAGACCTACATGATTTTGGTGTAACCATAAAAAACAAAACATAGGAATTATATAAAATTATGACCAAATTATATTAATCTCAAAATGTAACAATACTGGCTCAACATCCAATCACTACCTTGCTACCAGAAAAAAAAAACTTCTGTTTTACAATTAACATTGCTTTAACTTTATTAAGATTGAACAATATATAGAATATTGCTTAATAAGACTTCACTATTTCTACATTAATACCAGATTTATGCCTTAGAAACTGAATTGGAGGCACACTGGGTGATGAAGAAGAAAAGGAATTCTCAACTAAAACACTACATCCAGTTCACTTGCTTCACTCCATTCCTATCTTTAACAACGGAAAAAACACACAACTTATTTATCAGAAGCTTCCAATCAGCAGTGATCGTCAACCAGCAAAAAAAAAAAAAATTCCATCACTTAGGGTTTACCAGCAAAATACAACATTTTAAATTATTTATGGAGAGAAACTTTTAGAAGAGCATGTTGTTATAGGATAAAGGGTAAAGGTTTTAATAAAAAGGGGCTGATTTAGATTAGACATAAGGAAGAACTTTTTAATAAGGAGGATGTTAAAACACTGGAACAGGTTGTGCACTAAGGCAGTGGATGCACCATCCCTGCAAATATTCAGGATCACACTGGACAGGTCTCACAGCAACCCGGTCTAGTTGATGATGTCACTGCTCATTGCAGGGACCCACTAGGTCAGGTTGCTCAGGGGCCCATCCAACCTTGAAAAATCGCAGGCATGGGACACCTCTCTTCTTTTAGTGTAAGACCATTCCTATTTGTCCTATTGCTGTCTACCTTTTAAAAAGTCACAATCCCTCTTCTCTGTAAACCCCTTTTAAATACTGTAAGGCCACAACAAGGTCTCCCTAGAGCCTTTTCTCCAGCCTGAAAAGTCCCAGTTTTCTCAGCCTGTCTTTGGAGAAAGAGATGTTCCACCCCTCTGATTGTTTTTGTGGACCTTCTCTGGATCTGTTCGAACAGGTCCATGCCTTTCCTGTGATGAAGACTCCAGAACTACAAGCAGCACTACAGGTAGAATCTCACAAGGGAGACAATGACCTCACCCTGATGGTCATGCTTTTTTTGATGCAGACCAGGACACACTTGACCTTCAAGCCTGTGAGTGCAAACAGTTGCCTCACATCCAGGTTTTCATCCATGAGAACACCCAAGTTCTTCTCGGTAGGACTGCTCTTAATTCATCTCCCGGTCTGTACTCATGTCCCCAGACCCAGATGTAGCACCTTGCACTTGAACTTGTTGAATTTTGTCAGGTTCCCATGGGCCTGCTTCTCAAGCTTGTCCAGGTGCCTCTGGACAGCATCCAATTCTTCAGGTGTGTCCAACGCACCACACAGCTTGGTATCATCTGCAAACTTGCTGAGGGTGCACTCAATCCCACTGTTTACATCATTGACAAAGATATTGGACAGCACTGGTAGCAAGACAGAGCTCCTAAGACACACCACTTGTCATCAGCCTCCACCTGGAGATAGAGCCATTGACTGCAACTCTCCTGCTGCATCCATCCAGCATTATCCACTGAACAGTCCATCCAGCAAATCCACATCTCTCCAGTTTGAAGTTAAGGATGCCATGTGGGCCCACATCAAACACCTTAGTGAAGCCTAGGTAGATGATATCCATTCACTGTCCTTTGTCAACCATTTGGAGTAGTAACTCCATCACAGAAAGCCACGAGATTGGTCAGATATGGTTGGCCCTTAGTGAAGCCATGCCTTAACATTGCTTCCAGGATGATGTGCTCCATAATTTTCCCAGGAACAGAAGAAAGGCTCACTAGTCTGTAGTTCCCCAGATCTTCCTTTCTCCTCTTATTATAAATAGGAGAGGTATTTCCCTTTTCCCAGTTACTTTTGCCTAACTGCTATGATTTTTCAAATATAATGCAGAGTGGCTTTGCAACATCAGTCAGTTCCCACAGGACCCTGGGATGCATGTCATCAGACTCTTGTGGCTATTCAGTTTCATCAAGTAGTCCCAAAATTGCTCTTTGCTTACAGCAGGAGGGACTTGGCTCTCCCAACTCCCACTAGATATTCAGGAAGTTGAAAGATGTGGGAAACCTGACTCTCAGTGAGTACCTCAGTCTTTTCCATATCTGTTGTTACTGGTTCTCCCTTGTCATTTACTAGGGAGTACACCCTCCTTGGTCTTTCTTTTCTGGCATTGTATACTTAAAGAATAGCTTTCCATTATTTTTCACATTCCTCACCAAATCCTGTTCCATCAGTGCTTTGACTTTCTTGATCCCATCCCCACAAATCTGAACAGTAGCCCTGTACTCTCCCCAGGTCACCTGTCTTCTGTTTCCACTGGCTGTGCATTTCTCTCTTACTTCTCAGTTTGAGGATGAGATCCTTGCTCACTTACGCCACTGTCTGCCCTATCTTGCTTGATTTCTCACACACTGGAATGGAGAGCTTTGTGCTCTAAGAAAAGTGATAGCTCTGATCAGCTACTTTGTCCCTAAGGACAGTTTTTCAGGGCATCTGATTCACCAGCTCCTTAGACATCTGGAAGTTCACTCTTCTAAAGCTGAGGGTCCTGATTTTGCCTCTTGCCAAGACCATGCTCCTTGAGATCACAAACTCAACCAGGCTGTTGCCACAGCCTAGGCTGCCTCCAAACTCTCTAATGACCTCATCATCTTAACTTATGAGATTGAGCCAAATACCAGGTCATTGGTGTTTGACTCATAAAGACACAGAACGTACTACAGATGTGAAAACAGAAAATACTTTCCAAGCTAGTGTAAACTATCAGCAAACATCACTTCATCTAATGACAGTTGAATTCTGAGCACAGAAGTCTCTGGTGGAGTAATTGCATGATGCCATAATAATACAACCTGACCTTATAAAACTTATGTGATGAATGGGTTCATATAAAGTAAAATTTTTGTAATCACAGTCCTTGCCATAAGTAAGGGTGCAACATAAATCATAAAGACACATGCATTTTCACCTTCATTTTCTTTAAAAAAAGACAACTTAAGGTAGAGTACCCTCAAGGTCTTTAAACTTTATATCTGAAGTAAACCATGAAGTTTATAGTCTGTTCATTAGTTAAGGGCTGTGACATTTTGTGGCTAGGTTAAGAGTTCACTTGGTTGAAAACCAGGATTCAGCACTATTGACTCATGATTTTATCATGAATCATCCTTTCTGAAATGACCCATATGCTAGAATTAGAGCACTAGAGCACAAACTTAACTTATAGCTCTAAGACCATGAGGAAGAATTCAGAAAAATGAAAAGGAGACATGCATTCTAAACAACAAAAGCAATGTCTTAAGTTCAACTTTTGAAAGTCTGGGGTAACAATACTGATTTTTTCAAATACAAAATCAATAGCTGATCTTCCTATGTATGGCCCTTCTTGACAGTTTCTTGTTTGCATTTTAGCACCAGTGTTCAGAGACAGGAACAAGGAACAAATGTATAGCTAAAGCACCAAAGAAATGTGAAGATCCACATTATAATCCTTTGCCACAGATTTTAAAGTTCTAAGTCACAACCAACTCTGCCGACACTGTGCTTGACTTCTGTATTTTCATCTTTGTAGGTGTTTTCCATTTACTATTTTTAAACATTTCCATCAGCATTGTTTAGAATTCTAGCAAAACTTACAAGGGATTTTGTAGTTATTTCTCACACCCCTGGGCCTTTAACAGTTCTGCTGAAAGTAAGAGTCAATTTCATTTCACCTCCTTGCTAAAGTTCTACAACCAACAGAATACATTTTGTTTCGATCAATAAAAGACTTTTAGCTATAGAGGTTTTCAGAAAGTGCTTTTGTACTTTCTATACCCCACTAAGTGTTGCAGTAAATACACCTGTAGAATCAGTTCAAGAATAAATGCAGCTTTAGAAACGCCGACTAGTAACTGTTGTAAGAGGACCATCTAGTGGTGACAACCACAATTCACACTGCTATTTTTATGAAAAATGTACACTGTTAATCTATGCAAGCCACTGGTCAGCTTTTCAGTCTTTGGGGGGTTTATTCCACAGCTTTAGTAGTTTCTTTAATTTAGGTTTCAACTTTCTATGATGAGAATAAATTTTGTTTAAATTTGTTGTTTCTTCATCTGTTCCTGTTATGAGAACATCTGTCTCAATTCTTCCACATGTGAAAATTGCTCATAGATCAAATCATTAATCTGAAGACAGTAGCGAGAATGAAATTTAGAAACTAGGCTACAAAATAGGTTTTACTTCACAATACTCCCCACAGAGAAACCACTAATAGCTTTTTTTCTCAATACAAGACCTTGACAAAAAAAAATCAACAGTTGAGAAGTGACAGTTGTACACTGTATGTTTTACATCTCCACCAGATTTCAGCCAAACAGATGTGCTGTCAAATAGACCAAAATATTACAACGTGTAAGCTTGCCATAAACTAACATGGACAGAACATCAAAAACTTAAATTAAAGATGCTGAATGAGAACACAATACACACCTAGTGGTGTTTGTTTCTGTTGTGAAACAATTCCAGAGGCAATAAAATCATCAAATCAAAGAATAGTTTGGGTTAGAAAGGTTCTTTAAAGGTCATCTAGTCCAAACCTCCCCCGCAATGAGAAGGGATGTCTTCTAGATCAGGTTGCTCAGAACCCCATCCAATCTGACCTTAAGTGTTTTACCACCCTCACTGTAAAAAATTTCATCCTTATATCCAATCTAAATTGTCCCTTTTTTGGTATGAAACATTTGTCCTCAGCTTTCCTTTAGGCCCCCTTTAAGCACCTAAAGACCACATTAAGGTCCCCCTGAATCCTTCTTCTCCAGGCTGAACAACTTCAACTCTCTCAGCCTGTCTTCATAGGAGAGGTGCCCCAGCTCTCTGATCATCTTCATGGCCCTTCTCTGGACCTGCCCCAACAGTTCCATGTCTTTCCTGTGATGAGGACTACAAGCAGCACTACAGGTGGGGTCTCACAAGGGAGACAATCACTTCCCTCACCCTGATGGTCACACTGCTTTTGATGCAGACCAGAACACACTTGACCTTCAAGCCTGTGAGTGCAAACAGTTGCCTCACATCCAGGTTTTCATCCATGAGAAAACCCAAGTTCTTCTCCACAGGGCTATTCTCAATAAGTTCATCTCCCCACCAGTATTCATGTCTGGTATCGCCCAGACACAGGCACCTTGCATTTGTTGAACTTTGTCAGGTTCCCATGGGTCCACTTCTCAAGCTTGTCCAGGTGCCCCTGGACAGCATCCCATCCTTCAGGTGCGTCCATCACACCACACAGCTTGGTGTCATCTGCAAACTTGCTGAGGGTGCACTCAATCCCACTGCCCAGATCATTGAAGAAGACATTAAAGAGCATTGATCCTACTATGGCTGCCCAAGGAGCACCATTTGCCATTCTATACTTCTATAGGATGGTGAACAATCTGGAGAGGAAGCCTTATAAGGAGCAACTGAGGTCACTTGGTCTATTCAGCCTAGAGAAGAGGAAACTGAGAGGAGATATCATTGTGATCTTCAACATCCCCTGAGGAGAAGTAGAGGAGCAGGTACTGATCTTTCATTCTTGTAACCAGTGACAGGACTTGAAGAAATGACAGGAAGGTGAGTCAGGCAAGGTTTAGGTTGAGTATCAGGAAGAAGTTTTCAACACAGAAGGTGGTTGAGCAGGCTTCCCAGGGAAGTGGTCACACCACTAAGTCTGTCTGAGTTCAAGAAGCATGTGGTGTGATTCTTGGGGTGTCCTGCACAGGGTCATGAGTTGGACTGGATGATCCTGATGGGTCCCTTGAAATTCAGGATTTTCCGTGATTCTATGATTCTCTAGATGCAACCATACAACCAATTCATCATCCAGTGAACAGCCCACCCATCAAAACCATCTCTCCCCAGTTCAAAGAGACAGATGTGGGGGAGTGTGTCAAAGGCTTTACAGACATTCAGATAGATGACATCCATAATCTTCACATTATCCACTAATGTAGTCACTCCATGGCATTCTACCACTAGGCCACTAGTTGATCTGTCAGGACTTGCCCTTAGTGAAGCCATGCTGGCTTCTCTAGAGTCACAGCCCTGATCTCTGTGTGCCTTAGCGCAACTTCTAGAAAGTTCTTCTTCATGATGTTTCCAGGCACAGAGGTGAGGTCACTACTTCCTGGGGGGCTCCTTTCCAGCCCTTTTAAAAGGCATTCAATGTTTTCCTTTTTCCAGTAACCCTGGACTTCACCTGCTGCCATGACTTTCCAAGAGTCATGGAGTATAGCTTGGCAACTAAATCAGACAATTCTGTCAGGACTCTGGGATGCCTCTCAGTCAGGCCGCATAGACATGTTTGTCAGGTGGTCACAAAACCAATCTTTCCTTGTAGTGGGAGAGACTTTGTTCCCCCAGTCCCCATTCTGCTCTCCACCACTTGAGAGGTGTGGGAAGACAGATTACCAGTGAAGACTGAGGCAAAAAAGTTGTTGAGTTCCCCAGCCTTCCACTTGTTCGCTCTTACCATTTTGCCATTGTTGCTTCCTTTGACCTTCCTTTTCTGGTTAATGTTCCTGCAGAAGGCCTCCTTGTTGTTCTTTGCAAGTTCATCTCCAGCTGTACCTTGGCTTTTCTGACCCCATCTCTACTCAACCAGACAGCATCCCTATATTCTTTCCAGGTCACCTCTCCCTATCTCCACTGGCTGTGCATTTCCTTCTTGCCCTTTAGTTTGACCAGCAGGTCTCAACTCAGACATGTCCATGTCTTGCCTTCCTTTCCCCATTTCTCACACCTGGGGATCCTGAGCTCTTGCACTCTATGAAAGGCACTCTTGAAGATCTGCCATTTTCTGACTCCTGGTCCCCAAGGGCCATTTCACAAGGGGTCCAACTAACTCCTTGAAGAGTGGGAAGTTTGCTTGCCCAAAGGTCATGGTCCTGACTTTACTTTTCACCTGTCCCATACCCCTCAGGACTGCAAACTCTTTTTTTCTTTTGTGAGTGTTAAATCATATGGCTGAGTAGAATGCACTGCTTTACACCACTGAAGGTATACGATTAAGAGCTCCATAATAATAAAAAAAAGCATAACCTTCAGCAAGAGAAATCTGAGCAAGGCTGAGCAACTTCATAGATCAAGCTCTCTGTGCCAACTCCTACAGCATTCTTTGCTTGCTCAGATGAAAAATCCTGTTCCTGGGGGACTAGTGTTCACCCTCCTCCCCAACATTCCGATGGCACACTTTCCCTGTACACACACTTTCCTCCTTCTGTTCAACTGCCATTCTCCTGTGTCTGCTTCAGTAGCTCTGTGAACATTACCTGTGAAGGGCCTCTTTCACTCTCACATTGTTTCAAACATGCTTGAGTATAGCAGTAAGACATGTATTAGTCACAGTAGTAACAGACGGCAATAACTGCAAAACCTCTCCCTGGTATTTTCTTATTCTACTTCCAGACTGTGATGCAGAACTGCAAAACCTCTCCCTGGTATTTTCTTATTCTACTTCCAGACTGAGATGCAGAAGGCAGACTGTTAGCAAAGCAAGCTCACTGCTGCAGGCTTACAGCACCACTATGAATTTTAACCTCTACTGAAGGCAAGAGACACAGTTAGCAGATGCCTGAAAAGAATTCCAGAGAAGCCTGTGGAAGGCTGATGTTAAAAAAAAACCAGTTTGTTTATTTATTTACAGACTCTCAATGGCACACCAGAACACCTGCCAAACACATATATACATAGATAGCATGGCAGGCATTTGTTTACTAAAAGTAACAGCATTTGATACGCCTCCTTTCTGGTTCACTCCAGCTGGTCTTGCAAGATGGAAATAAAACCACAACACTGTCCTTCATAAGCCTCAAGGACAGGACAAGATATTAAAAATGGTACTTAAAAAACCTGAAATAGATTCACTGCAAAAGGCTTGGGGCAAGATTAAAAGCATGTCCTTGATAAGAAATCTAATCAGATAGTCCAGGAAAGCCACATAAAAAGAACATTCAGTCCAGGAAATCTACCAAAAAAAAAATATTCTTTCATTTCCCAAAAAGAACTTTCCTCAGTGACCATTTTGCCAATTTCTCTGATGCTTGAACATATGCCTTACCTAGCCTCCTATCAAGTACCTGAACATTCACTATAATTTTCCTAGATTTATGTCTTAAGCTTCTTGATTCTACAACATGAACATGTATTATTCATTACATAACATAAATCGCTGCCTTCTTTATTTATGACTTGAGATCATTCTATGTCCAACAGTAATAAACACACATATGTGAACTGGAACATGGTGAAGAAAAAAGGGAAAGGTAATTAGCACAACATGCTAACACAGAAAACTCAGAAAAGTTTACAGAACTCACCAGGGTTCCTTCTGCTGATCTTGCTGCTTTGTCAGGGTTGGCCCTCATTTTAGCCATCCTAGGTGTTGAAAAGTGTTTGGCTTGCTGAGTAGGTTCTAGGGTAAACATTACCTCCTGTCTCCCTAGCTTGCAAAGACACCTTCTTCATCAGATTACTTGCATCCACCACAGCTCATGAGACCAGTATGGCATCAAGACTGAGCTGGTGGCCAGATCTCCACAGTAAACAAACACGCATGTCAAAAATCCAGAGACTTTCTTCTGCAGAACTGCATGGTGGCACTTGGTTATGTGTTTTATTCTTTCTGAACCATTCCAGACATTCAAAACACTTAGCTTACTATCCCCTATCCATTTGTTACTGCAACTCCACTGTAGAATGTCAGAGAACATTATTTCCTCTTCTCAGATTTAGGAACCTCTGTATTGTCTTTGTGTATTCTGCTTTTAACAGGAACATGCCCATACCATATACACTCACTCCTCAAGATACTCATAGCCCTTATGCCTTCTCCCCAATGTGAGCTGACCATTTTCCCCAAGGCAGCTGTAAGAAATTAGTAGCTGAAAATCTCTTCAATCAGTAGGGATTTTGGTCAGCTGAATTGAAGCCCAGGGACAAGCCTGAGTTTAGGGTAAGGCATTGAAGCATTATTACTGGAAGGTTATTACAGGCACAGAACTGAGGGACTGTCTGCATATATTTGCCATATTGATGCAGGAGACTTTCTGCCTTGGAAAGTGACTTATCACTCTGCTTACAGTTTAGTGACACTGCTTTTGTTGATGACTGCCTCCCCCCAAATGTTTTTGGGCAATCTTTACTTCTGAAGAAAAGGAGATGTTCTGCAAAGCCAATCTAAATGCTTCCACATCAGAACACAAAAACAAGTTTACAAGTTCAAAAAATACTGATATCTATTAAACTCATTCAAATCTACAAATACACCACAAATATTATTGTCCACCATTCTGTTTTCCCAATCTAAGTTTAAGTAGTTTCATAGAAGTCTGCATTACATATATTTCAAGACACTTGATACCTTAGATTCAGCAAAAGAAGATGTTAACTTTTTAGCTTGACCATGATAAGCAAGCACAGAAAAGTAAAACAGAATTAAAGTACAGAAGAAAACATTTTTAGATGCTGAAGTACTTTACAAGGGAAGAGCCAGGAATTTTGCCACACTTTTAAAAATGAATATTATCCTTGTAAATTCATATCCAGTTCAAAAATGTGAGAAGAAAACTACTCTGCATTTCATATTCTTCACTTATTTCAACTTGAATTATTTTCAATATGCATCAGATAAAATCATGCTTAGAAAGATGCTTTCCTCTAGACAGCAGCATCATGCTGCCTGTCAAAATTCAGTCATAAAGACTATACAAGGAGCTTACCTTTTACACCACCAAATGGGCCATAAGTCATATTACAAGCAGTTCTTTGAAGATTGTGCTCATACATCAGTTTAATCTGATACTGGTTCCCATGCTCCACATTCCCCTGAGTTCCTACAAAAAAAAACAAAGGGCAAATATTTATTAATTTGAACCACACACTGTGAAAGCAGTAAAGGAGTATCAGTGTAAACAATCTGAAGAAAATGTAACTTAATTTCTAGTGACTTTCAAGATATGTAAGCTCACACTGCTGCTTTCTGAGAAAAAAAAAATCAAGCTACAAAATTCCTAAATGCCAGAACCAGAAACAAGGTCTCATTATATTAAACATGGTATAAAGCCTCGCAAAAGGCTGAGATTTTATTACTTAATGTATTTTTCATGTTGGGCACACCTCTAAGATAAGAAAAAAAGTTTTGATTCCCCCTGTTCAAAGGGAAATTCTTATGATTCTCTAGCTATTTGGTAAATATACTACATCCATCAGCCAGCTTCAGTTGCAATAGTCTTTGTCCCAAATTAAGCTGTAGCTGGTCATTAGCTACCATTTGACAAAGCTGTGTTTAGGGCACACTCATCACTTGCCTTTACTTTGCCTGAAATTGAATGTAGTGATCAGCAATTCAAAGATAAAGACAAACAAATGGTAAAAAAATAATTTTGGGATATACATCACATTCTCTGAAAAAGTCTGCATGAATTTTAACTTCCTGACTCCTTCAAGGAACTAGCAGATAATAAAAGTCTAACAAAAATGAAGTTCCTCTTTAGAGATTCAAGTTTTTCCTGAACCCCATGAAGAAAGTAAAGTTCATTACATAAAGTAATACTTAAGGACTAATATTAGCAAACAAAAAAAAGTAAACCAAAACCTTTGAGAACAATCACATCAGCTGGAAAAAAGGTGTTCTGCGCTAAGTCCTACCACAGCTTTAATTATACACAGATTATTCCAACAACAACTTAAACAACATTCTATGAAAGATTTGTAGCTTATGGTAACCTTTTAGGCAATATCTCCAATCAAATCAAAAAGTTTTAAACAATTACCCCTAAAGCAGGCCCACGTGAGCAAAGACTGGAATAGACATGAGGGAAAAAGCCCTGCTGAGTAGTAACTAGATAATAAGCAATATTTCAGGATAAACAAGTTTGAAAGTAGTCAGTCTGTGTATACTGACTGTAATAGAATATCAAGGCCATACTTTAGTCAGCCCTGAAGGATGCTTCCATTTGTTAAAAGAAGCAGCATAGTGGTTTTTATTATGAATAACAGATATGCTAACATGTATAAAGCAAGTAAAGATTCCACTTTATGAAATTGTAATTTGCCTTAAAAGCATAAAGAAGGATAGTTATTTCTCAAAGGAGCTTGTTTGAGAGTACTCACTCAGATGACAGAAATTCCCATTAAAGCATGAATGTTTACAGATTAGTATGAAAATTCTATTAAAAGACAACAAAATTTTACTTTTATTATTACTTAACTGCTTAAGCCATGTAGACCAAACAGCAAATTATAACTACTAAAAACTTCTAGACTTACTATAATATGCTGTCAATGCAAATTTTAAAATATATTGTTTTAATAAAAATTATACTGATAGGCTACAATCCTAAGGCATAAACACTATTACAGCAAAGACAGCACAAAAACTGCAGTACATCTCTAAGAATTCCTCCTTAGCAAAGACCACTTTCACAGGTGTCTCCAGATAGGCAAAGAGAGCACATTTTTGTAACCTAACTACAAGGCTGTAAATAGGAAACAAGCTGCTCCTACAAGAAAACCACGCTCTTGTAATGAAAGGAATCACAGAGTGTGTCCCTGCATGGAGAAAAAGAANTAATTGGAATTAAGGATCTTCTATCCTCTATCAAACAAGAAACAATTGGCCAGTATTATATCCTAGACCATAATAAGTTAGTCAAGTATTCTTAACGCCTTAAAAGAGAACTGTCAATGTTAAGTTTTTCCTGTTCTACATACTTCTAAAAAAATTGTATAACTATCTGGAAGAGTATCCTCCACATATACCTTAAGTAAAAATTCTCTCATATGAAAATGATTCAAGAAGCACATCAAATGCATATTATAGGATAGAGAGACATGATTAACAGTGATGGAGGAGGTACAACTGACACCAAAGAAGGCTTCAAGCATCAGCACCCTCTTATCTAAAAGCCACTCATACCTTTTCTGTGTAGCCTCCCATGGGCAGCTCCATACAGCTCTGGCTCTTTCTCTCCTTCTTCTCTCTCCCTTCTGCAGTTCCAGCTCACTCCTCCCTATCCCTAGCACAGCCACCTAACCCTGTCTGTCCCTTGTACAACATCTCACCCTCTCTGTCCCTTGGACAACCTCCTGTCCCTCCCTCCTCACAGCACGGCCAGCAGACTCCAACTGATTCCCTACCAGTTAACTCACTCTTCTATCACACCCATAGCTGTGAGGGCAAGGCTCTTCCCACCCTTTGGTAATTAACACAACTGCAGTATATCAGGGGCAAGATGGCCTTCAGCACTACCTCTATCTGTCTTCCCACATAGTTTTCCATCTAGAAACTGAAAACTCACCCCCCAAAACAAAGGAAGAACATGACATCTAAGACTTAAATAAACAGCACCATAGCCTGCCATTTACTTACGAAACAAATTTTCCCACTTCCACCTGCAATATTGGTTCTCGCAACTGCACTTCCAAGAGCAAGTCCTCAGGTTGTACTTCATCTCCAGGTTTCACAGGATGTGGATTAAAGATTCGGAGATATCCCTTATAACTGCCCACAATAACTTTATCTAAAAAACAAACAAACACACCAACAAAAACAACACATAGGATACGACACAATACAATAGCATATGTGGAATTCAATTTGCTGCAGAGTGCTTCAAATAATACCCTAACAAAACAGAATATTGACATGATTCAATTAATGTTCATTATGCTCTGTCTTCTGGTTTAACTTTAGCAATTATATTTTTTGCAGGTCTGTGAATATCTGTCAGCACCAGTGATGGCAGCAACAGGTTTGAGTGTTTATTGGGTAAGAACCAGGGAAAAGGCCAATGAGGCAGATGTCATGGTGGAAGTCTGTTAAAGACCACCCAACAAGGACAAAGAGGCAATGAAATAGTCTGCAAGCAGCTTGAAGAGGACTTAGAATCACCAGCCCTTGGTCTTGTGGAATACTTCAACTTACCAGATGTCTGCTGAAAATACAACACAGCAGAGAGGAACTGTGTTGGAGATTCCTGGAGTGTATGAAAGATTTCTTACACAACAGCTGAAAGAGCCAGCTAGGGAAGGTGCCCCACTGGATTTGCTGTTTGTGAACAGAGAAAGATTTGTAGGTGATGCAATGGTTGGAGGCTGCAGCAGGCAAAGCAATCACAAAATTTTGTTTTCAATTCTTAGAGAAGGAAGGAGGGGAAACAGCAAAAGGGCTGTCATGAACTTCCTGAGGGCAGACTTTCACCCATTTCGAAGACTGGTTGACAAAGTCCCTTGAAGACAGTCCTGAAGGGCAAAGGGGCCCAGGAAGATTGAACATTTGTAACAAAAGAAGTCTTAAAGGGTACAGGGCCAGGCCATCCCCGTGTGCCAAAAGACAAGTTTGCAGGGAAGGACACCATCCTGGGTGTACAGAGCTTTGACTGGAACTCAGGAAAAAGAGAAGATATGACCTTTGGAAGAAGGGACAGCTGAATCAGGGAGGCTGAATCAGCTGAATTGTAAGGTTATGCAGGAAGAAAATTACAAGGGCCAAAACCCAACTAGAACTTAATCTAGCTACTGCCATAAAAGACAATAAAAATATTCCTGTCAATACATCAGCAACTAAAGGATGGCCATGGAGAATCTCCATTTTTTATTGGATATGGGAGGAAACAGAGTGACAAAGAATGAGGGAAAGGCTGAGGTACTTAGAGCTGCCTTCACCTAAGTCTTCAGTAGAGTAACAGCTGCTCTCTGAGTACCCAGCCCCTGAGCTGGAAGACAGGATCAGGGAGCAGAATAAGGCTCTCACAATGCAAGGGGAAATGGTCAGCATTCTGTACATCACTTAGACACAAACACAAGTCTATGGGGCCAGATGGGATCCACCCAGGAATGCTGAGAGAGTGTGGAAGTGCTTACCAAGCCACTCTCCATCATTCATCATCACTCCTGGCTGACCAGGGAGCTCCCAGTTGACTGGAAGTTAGCAAATGTGATGACCATCTACAAGAAGGGTTAGAAGGAGGATCCAAGGAACTACAGGCCAGTCAGTCTGACCTCAGTACCAGGGAAAGTCATGGAGTATATCATCTTTAGTGTCAGCATGCAGCTTGTATGGGGACAACCAGGGGATCAGACCCAGCCAGCAGGGGTTTATGAAGTGCAGGTTCTGTTTGACCAACCTGATCTCCTTCTATGACAAAGTGACCAGCTTAATGGACAAGGGACAGACTGTGGATGTTGTTTACCTCAACTTTAGTATAGCTTTGACAGCATTTCCCACAGCATTCTCCTGGAGAAACTGGATAGTCATGGACAGAAACTGGCTTAGACAGGTACACTGCTTGTTGGGTAGAAAAGTGGCTGGGTGGCTGAGCCCAGAGAATGGTGGTGACTTGAGTTACATCCAGGTGGTGACCAGACACAAGTGACATTCCCCAGGGCTCAGTACTGGGGCCAGTCCTGTTTAATATCTTTATCAATGACCTGGATGCGGGGTTCAAGTCCACCCTCAGTAAGTTTGCTGATAACACCAAATTGGGTAGAAGGGTTGATCTGCTGGAGGGTAGGATGGCTCTATAGCAGAATCTGGACAGGCTGGAACAATGGGTTGAGGCCAATTGTACAAGGTCCAACAAGGCCAAGTGTCAGGTCATTCACTTCAGTCACAACAAGCCCATGCAACACAGCAGGCTTGAGAAAGAGTGGCTGGAAAGTTGTCCAACAGAAAAATACCTAAGGTGAAGGTTGACAGCAGCAGGAACATGAGCCAGCATGTACCCAGGTGGCCAAGAAGGCCACTTGCATCCTGGCTTGTATCAGAAACTGTGCGGTCAGAGAAGTATTGCACCCCTGTACTCAGCACTGGTGAGGTTGCACCTCAAATACTGTATTCAGTTTTGGGCCCCTCACTACAAGAAAGTCATCGAGGTGGTGGAGCATGACCAGAGAACAGCAACAAAGCCAGTGACAGGCTTAGAGGTGCACCAGGGGCTGTAAAACCTAGATGGGATATTAGGAAAAATTTCACCAAAAGAGTTGTGAAGCATTGGAAGAGCTTGCCAAGGGAAGTGGCTGAATCACCAACCTTGGTGACATTTAAAAGACGTGCAGACATGGTGCTCAAGGACATGGTTTAGTAGCAAACACAGAGTGTTACCTGTTGGACAATGATCTTCAAGGTCTTTTCCATCCTAAATGACTCTAATGAATTCCTACTGAAAAAGGTTGTACACCAAATCAGTAACAGTTCAACTTTATTCAAATTGTCCTGAAAAGGGAGAATCTTACATGAAAATAATTTTAGAAGAGAATGGTAGCAAGGAGTCAAACTCAAGGACCTCTACTGGGCAAAAATGAAGTACCAAGGTGAGCATGATATCGTAAAGACACCAAGAATTTATTAATTAAAAAAAATACACACACAAAAAGTCTCCCTGACAGCAAAGATCATTTCACATTATAAATGACTACACAGATATGCAGGATTTACTCAAGCAGAGTCATTTACTTCAACCATTTTCCAGATCAAAAGGGTTGTTTATTTGTTTTTCTAATTTCTTAACTTTCTAGCTCTCACCTTCCTTTCTTCTCCCCTTGGGTTTTTGCAAGTCATAATGTGTTTGCTTCCATGATTAACTGAAAATTCATTATTGTAATGATATTTACCATTGAGGGAACAAGGCATGAGAGAAGTTACTAGTGAACACAAGCAAGAATTAACATATTTAGCAGCTTACAAATATAAAAAGACAGAGAGCACTGAATTTGTCTTCTTAAGCCTACAAGGACACAACAAAGACAGCACATCTAAAACTAACTAGACAACTAGCCTGGCTAACAAGCTTTCAGCATGCATTGGTCAAAGCAAACCTACAGCTGCGTGGCTTAAAAACCAGCAATTTTAAGTCTGAATTTACCTTGTCCACTGCCACTATTATCAACATCAGCAACACACAGACAGCCTTGGTCAAATTCTTCCTTTTCTCCAAGTATAGTGGACCACCAGTCTCTAGCTTTAAACAAGGACATTCTTCTTTACTGAAAAGGAAACAAACCATTGTTAAAGTTTATACTAATACATGTAAATGTTTATTAAAAAAACTTTTTGTTTGTTAGCAACAGGTTCTCTTAAGTATATTTTACCTGTCAATTTCACATTGCACTACTGTGAGCTAAATAAATGTTAATTCCAGGTGTCTGGACTTTCTGGTTACACAGTTCAGAAAACAACCCCAGGAATCTTATAGTCACTAGTTAAATTAGTTGTGATAGACACTACTAGTTATATGAAGAAAAGGCACCAAAATAACAGGCTTCTGAAAAGTGTTAAATGCTAAATGCCTTCTGTTACAAACACTAAGTAATAAAAAAGTTTTCAAAGTCACAGAACTGAGGTCTCTTCTCTTACCAAGGAGTACCAGTAAAAAAAATTAAAAATTCTGATGCAAGTCTTCTGCAAGAGAAATTATTTTTAGACAAGTAAATGGAGACATAAACAGACGACATCAAAACTTCCACTGCATAATCGCCTTGAAGATGCTCCAGTGACACGACTAAAGAACTCGGTCATACACGGCACAAATCAGCTTTTCTGCTCCTTACCTGATGTTATTTTAAGAAGGGGGGAGGGAAGGAGCGAGGAGACTAATCCCTTTGCGGGCAGCTTGACAATATCATTATCCTAGTTCAAAACTCCCAGCTCCGTGCCTATGGAGCCGGACACTCTCGGTCGCACAGCCCGCACAGGGGCCGAGGGGCTGCCATGCACCGGCAGCTCCGGCGGAAAGAAGGGCAAAAGATGGGATTCGGAACAAACGCAACCTGCAAGCCCGCGACTTTCCTCTTTCAAGGAAACCAAGTCCGGCAAACAAAACCACTTATTTTCTACCTTTTTCCCGTCGCTATGCCCGCTAGGCAACCCGCTGCTGCCGAGCGCGGTCTGGCACAGCACAGCCCTCCACACACACACGCCCTCACTCCTTCCTGCCCTCCCTCACCGAGTCCCTGAGGAGCACACACAGCACCTACACCGAGCCTGGGACACGGACGGACACGCACAGAAACACAGACGCACATCCCTGTGGAGCGTGAGAAGGGAGACGGAGCCCGGCGGTGGCTTACTTGGGCGGGAGGCGACAGCTCCCTGGCACGGCGCAGTCCGAGCCGCCCCGGGGCGGCAAGCCCCGCTTCCTCACCACAGGAGCTCCTCGCCCAGGCGCGGCCGTAGGCACAGAGCAGCAGGGCTACAGGACTACAGTCGCATTCCCACCGCCGCCGCCATCTCCGGCATCCACCCCTCCCCACCGCCGGCACCAACCACTCACCGCCCCACGCCCCGCCCAGGGGAGAGCTTGGGAAATGTAGTTTGGGAAGCGGGGCCATGGGCCGTTGGGCTCTCTCACTTCGTCCTATACTTGGGGGGTAGAGCAAAGAATAGAAACATTTCTTTTATATTTCCTGAGAGGAGAAAAAAAAAACAAGCGACCCTAAGCACTCGGCAGTATGTGCTGTTTCTTTTTCAAACCTCTCACAGAAACCTCTTGCTCTTGAGGTGCCCAGCTCCACTCGTGCGTCCACCCTTTCCCTCCCCGTTTCCCCTGTGGCGTGGTAGGGCCGGCGAAGGGCCGGGACGGCGGGTCGCGTGCGGCGCCGTCGTTGCCGACCCGGCGGTCGGTCAGGGAGGACCCGTCGGGATCCTTCGGCAACACCGAGGGCGCAGCCGCGCTTCCCCGCAGCGGCTCCCGGCGCCCCGGGAACTACTACCATGGACAGGACCGCCGTGGCCAAGATGGGAGCGGTGGCGAGCGCCAGCGTGTGCGCGCTGGTGGGCGGGGTGGTGCTGGCGCAGTACATCTTCACCATGAAGAAGAAGACGGGTAAGAAGACCAAGATCATCGAGATGGTACGTGGTAAGAGGCCGAGAGTCCCTCGGCCCCCGGACGCACGCCCTTCTCCTTGTCCTTCTCCTGCGGCCGGCGGCTCCTCACGGCCGCCCCCCTGGAGCCAGGCGGATATCCCATGGGACAGAGGGGGGACCTTGAGCTCAGTTTGGGATTTCTGTAAGGACAGGCGCTGGAGGCAGGAGCAGCTGTTCCACCTCAGCGTGACCCACTAGCACGGAAAAGGTGCGTGTGGAAAGGGTCTGCGCCGTCCTGCCCTGCCCTGTCCGGCCCATATGTACCTGTAGGATACATATGTACCCGTGGGTCTTGGTGGTAATTTGCAAGCCTGCTTGCAATTTGATTAAAAGCAAAATGGACACGCACACACACGTGTTCAACCATCTGTTGAAATTGGGAAGCACAGTCTGTTCAAGGTTACTATAAAAGGAAGATGGAGCTCGCTCTCTCTTGCTGCCCTTGTTATACTTGTTGTTTAGGAAATTGTTTAAATATCTGCTTATAAATAACTGGGTCGTAAAAGATCTTAGTTTGGACAACGTGCTGATTATGTGAAAGTCCTTCACATTTTGTGATTTGGACACCACCGTACCGAAGAACTGAACTGAAATCGTCAAGCCACTTGATGTTAGCTAATGGGTATTTTGCGATCTCCCCTGCTGAATTTTACTGAAAGCTCTGATGATTTTTTTATAATTGCACGTGGAAACAGATTTTAGTAAGAGCTAGGATTTTGTGTGTAAATTGCGAGCTACCTAAGTACTCACTTGGCCACGCATTGCCATGCTTGCCAGTGGAATTCACGCAGTGCAGTTTGTGATAACGTGGGTCCAAAGAAGAATTCTACTTTGAGTTTTTGCTAATTGTGGAAGCATCATTTCCTGTTGAAAAAATACTGTTTCTAGTTATCAGTCATGTCATCTGACAGTTTGGAGGGGGATACCTTGCTTTCTAGTTTCTCCAAGCCCTCTTCCAATAGCTTGTGGGAGAGCAGAAAGTTTGGATTGCCACTTTAGAGAGGTTTTAGACCTATTTCTGTGAAAAGGCTTTGGACTCTATAGTAGGATTTTACAAAACTCATGTGAAAACTTACAGTGGCATAACACTGGTTAACTATAAATTTTATTTTATTTTTTTAGTTCTAGTACTGTAATACCAGAACTTACTTCTGAGTTATGTGAACAATAAAATAACACCATCTAAAAGCTTGGTCATATGAGTGCTCAAAAGGTAAATGCAATAGTTTCACTTACTCATGTTCATAATACCTGATCTGAGCTGTAGTGCAGTGAGTATCTAATAATTGCTAAAACGTATTTATATTAATGTTCTGCCCAATGTTTAAGTGGTGTTTTCTCTGGGAAGACTTGAACTTTGCCAAGACTTTGCCTTTGGTAAGGGAAAAAAATCATCATGTCAATGCTAAATCAATTTCTGGTAAGTGATTTTCTTAAGTATGTACTTCAGAAAACATTTTCAGAGCTACATTTTTGGACACAAACCTATGATCCTAAGTAGACATCTCCAAAATTCCACTTCTATGGTTAGAGCTTTTCTCAGCTTTAAATTGCAAGGAAAAAATTAAGCTTGTTGAAAGCAGACCCGATTTCTCATGCAGAAACATTTTATCAGTTGGATGCAACACATTCACACTCAGAGAGTGAGCATTTCAGCTGATATTCAGGTTGGCAGCTTCCTTAGCTGGGAAACATTCTTAGTTCTAAGATGCAAGTCTTCTTTCTTGAGTAGTATTTTCAGTGGACACATATTCAGGCTGTGCAATTTCTTTAAAATAAGTGAAATAGTTACATAAACTCATACCAAGGAGTTGAATTTGTCAGGTACGGGCAAAAATGTGTGCATGCATTTTACTTGAATATGCTGCATTCTGAAGAACTTTCTTTTATCCACCAATGCAGATTTGATTCAATGTTTGTCATTTACAAGACACTGTATCAGTTTTATCTTGTGACAAGAGAGACCTTTCTTTGAGCTGTGGAGGAGAAGATGCTGTTTTCCAGTCTGTAACTTAGTGTAATTTAGGATGGTGGTAAGGAACAATACTGCCTTATTGAAATGTATTTTTCTTCCAATACCAGGCTGGTTTTCTGTGTTAGATTAAAATTATGGGATCATTCTTGTATTTTCAGCAGATTTTTTTGGTTCAAATTTTCTTTGGGGTATATTACACTTTAGTTTTATATCCACATTACACTCAGAATTACCATGATGTATAACTTTTATCAAAAGCAGTAGGGAGCAGGCCTATTTATATCTTAGTTAGGTGAATTAAATATTATTTCATTATAATTAACTACAGCAAATTTTTAAGAGTCAGATTTTCGGAGTCAGAATAAAGGTAGATGAATATAAACCTCGTGTAAGTAAAAAAAAAAAAATACAGCTGTTTTTAAGTGCAAAAAAAGACAGGGACTTTCACAAATCAAATAGAACATCTATAAGACAAGTTAATATCAAGGATTATGATGCCCAGAGTGTTTATTCTGAAGAAAAGTAGAAAGGATTCACAAGCATTATGGGAAAGGGTAACCCTCTTTCCTTGCTGAATAATGAAATCAAGTAGTTCTTAAATATCTAGCTCACATTTCAGTAGATTAATTCCTTAAGCACACCAATTAGCCTGGTACAAATATTCAAGCATAATGGAGATACCTTAAAATAACATCATCTTATTTGATAAAAAAAGTTTAAATTTATAAGTGAAATGTTAATATTGTGTCTTCATCCAAGGTGTGTAGTTTGCAAACAGGGAGTTTCCCTTAGGCACTCATGAATGTGGACAGAGTTACTTCAGCTCCACTTCTGAAGTAACAGAGGCATTAATAGTAATGGTCACATGCAGGCTCACTCTGTGTGGTAAGAAACAAGCACCTCTCCAAACCTTCTGTTGTTTGTGCAGCCATATTGCCAATTCTGTGAAACTGTGCAAGTGTTTCCAAAGCCAGGTGAAAGCAAAAGTTAGCCACAAGGTTGCTAACTTTAATTTAAAGTAATGGTTAACAATTAATTAGCTTTTCAGAGTAACTTTTTAGAAAGTGTTTCCTGCCTATTTTAGAAAGAGATTAAACCTTACGGTAACATTAAATCTTTTGGATTTTTCAAGCCACAGACAAGTTTGCAATTCAGTTGTGGATTCCTATACAGCAAATAGTTGTACTGCCAATATACTTCAATTTTTGATTACTCTTTGGAATTTTTGATTACTCCATCAGCTCAGCAGAAAACAGGTGTTCACAAACTAGAGCAAAAAATATTGCCTAAATCTTTCAAAAACATTGACTTGTAAGCAGTAGTCCAAATTAATTAAAATATGGAGTTGACATAAGAAAAACCTTCTTAGAGGAATGACAGTATTTCTTGTTGTTTGTTTCATAAACAAAGTTGTTAAAATCTTGGGGTTTTTTCAGCAGCTTGTTCCTCACTCTTTGGTTTTGGAGCTTTTTGTTGTATTTTTTTTTAATTAGAATAAGAAACATAAAAGAGCTTGTTGAAAACAGAATGGGAGAATACCTTAAACTGAGACTACTTCTCTCAGGTTTGTTATCCAAAAAACTGGGCAAATGTGTAGTTACATTTGTCTAGTTCTCCAATCTGCCCCTGAAGTGAGAGGCGTAATTACATGTAAAAGAGACTTTGTATCAAAGTTCAGCAACAACAAAATCAACTTCAAAGCATTTTCTCAGTTTACAGGAAACATTTCAACCGCTCAACTGTCTCTGGACAGTGCACTTTTTGTTTTAAAGAAGGAAAGAAAAGCAGAGATTTTTGCAGTATTACCTGCAGTATTTTGGACTATTAACTGGAAGGAAATAAGGAAATTAATAAGAAGCAAGGAATTAATAAATAACCTAGTTATTTATAAGCAGATGTTTAATTAATATTTATCTACTTGCCTAAGAAATAAAGGATCTGTGAGTATGACTGTTAGAGGGATTGGGGGGGGTATTTTTTAAATATTATTTTCCTTTACCTGGCAGTCTCTGGTGAGACTGTGTTCTTGTTTCATAGGGCATAAGAGCATTTGTGCCACAGATGATGATACAACTGGCAGCAATCACACACCACTTCTTTATTCTTGTCTTGTTTCTGGTAACTAGTTGTTATAGTAACTGTGACGTTGCTCTGGCAGGTTGACCTCCCAGCAGAGTAAAAAGCAGAGGAGTGTGTAATGTGTAACACACATATTCAGGAATCCAAGTGGTTGGTATTTGCAACTCCTTCATATGTACTTTATTCATATACAGAGCTGAAGAAGGGTTTGAGTCTGAGTAAACTGGAATCACTAAAAGGGGAATGGAAGAAAGATGGACTCCCTCTAAGGATGCCTTTGCAGGACATTGTCACTGTCTGGACGTGCTCAAGAGCCATGCAGTGATGTGATCCATTTGGGAATAATACTGTTGCAAAAGAACAGTGCTGTGATATGTGAACCTAAGCAGTGAAAAATGAAAGAACTGCTGAGGCCTAATACCACTGCTACCTACTGACATGTGACTGAGAGCCCTTACATTACTAGAGTATTAGAACTGTTTTTAGATTACTGTTAACATTTTAAAACCAAGATAAATTTGGCATGGGTACTGGAGATGCTATATAACTATTTCTATAAGCCTTGGTGTTTGTTTAGACTGTATTCCTTAGTAGAAAAATCATACAGTGGTTTCAGTAGAAAAAATTGACGGTGGTAGACACCAGTTACTAAAACAAGGCTGTTTTGCCCACATGCTGTTTGCAGAGATAATCATAATATATGCCACCTAGATAATGCATATCGGGCTGCCTAATGTAAGCCACTTTTTGTGGCTTACATTATGTGCATCATATAAGTCACTTAACACGTGGCTTGTAAAGCAAGTTTTCACAGGACATGAAAAACCCTAAGGACAATGCATGTTGATACAACTTGGATAGTAGTAACAGTTTTCATTCTCACTGTAAAATAATTCCATTGGAAATTTAAAAAATTTGTATCCCAGGAGAATAAAAATTGACTGAATTCCATTGTTTTCTCCTCTCACTGTCAAAATTATGTACATACTAATAATATATCACTTCATTTAGTATAGTAAGCTGATCCTACAATGCTGCTTATCTGTTTCAGAAGTAAGTTTTAATTTTCTGAAATTGCTGCTGCCTGTGTTGTTGGTTTGGGTTTTTTTTCCAATTCAGTAGGTTTTGACACCTACATTCTTACAAGGGATGCATATGGAAAGATTAATTAAATCTATAATTCTGCACTAGTTTCTTTAGAACTCATTTATGCAAGTTATAGCAGTTATCAAAAATGTACTGATCTGTACCTGAAAGCTGAGTTCCAAGTAGTCAGTGTAGACATGTCAGGATACAATATGGATTATAGGTATAGGCTCAGAAGAGCTTGTTTGCTGCTTTCTTTTCTCTTTTGCATAGTCTTTCTCCAAGATAGAAAAGCAATCTTTCAATTGCTCATTCTGCTCTGAAATATATTTACCTTTTAATAAATGCTTGGTATGTATTAAGTCATATTTTTAAGTGATTTTTCTCCTATTTGTGATAATTTGTTTTTACCAGTTGAGCTGTAATGGCCATCTGTCCTGTTAAATTCTTTATACAGCTTAAAATCAATAGCAAATACTGCAAGTCTTAAACGTTGCCTTTAATTGTCAAACAATATGGGCAGGAATGAGGGATTTTTTAGTTTTTAGTCTGAATACGCTTATCATTGCAAATCTGTTCATATTATGAATTAAAGTTACATAGCATTCCAATCATACCATTCAGTCTTGAGTTAGCAAGAACTACCAGCTTTTATAGAAAGTATCTAAACTGATCAATATAAGCATTGAAGAGACCCAGGATATGCATTTATAAGTAGGAGAATGCTAGCAGTGAATTGAATAGCAAGGTATCTGTAAATGTGAAAACATGACAGTTTGTGTAAGTCTGGACTGGAAACTTGCAAAATGCCTGAACACTTGAAATTCTTTCTTCAAAAAAAACAACCAAACAAACAACAATCATACAAAAATCCCCACCACAGCTGCTTTTTACCTGTTATTTTCACTTGCATAGATTACATCATACATGCAAAGTACATATTCTTTTCTGTGCTGGCTAGCTCCAGTTTGCAAGGAATAGCCTTCAAACCATCAGCCTTCTCCCTCCATGTGTGCATACACAAGCATATTTTGTACAAGTGTACTACAGCGTACTCTTCACCTCCTACGAAGGGTTATTACTGGAGAGAGCTTAAGGAAAAATCCTAGAAGAGAAGCAGACTGTTAGCTTTTGTTGCTGTGTTTTGGTGCGTTTGTCAGGGAGTCACTAATTTTCCCCATGGAAGTTGGGGCTGGCTGAGCTGCAGCAGACGGCTCCGGGCAGCAGGTGGCGCTGGCGCGCGCCGTGTCTGAGGCGGCGGCCGCTGCGTTGGAAGGATCGTGTCCCCTGGGGAATCCTGGCCCACAGCGATGGCTTTTCTCGGCCGCTGCCCCCCTGCGCTCAGACACGTTCAGCTGAACTGCTCCTGCTGCACCCGGCCCACAGCAGCAGCCACGTCTCTGCTGCCTGCCAGGTGCTCAGCGCTGAAATCAGGCTAAGCACAGCTGAGAGGCAGGAACAGCTCACGGCATTCTTCCTGGCTTCCTTTCCTAGCCACTGTGCAGGGATAGAAGGCCAGATAAGACTGGGCAAGAGAGTCGATTATATTGTCATGGAGGGTGTGTAAAATAAAAGTTAGGGTGTGAAGTCTGACTGCCCTTCTTGCAGTCACGGCACTGTGCAGCAGTTGGTCTGCAGCGACTGCTTCTTCCCGGGGCACAGTCTTCATACAGCTCTAATCTTGACCAGTTGCTGGATGTCAGTCTCTTTCTCTATCCAAAAGTCATCAATCACCAGGGATCAGCTGCTGTAAAACATTAGAGAACTTACGATTGCAGTAGGCAAAATTTTAGTCCAATGTCTATCATGCAGCAGCTTTATGGGTAGTGTGCCATTAATTTGGAATTTGTGGCTGTTTTGTTAGTCAATTCTTTCTTAGGTTTTTTGTGTGGAATTTCTGATGGTTCAAGAAAAATAAAGTCATTGTCCATTAAAATTCCACAGAATTGTTTTAATTTGGCTAATCATCAAGAGTGCTTTATATGAATACAAAAATAAAAGAGAAAGCATTTTTTAGTACAAGTGGACATATGTTGAAGGTTGCAGCACACAGGTCAAAGAAAACACCATTTTAAATACTAAAAATAACTATATTATTTTCATTCACTAATGCCTCAAAAGAATAGAGAATTGCACTGACTTACCTAAGCAAATAATTACAAAAATAAGTGTAAATAACAGTTCTCTAAATTATAGCAATAATACCTATTGCTAAAAGGAAATGTGGCTTCCACTTTCATATATCTCAATCTTTAAAAAATAATTAATATATTTAATTTGTTGTTTTCTTGTATTTTATTTTTAAAGGGCTGGGGCAAAGCCCTTGGACACTGAGGATTTGTTAAGTGTCTGAATACAGACTTTCAGACTTCCTGAGCCGGGTTTGCCACCAAGAAAATTCCTGTTCAAATGTGCTTGTTCTTACATGTTTCCCACTCGATAACTGTCATTTCCTTTCTGCACATATAAAAATTTGTTTGTCTGCTCTGCTAATTGGATCACTGAAATAATCCAAGTTTATTTGTGGTATGTTTTTTTTTTTTACCTAGGAGTTGTTTTGCTCCACCTTACTCTAACAGAATTAATACCACTGAAATATTCCATTAGTCTTGTTCCCTTAAAGCTTTCCCTCTTTGTCAGAAACTTACTAGTTATGAGACCAAAAATGTGATTTTTTCACTCAGCAGCTATTACCATAACACTTACTATTATCAGCTGCATCTGCCTTTGCAGTGATGGGTAAGCCTCAGTGTGGTCTGCATGTTGCCATGGAAAAATGGTACATGAAACTGAAGCGTGGGAATTAGCACAAAGTAGTAGTAGTGTTGGTACTTTAGCAGTAGTAGAGTGCAAAGAATAGCAGTGGTAGTATTATTACCTGTTGGTTTTGAACACTTCCAGAAGACAAGTATGCAGGGATACAAGAAATAAGGCATCCAAGTGCATCTTTGAATGGATTCAGCAGTGAAAAACACTCATAAAACAAAACATGGAGTCGAAACAATCCTTCATGCCTCAAGTCATGATGCTTCTGCCTGTTACCATTAAAAGGAGTTTTTGGTAGCTGTATTTTATCTTTATATTTAATGAATTTTTTTTCAAGGACTTTAAAAAAGGGTTTGTAATCAAAGAGAACCTAATAGTTAAAAACTTCATTAGTCTCAATGTGTAATTTAATTGGAATATTATATTAGCACTACATTCTTATATGTGGTGTCTGGTAAGGTATTGTAGATTAAACTTTGTCCTGCTGACTTTGCTTTCAAACTGAGTCCCACACCTCCACTATTCAAGGGTCAGAGTTTATTTGATCTAGATACAGCATTCTTAGGCTTAGTGAAAAAATCTAAGCAGATTTTTTTTTTCTTAGAAGTAGATAAGAGAAGAAGAGAATCAGCACCAACTGCTTCAGTCCAAGCCGTGGCCTTAATGCAAATTCCATTCTAGATAGTGTTACATGGGAAGCTTCTAGGGAAACAAGCATTTGTTTAAGTTCTTTCAACCCACGTCCATGTAGATATATACAAGATATTTAATTGTAGAAGGTATACATGCGAGTGTACAGTTTGGGGGGAAAATAAAATTGATCAGCTCATCAAAATTACCTTATTATGCAAGGTGAGCTTTTGCATATCTGATAACTAACTAAGAAATAAGAATTTGTAAATGTATCACAATATATTTACATACTGCCAGCTCTTAGAATTCTACACTGTTTGCCTAGGTATTTTGAAGAAAGGTTATTTGTACCAGCAGCTTCACCTGTAAGCATTCTTTAAGAAAACATTAGATTCTGTGTAATGTGAGAGGGAAATGGATCTTTCAGGCAGGCAGACTCCAACACACTCCACAGCAGTATTAAAGGAAAATGAGAATGCCATGCAAATAAAAAAAAATCTTATTTGTCAAAAATGAATTTTCTATATCTGTGTTCTCAGAAGAACTGGCAAGAAAAAGGAAGGATGGAGTTAAAACTAAGATACTTGTGATCAAACTGAAACATTATCATGAAAAGCAAATTATTCTCCCTGTCATTACCTGTTACCAGCAGGAAGTGCTGACTTGCCTTCCATGAAGTCTTAGCTCATACTGATAGAATGATCTGTCTCACAATGGTCTGTAACAGAGGCCCAAAGAAAGCATAGGAAAGGGGTGATTTGTCATGAATATTTTTGCTAGAATGATTTCTCTCCTCCAGCAGCTTGTATTTCAGAGACAGTGTCTGTTAACTTCGGATGAGTTTTTTTCGTGTTGTAACCCAGTACCATTTTAAGGCTGTGTAAATTCACAGTATTAACAAAAAGGAATTCCACATTTTACTACTTTACCTAATTGTGTAATTTGTAGCTGACTCCTTTGTTTTCAGCCTGCCTCCTCTTAATTTTAGTTGATGACCTCTACCTCTTATACTAGAAGAGATATTCACAGATAGTGAACAATCTTTTCCTATTAACCCTTTCTAAGCCACCCTGTAATTTCCAGGGTAAGGAATTCTAGCAATATTCAATTGTTCATTGCATGAATCTTTTCTCATGGCTCATACTTACTGCCCTTCTCAGTGCCTTTTCCAGTTCTAGTCTATTCCCTGTAAGGTAGAGAAACCAGAACTGGTTTTGGTATTTAAGCTCCTAGTTCATAATGGAGTTATAAAGATTTTATCAAGAAAATCCTGGTAAGCATAGGCATCAGTGAAATGTATGTATGAAGGCCAAGAAAAAAGCCTCCATTTCCTTCTGCTGAGCAATGAAAGGGTTTGAGTTCTTCTTTCAATCCTGGTGGTATAGAAGCTATTTTAAAAATTTAAGTGTAATGTGATAAATTGTATTGATTTGAACTTGTTTACATTTAGAATATTTTTATATTCTTTCTCTTTTTTTCACAAGGGCAGGAGAGAAACAATGAAGATAAAAAAACCCCATCAGTTTAAATTTGGCTAGGTAGATGTGGTATTTGCTAGATACTCATTAGAAATGGCTGAAGATCTCTCCATCATTTCCAGATACTCAATGATAACTAAGTAATACATACCTTTTCTTTTAGCCTGCCAGTTATAAAGGTTAATTCTCTCCACAGTGAGAGAATGGGAACTAAGCACAGAGATGAGGTGATTCTCCTAACACACAATCAGAGAAAAAAATGCCTATCCTGAGCTCTATTCATTCACCCCAGAACGTACAGAACTGTTCTATATGTTTTCTACCTCCTATATTCTCTCAGACTAAATTCTTGCCCAAACTAGTAATTGACAGGATCACATGAAATATTGGGAATGTAGACCCTAGTTGCTATTAATTCTTCATCTTCTTGTAAGATTCAAAATGTCTGTTGATCTATCATCAGCAGAAATCTCTTCTTTTAGAATGATTTTGTAAGCACAAGAAGAAGCTGCATAAGGGAAAATGATGCTGCAGTATCTTTTGTTCTCTCATCAGAAAGATGTATTGAACATAAAAAGAAGAAATGCTTAAAGAGTTGTTCTGGTGTGTGTGTTGACATTAGGCTTTGTGTTCAGAACATTGATCTTACTTTCCTTGTAATTGTCACAGATATAAAAAGCTATTCCTGGAACCATTATGCTGTTCATTAACTCAGTTCACTAGGGCATGAATAATAATCATGTTTGAGTACAGTTGGGTTGTATTGATTCCTTTCTTTTGCTTGGTCTTGGTACTTGAGTCCCAAGGTTCAGGTACCTTTTCCTGTCTCATGAGGTTATATCAAGTAGGCTGTTTTGGGAAATATGTACTAAGTAAACTTATTACAAAAGCAAAATTAGACAACAAATACAGTTTTTTAATGTTTAAAATTGATCCCTACAGTAAAGCAAGGTATTGCTCAAGTAGAGTCGAGCAATATATTAAATATATGGGGATATATTCAAAAGTTGTTCAGTTGTGGTAGGGTCACTAAACAGCAATAAAAGCTAGTAAGTTGATGAAAAGACACTAGCTAATGTTTACACTGCAGACAGGATTCAACCACCTCTAAATTTTGTAGGAAATAGTCTAAAAAGAGGTCTATGACCTCTTTCTTCATCTTTAAAAGTTAATGTCAGTTTAGCTGAAGTATTCCATTTATTAAAGAGAAAGCTCAGCTTACTTGCTGAAACAATATACTTGTGCTAATTCTTTCCACAAATGGATACAACTTAGATCACGGGTGGGGAAGGACTGGTAGAACCAGCTTTTATTTGCTTTAGACTAAAACTTGCAGTGCTTCATATTCAAGAGCGTCCTCTACAAACCAAGTTCACCTAACACATGAGCATATAAAGTTGAACCTTTTCCCAGTCTTACATAAATTATAAATCATGTAGTGGTTTCAGTGTTGTTCTTTTTTTCGTCTCTCTTTCTGCTTAGAATATTCTGTAGTCAAGATATGGCCCTCAGCCAAAGAGAAAATGTTAAAATAGATTCTATCTGTTGAAATAACTACACCTCTCCAGTTTGTGGTTCTTAAAATATATTTAAATGACCTTCCATATTTCAAGAGTAGAAATGTCATGCTGGAGTTTACTTCTCCTTCTTTAGAAAAATCGGTGTTCATTTTCACTCCTCTTTTACCAGCCATTAAACACTGTAAACAAAATGCTCAACAGACTCAAATCAGCAGTAATAGAATGTGGTTAGTAGAAGCTGTTGTAATTCAAGTGTTGTATACAAAGATTTCTTGGAGTTGCAAAGACAGTCTTGTTTTGTAGATGAGAAGTTTCATGTACGGCATTTTCATTAAAGTGAAAGTACACTGTTGATAAAGATAGAGTAGATGTTTTTCTAAGAATTAGGTGTTGGCTGTATTAATGTTCACAGAAATTTTGCTCACAACATTTTCTAGGGCTTTCACTAAGACTGTAATCATTTATTTAGAATGCTTTCCAATTAGTCTGGTGTACCAAAATACAGTCTGTAAGAGTTGGACCTAATTTCTGTAACTTTTTTTTTAATCTTAAAAAAAATTAATAAAATAATTTAAAAAAAAAAACCTTGTTTTTTGTTTCCCCAGCTTTCTGAAAGGGAAACTAACTTTCTTTAGATTCTTGACAGCACTGGAGTTAATTTTCTCACTGAATCATAGCTGAGAAGTACTAGAATAGCAACAGGCCAGCTTGCTGACCTACCAAATCCCAACCTCATCTATGAGGTTCACAAGATTCATTTATGTATCAGTACCACTGTCACCTTTGAAATACATAAAAGCTCAAAGGCAGGTTCTTTGCAAACTGAATGTATCAAGTGATGTCTTGCCTGAACTACATGATTCATCTAGGAAGCGTATTTTACTTCATTGTTCATAAGATTTTTTTAACGTTGCAAATCCAGCAGGGACACAAGCTGCAGCTTTTTGTTGTGCAAATAATTCATATTTATTCAAGACACTGTGCTATACTTATGTTTCCCAAACATTATTTTAAAAATATTAATGAAAAACATGCTGCCTATATTAAAATACTATGAAAGGTAAAATTCTCTGAATGTTACCTATTACAGCTGTGTACAAATGCTATAACAAGTAGTTTAGTGGTAGCTATGAATCCTGGCAATACCAATGCCAGGTAAGTTCAATTTACTGTACACAGTCTTTGCAGGGATTATATTTTGAACATATCTTTCAAACTCTTGTTGCTTCAGGATACAGCAGACCTTAACATACATTTAGGGGGGTCTTGGTCAATTCTAAGAGGATAAGTGTTGATTAAAGTTGCATGTTTTGTATTAGCTGAAGTATTCACTTCAGTTGTTTTGTTGGCTCAAAACAGAGAACACCTCTGAAAACAAGATGAAAGTACACATGTAGGTCAGATACACCAAGGAATCCTGATAGACTACATGGTAGCCTGCAGTTGAAATGTAGACACAAACATATGGATCTACTGGACCATTCAGAAAGTCTGTTGTTTTTTTTTTTTTTAATGTAGGAAGGAAATTTTCATAACTAATGAATTTCTAGAGTTCTGTTGTGGGGGGGTTTTGTAGTGTTACAGGTTTTGTACACAGTACACTTGTAACCTGCCCTTGCTTCAGCTCTGAGGATTGCACTGGTCACATTGGTGGCCATGTATGAAGTGGCCTGATGTTGGTGGTTAGTCCTGGCATCCTGAAACAGGGATCATAAACCTGAGGTTGAACATGAGTTATGGGGCAGTATAGAGAAGCTTGCACTGCTCCTATAGCAATAGCTTTGCATGACACTTACAAGCATTTACAAGCACAACTTCAAAATGTAATACACGATAAGACAATACTTCCTTCACCCCCTCACTCTAAAAAATATTTCTTTTTAATCCATCTTCTATGTCACCTAGTTATGGTCTTTGATCAGGCAGCATGCCTAATGACAGACTTCTAAAACTATGTGGAGTTGCCTTGTCTCTCAAAAATCCCGACAAACAAGGTTCCTTCATTTCCTGTTTCAGTATCACACAGATAATTACAACCAAAACAAAGATTAATTAATTCATTTGCTCCTTCTACATGAATAAATGTGTGCTGCCTAGTAAACATTGATGAAACCATGTCAGTGAAGCTCTAAGAAATTTCTGGCACTATGCAACAGGAAATCCTAAAATATTTGGAAAGATTTTGTAAAAAGGCTAAAAAGTAACAAAGTAGTAAACTTCTGCTTTGAAAAACAAGTGCCTTCCTTTGTTAGAGCAGCCCAAATTTGCCTGCTGCATCCATGAAAGCTGTTCATTCAGTGAAGGTCAAAGGTTTTGTTGTTGGTGAACCAGCTGATGATCTGCAAGCCCGTCGGGCTGTACTGCTGAGCATAACAAACTGCTGCGCATTGCTGACGTGCGTCACAGGACCCTGGGGTTTTGCACGGGGATTAGTCAGGCTGTATTTGGAAACGCCCTCATCTGCACCCTGTGCTGCTATATTAGTGTGTCTCAAGCAAGAGGAATTTTCTTTTGCTTCTGCAGCTGCTCCTGCAAAACCCTCTGGTAAGTGTGCGCAGCTTCTGTCAGCGGTATCGACTCTGTCTTCTTGCCTGTGTTTTTAGGCCAAGGTTATGAGCTGAGGGCTTACTTACAGTTGTTAATTGTGACTGTGGAAAAAAACTTTAAAAACCTGTATTTTTAAATTAAAAATTTGATAGCATAGAATGAGCAGCAGCATCAAAGGAATAAGTATACTTAGTGGTTTTCATTGAATAGGTTAATTCAACTTAAATGTTCCTCTACTTTTAAGACTATTCTGAAGTGTTGGTATTTTCACAGTGATGTCCTATGTACCATGCATGTTGGCTTTTATTTTATACAGCAGGAATAGAAAGATCACATAATATAGCAGACCAATTCTTAAAAGGATTTGGTTGGTTTTTGTTGGCAGCCTGCATGCAAGCCCTGCATCTCTGGACTCTGCTTGCCACCTGTGCTGTTGCAGTAGGACAAAATCAAGGACAGAAGAATCAGGAGTGCCCTAAGCTCAACGCACAGGTACTCTCCTTTAAAAACACAAGAGGAAACGCTGTTGTCATGTTTTCTGTGAAAGCACTCTCTCCAGATTTTTATAAGGGTTTTTTTTTTTTCAAAATTAAGTATCAGAACCCAGCACATTAAGTATAAAAAGATGTAAATAAACAAAGTAAACCAGGAAGAATTATTTTTAGGGTGCATCCTAGTCCATGTCTTAAAATAGCTTAGGCAGTGAACCCATTTTCAGTTATTTCACATAACCCGTGCTGGGTATCTAGTTTTACAGCATGTTATCAAGCTACTGTGAAGATACTTAGTGTTCTGTTGTTTCATTCCCATAATAACTACTTTTTAGCTAAGTAGTCCTAAGGCTACTTCTTGGCAGAACTACTAAAATAGTAATTTGGTAATTACTAGTTACTAAGGATTTCTTACCATATTTGAGCTTGCATCATCTGAATATAAAATGTATTATGGTTTTGGGAATTATAAATTAGTGAGTCTCTGTCCTGAGCTCAGATTATGCTAGCAGAGTGCCCGATAACTAGTGAAGTTCTCCTGACAACCTGCACATAATGGAGTGACTGATGAGATTACACTCCTGTCCAGCACCTTTTGATGTTCCTGTCTAAAATATAAGCCTACTAACAGCTGGGGCAGCTAAGAGAAACCTCTGTTGCCCTTATGGGCCAGAATTTAAATTGTCTGAATTATAGGCAGTCTTGCTTTATACATATATCAGCATAAACATATGGAGGAAAAGATCCCTACAGTGTCCTCCTGTGGATTTTGTTATGGCTCCCCCGCTTCTTGCAACTCAAAGATTGCAAGTAGCAGAAGTTACATGGAGAAGCTTGCATGCTTTTAGAAGTGTTTTGTAAGCTTTGTTTTCTAGACCAAGTAATGTTCTGTAATAGCAAAAAAAAAAGAAAAAAAGAAGAGATTGGAAAATAACATGTAAATTAAGATATGTGTTCCATTTCTTTATATTTTCACCAAACTGTTACTTTCTTCCACCAAGAACACCAAAATCAGTTTTCTGTAGCTTCTGGGTATCAACTTTCACAGCTATCACTGCTACCATGCCCTGCCTTTTTTGGTACATGTCCATAAGTGAATATATGTGATAGCTAGTCTAAGACCTTGAAATTGAGCATCTGCAGTTCCCAAAATAAGTGCCATTTAGTCTTGGTTTATACTCTCTTACCTGGAAGCTGTCACCGTAGATTAGACTAAAATTTACAAATAATTTGCCCCTATCCAATTTATCACTTTGATTTCCATTTGCCTTGCTCAGGAATAACATGGATAATGCTCTCTCCCTGCCAGCCCACCCTTGTGTCTTCTCTCTATCAAAAGATAACAGGTTTGAAATCTAGTCTAATATAAGGCAGGTTTACCAGCAAAGTAGGAAAATAGAAATTGTGTTATACTTGAAATTCACATACTGTCAATAGCATTACAGCTAGATCTTTATTTAGATGTTATTTATTGCCCTATCCCTTTTATGACATTATGGTAATCTGAAATTTTGTGGAATATTTTTAATACATTTACAAGTGTGAGAACAGTTCTTACTGTGATTCAGAATTACTGACATTTAACAAAGTAGTCTGTCAATCATTGAGATTTATAGAGAAATTCTTGTAAAATTTTGTCCACCCATAATCCAGGGTGTTTTCTTAGCAATGATTTGGGTTTTGGGAGGCTTCCATGCTAGATGAGTCTTTATAAAATAAGAAAACTTGGTATTTGCCAAGTAGTGTAGGCTTACAGGGTATCAGTATAAAAATACTCTGCACCAGTTTTTTATGTCCTTCGTCAGAGCATTGCTTAGCAGACTTATGATGACAGCCTCCTACAGTTTGGGTTATTAGTAATATTTCAGGCTAGAGTTGGTTGTGAAATGAGCCATATCTCTTTGTAGTTAAGATAGCAAGTAATTCATCAACTCATCCTTCCCTACTTAAAATTACTGACAGTGAAAACAAAAGGTCACTCAGTTGTCCTTTATATGGAATTTTTTATTTGACATTTTTTAATTTTTGTGTTAATCATCAGGACTTGTTTTACTGTGTAGGGGGAGGAAAGTAACTGCTCTACCTCTAACACTTAGTAGGTTGAAAAATTCAGTATAATCCTAGCTCCAGAACATGACATTACTCCTTGTAAACAGAATCAGTTATTAATTTCCTGGGATACTAAATTGGAAATGCTTACAATGGCAGCTGTAATTTCACTTAGATCACTAAAATGAACGACAGGTTTTATCACTAGCTCCTGTTTTATAACCAAATTGACACAGCATGCACTTAGATACACACTGCCTCACATACTAAGAAAACAACTTATGTATTAAGCAGCACCTGGATACATAAATGCAGTTCTGTTTGCACTTCTGTTATCCAGTGGTATATAAGAAACTCCATTTCAAAATTAGAATTCAGTACTGTCCTTGTGGCAAATACTTCTCTTTATTTAACCCAACTACACAGATGCATGTCTTATGTGCTAAATAGATTTGTAATTTTCAGAACTATCCTTGTTGTAAATGACCCATTCTGTGGTTTGTAGGACTGGGGGATTTCCAAACCTGCGTGAATCCATTACTGTTCATTCCTCAAGGTATGACCATAACATTCTCAGTTACAAAATAATTTCCTACATCCTTATTCCAGGTACTTGCTATCACAAACAAGCAGATAATTTTTTTCCTTTTCATAAATCCAACTAAGTTCAGCCTTTAAAATAATCTTTTTCAGTTTTGTTCTTCCTTCTCTCAAAGGCTCCTTAAAAATGTCAGAGACTGGAAACTAAAATGTATTTGTGGCCAGTGTATATGCCAACCACAAGTTACCCTTGGGAGTTGTCATACATATGTTTTGAGACACACCAGCCTCTGAGCTATTCAGTAGCATATAGATACTCTTGGTAAGAAAACAAAACTCTTCTCACACTTTTATAATATGACAGAATAAATAAGGGCACTTAAGTGATTTAACATTATGTACTTTAGATGTCACAATGAATTATGAGTTCCTTTTTCCTATGCTTGTATAGTTTTAGTTCTGTATGTAGAAGCTCCTGGTTCTGAAAGGCTTTCTTGGCTTGGTTAAGTGCTGTGGAGATTTTTGGTTGGCTGCTTCTCCATCTGTGCTCATCCCAGTCAACTGGTTCATCAGAATTTTGGGAGGTTTATGCGCACACTGAGTTGACTGCTAGAATTTTCTTAAACAGTAAATAGAAAGATAAATTTTATCAAATTGACTGAACTTTTAACCCTTTGCTCTTTCATCTGTATTATCAGTTCTTTCCAACTAGAATCTGCTTTTCTCTTTCAACTGTGAAGAATGGCAAATATGCAACAATGAAACAACAGCTAAACTGGGCAGAAGTATAAAACATTAGAGGAGATAGTTTCCCAGAAAATTGGTGGCTGCAGTTTCAGTTTCGTTTATACATTCCTTAGACAGTTTCATATACTTCTACTGTAATAATTATAAAGACTAAACAAAAGAATTGTTACTTAATGTTCAGCTGCAAATATTAATACAAGGAACTAGTGATGGGAAAAGTGGCTATTTTGTCTAATTGTATTTGTCTGAGGCTTTATCAGCTGTCACGTCCATAATGTAAACTTGTTTTTTCCTCTGAAAGTGCCTGTGAGACTGAAAATATCTGGGTTATACTTGCTGCAGAAGACTTTCCCCCACCCTTAAATTAAAATACTTTTCAACTAATTCGTGTGCAAAAATGAAAAGTGTGTTAGAAATAAATTAATCTTATAAACTGATCTTGAGTAGGAGTTTACAACATCAAAGCAGGAAGCTTTCGCCATACTTAAAATCTTAAGCAATGTCTTGTTTAACATGATCTACTGAAGTGTTTACCAAGATCTATTCCTCAGGTTGTTTCAGAAACTTACGAAAGGGCTCAGTCTGAAATCAAACAGTACCAAACCATCCAATTTCCCTCATCCAGTCCTTCCTCTCATGTCTCTATCTACCCCAACATCTGTTTAAATTAGTTATATTAGGAAATCTGTTGCTTGGTATCTAAGTAAACCAAATAATGCTTGAACTACTTCCTAGAAAAGCATGCACTTAGATTTCACTGTTTCATTTTTGCATTCCAAATCTAAAAATACATATATAATTTGCTGAAAGTTAAAGGAATTACATTAGTCAATTTACAGTAAAAAAATCACCAAACCCAGTCAAAGTGCTTTGGTAAATGTCCAAAGTGCTTTGTGTTTCATTATAAATAATATTGTATATGCAGAAAAAAAGTGGAAAGCTTTTGTTTACCAGCATCATATAACATACAAAAGAAATACCACCAAGCACCTTTAAAGAGTTACAGATTATTAATGTTATGTTTCGTGAAGTTAAATGTGCTGCTAATTGTGAATAAAGAAATGCTTTGTAAAGGTATATCTCAAAAGATCAGTGAATTCGTTAATGGATATTTTTCAGGAATTCTATTTCATGTCAACACTCATTAGCTTTCTCAAAGACTCCCAGCCTGGGAAGTAACTGAGAGCTGGAAGTCAATGCTAACATACTTTTTGTGACTTTGCTGTGCTAAAAGAGCAAGGCACTGCAATAACACAAGGAACTCAGGGACATTGGCTTAGGAGATACCACTTTTACAGAAAATGTCTTTGCCAAAGGATCGGAAAGAAAAGCTTTAATTTTTCTAATTGAAATGAAATTAATACAGTTTGTTTCTCTATGAGATTTTTAAAGGAAAGAAGTAGTGAGTACCCTGTTCCGGACAGAATTTTTGACAGGATACTGTGGTATAGGTGAAACTTTGGAAATGTATCAGAGACTCATGATTAGGGTTCTAGAAGGATTTCTGTTTTCTGTATTTTAGCAGTGTTTTTGAGGATATCAGCCAGAAAGTAGCAGTAAGCACAGTGGGGATTAGAATTATTTGTTATACTGAAAGATAGGAGCACTGACATGGAAGAAAATATACAATCCAGAAAGAGTAAATGTAAAATTTAACACTTTGCACAGATACCTGTTTCTTTCTAGGAGTCATTTTGAAGAATATTTGGTCATCACCAACTGAATTTGAATCGTTCTCACCATATTACTGCTAACACAGGGCATGTATTTTAATGTATATGCAAAGATGCTACCTGGAGACAAGGGCCAAAGTGGCCCTTCAGCCGAGGCCTTGTCAGAGCAGAGCAGAAAGGTTTTACCCACAGTCATGGATGCTGTGTTGGAAAAACAATATGGTTCAAGTGGGTGGGCCAAGACAACATCAAGAATTATCAGAGATTTAGAAAATTGTGTTCTGCAAAAGGAGATTGAAGAACACTGGGGTTTTACATTTGAACAGAAGGGGAAAATTTATCCAGTGAGCATCTGAGAAAAAGAATGCTTTTCTCCAAGTTGAATGACTTAAAATTACAGTAAGGAAGATTAGACATTAAGCAAACTTTTCTAAACATAGAGGTAGCTGAAGAAAATGAGGAATATGTGAGTGGGGGTTCTGAAGAATGAGTTAGATGAGCCTCTGGTCATAAGGATGTAGCTGCAATGTTTTGCTCCCACCTGAGAGCAGAGTGGAGTAGAGCTGATATTTCAAGGTGTGTCCTGATCCTTCTTGTGTCTGGCACACGAGTGTCTTTTCCCTTACAAAAACATATGTTTGCAATACTTCAAAATGCCACCTTTTTCTTATGTGATAAGCAAATTGCAATGTGACTGCAAGTTGGCTGTTACTAATGAAGAAAAACTGGCTAGCATCAAGAGCTGGAAGAAAGAGTTCTGCATGACTTACTGACAATTGGTGGTACAAGAACTCTGGATCCAGAAATGTCCTGAAAGAGAAATTCCCCCCCAACATTTTTTTTTTTTTTAATTAGCTCATTGCAGCAAAGATTACGTGTTAGCTATAAGGAAGGTTGAAGGATCAGAATGTTAAAAATTTAATTCCTAACACTTTATCATCTCTGAAGTTCTATAACCAAAAAATAAAGCTTACTACTCATAAATGCCCATTTAGACAGATTGCAAATGTCTGATGCTTTTTTTATAGAATGGGTCCATACATGATTATAAAGGAAATAAATACATGCTACATTGGGAAATTCCTGTAAATAAATAGTTCTTTTACTGTTCCACAAGTTTGAAGATAAACTCTTAGAGTAAACAAAGGCTTAGGGAATTGTCTGGGGAGGAATGGAGTTTTGGGGTTTTTTTTCTTGTTTTACACCAAATTCAGCATTTATCGTAACATTCAAGAAATATAATTTATCCAAAAGAAATATATAGTGTGATCTCATGTGTTATTTCAAAAGTGTGCAGTGAAATAGGTAATGGTTGCAATTGATGGACTGGCTAACGAGGAGGGATTACTGCACAGCCTTGTTGTATTGAAGTACTCAGTTGACACTCATTCAGCATTCTCAAGGAAACAATGGATGTCTTCTTTATCTCTGCTCATACTTTAAGGGCATATTAATTGCAAAGAGAGTTAGTTTTAAGGTTTACCAGCTCCTAGTGACATATCTGAATCACAAGATGATCCCATATGTCCTGTTCCTACATATCTCTCTTTATTCCTACAAATATAATGACCTTTTCTGTGAGTGTCAACTTATTGAATAATATATTAGGAAAGGAAATGAAAACGGATGTTGTAAGCAAACAGGACAGTATACAGTCATTAATTAATACATCCAGAGTATTTTCTGTTTCTTCTTACTCTTGTCTTTGTGTCCTGACCACGTCCTGATGTCACATGAAACTGTTTTTGATGCAGAGCTTCCAATCTGATGGATAGCAGCTATTGCCTAGTAAGTTTTCCTTTGCAAGTGTATTTATGTCTTTGTTCTTACTCTTCATAGATGCCAGAATTTCAGAAGAAGACTGTCCATATTAAGGACCCAGCAAGAGTAGAGGAGATTATTTGTGGCCTCATCAAAGGTGGAGCTGCCAAACTTCAGGTAAAGGTGTAACCAGTTTGGAATAAAAGCAACTGTGGGATTGTTACTCTATGCCAAAAAAATTAAGCATATCTATATATATGTAATAGAACTCAACCTTCAAGAAATCTCCAAAACTTAGGCATGTTAACTCTTCTAATAATCCTTGTTGATTCAACTGTAACTCAGCCAGACACTCGTTTAAGTAAATAACATAAGCATAGAAGCTTAGTAATTTCAGGAAATGTTCTCAGCAAAGGAATGAGAAAAACAGTTTTGTTAGAAAAAACGTTACTCTTCTGGGATATGCTAGCTTCCATGACAATGGCTCAATAGAATAGGGAGGCTTCTGTGCCACACATGCTACTCAGCTGCAGCTATTGTTGATCGTTCAGAATTTCTAGCCATTCTTTATTTTGTTCCTCCATGTTGTAAGACAGTTTTGCTTTTTCTTTCCTTAAATAGATTATTACAGATTTTGATATGACATTAAGTAGATTTTCCTACAATGGAAAAAGATGTCCAACTTGTCATAGTGAGTACTTTTTTTTTTTAATACAGATTGATTTGTTCGCTCCTTTTAGTTCTTCCTGTATTTTAATTTTCTATTCAATTTATTTCCTAATGAGATTTTATATTGACTTGTTACCTAATCTGTACATTCTACTGACAAAGTATTCTAGTGACTGTGTTTTTATGTGCATATATATATATATATAAATCAAAATCTGTGTGAATTAAAACAGATAAGTTGCCATTCACAATTAAAGCATTAAGCTTTGAACTCTCAGATGTTAGTAGCTAAATATGGTATGGCTGACTTCATAGTTCCTATCATAGAACCCATCATAGTTCTGACACCTGCAAGAACCAGATAGTAAACTCCTTAGAATTCTTGGCAATTTTATCCTTATGCTGTAGTCTTTTGGAACAAACAAGAAATGTGAAATCTAAAACATATAGGATGCCTCAGGATGATTTTGGAAACAATTAAATCTCAAGAAACAGATTCAAAAGCTTCAAGGTCAGCTTGTAACTGACCTTGTAATTCAGAGATGAAGGGAAGGGCGTCTTTACACTTATGAAGAAAAATGTGCTTTTTGCTGGTTGCTGGTAAGAAAAGTTCTGAGGAAGCATATTGGTATGTCACCAGACATTGTCATCTGTGCCATTTACAGTGTTGTAGAGCGAAGAGAAATGTACCATCTTGTTTAACTCTCTTTTTTTCACCCCTTTCCCAGACATCATTGATAACTCCAAGATCATCACAGATGAATGTCGGAAAAAGGTAAACAAAAAACCTACAAACATTTGGTTTGTTGTACGGATATCTGTCATTATTCCCTGACAAGAATGTGATTTTAACTGCTTAGACCAAATACCAATGTATTTAATGAAATACATTAAACATCTTATGGGGTTTTTTCCTTCAGTTATTGCAGCTGAAAGAAACTTATTATGCCATTGAAATTGATCCAGCTCTCACCATTGAAGAGAAATACCCATATATGGTAGAATGGTAAGAGACACCTCCTATTTTCAGACTGTATTAAGATTAGATTTAGTAAATTTTTAAAAGCAAATTAATGGCAGTACTTAGCTATCACATTAACTGAATTAATCTCTTAAAGCTTTGTACAACTGGTTTTGTGTTGCTCTTAACCTAGATAAGCAAGAATTAACCATACAGGATGCTTTTCATCATGAAGTTTAATGAAAAGTGAACCTTAGTAAGCAACATTCAACCCATTTTTTGTTTATGTTCTAGGTACCATAAATCTCATGCACTACTCATTGAACAAGGCTTACAGAAGGACAAGTTTGCAGAAATTGTAAGGGAATCTGATGTTATGCTGAAGTAAGTTCCTTTTGATTTGAATGATAACAATCTGTTTCAGAGTATTTTCTGTAGATTCTTCCTGAGTGTTGGGGGGAGGAGAAAAAAAGAAAAGGGAAATTTAAAAAATCCACACATGTTCCTGTGAATGTGACACTTTATCCTTGGACCACATTGAGATCTCCATGCTCCCACTTAATTGGTGTGTTGTATCTAAATGCAGACAATAATCTCCCTGTATAAAGCAGAAATCTAGAACTATTTTTAGTCCCTTCTCTACAAGCTAAATTTTCTGTAGACTTTCATCCTCTTTAAATTGCACTGGTGATCCCTTTTTTTTTTAAGAGCAATGTAAAGTTTAACTTAATTCCTTTGAGAAACACCTGAGGAACCTGTTTCATATGTTGTATTAAACATTGTTCTTCCTCTGTGACTGAAGACAAGTTTAAAAGACAGCAAAATCCTTGTTCAAAGTGTGCTGTGGCTTCCATCTCTTTGAAAGCCCTCTAAAGCTGTCTGTAAATTTTGGAATACTGGAACAGAATGTTAGAACTTAAACTGTGGAAGTATTTGTTTATAACACTGACTAAATCTTTATTTTTTGTACAACAGACAATCACCCAATCTCTGCCTGTCTGAAAACCTAAGTCCACGTTGATTGAATCTTTATCCACAAGCTAAAATTCTTTCCAGAACTTTCACAATACTTTTTTAAAGTGTAAATTTTTACCAATCTATGTCTGTTTGTAGAAAGCATATAGAGTTAATGTTGTTTGTTCCTGGAATACTATACATAGGGTACTGAATACTAAAAAACTTTCAGGAGAGAGCAACAATAAATGCTTTCAAGATTTAAAAACAAAATTTATTTTATAGTAATGACCCTATAGAAAGTCACATATTTAAACGAGGAAGATTGAAAGGAAATGTACAGCCTGATAGTAACTGGAATGAGTTCTGCTAGCTGCTTGCTTGTTCTGGAGTACTTAGGGAGGGGGAAGTGTTTTTAAATCTTTAAAACATGATTAGATATTTGAGGGGAAGAATTATACCGATCAAGACTAAAGAGCTTGATGCAGCAGTTTCTTGCAAACATGCCTTGTGTTAGGTTGATGGTTCTTGCTGACCTGAGAAGGTGAAGTAAAAGAAATGGAGTAAAGTGCACAGGAAATATTAATTCTTTTCCACAGATTGTCTGCTAAAAACTCAGACTTTTCTTGACTTTATTTGAGATTTGATTTGTATTTGCATTCTGTGTTGCAGAGAAGGGTATGAGAACTTCTTCGATAAGCTCAGTGAACATAATATTCCTGTGTTCATATTTTCTGCTGGGATTGGTGACATTCTTGAGGAAGTAATCCACCAGGCTGGGGTTTACCATTCTAATGTGAAAGTGGTTTCCAACTTCATGGATTTTGATGAAAATGTATGTATGAGATAACACATTCTTATCAAATATGTTTGATAAATACCACACTGTATCTGGTATTTAGTAGCTTTTTTTACACACTACAAGATAGGTGTATATAGAGATACATAGAGATATATAGATACAGATATATACACTCCTTCAAGCAGGGAGAATCATTGCCTGCCTGCTCTTAACTGTGGTGTCACAACCGTGACATTACCCTAAACTAATTTATCTTGTTCATCATCTCAGATTACGTAGTTCAGTCTTTGCTCAACAGTAACATCACCTCTTTCATTCTAGATTCTGTCCTGCCTGAATGGTACTGGAAATAACTTCAGTGTTGCTTTTTTCAATAGGGAATATTAAAGGGATTTAAAGGAGAATTGATTCACGTTTACAACAAACATGATGGTGCCTTGAAAAATACAGAGTACTTCAAACAGCTGAAAGACAATAGCAATATCATACTGCTGGGTGATTCTCAAGGAGACTTGAGTATGGCAGATGGAGTAGCAAATGTTGAACACATTCTTAAGATTGGCTATCTGAATGATAAAGTAAGTAGCCTTACATAACCTTGTAAGCTTTGAATGGAACACTGGGAGTTAAAAACAGGTTCGTTATAATGTGGTTCAGATACCAAACCAAGTGTTTAGCCTGTATTTGGGTTGAAATTTCAAACATTTTTCATGGATTTTTTTCTAACCCATAAACTCAGAGCCACAAGTACATATTGCCTTGGGTTTTGTACAGAACTACTTCCAAACAGGTGTCTTCTAGAGAAGTAAAATTCAGAGGCTATAAAAATTAATTCTCTTAAATTCCTGTGGCTTCTCCTCCTTTCAGTACTGAATTGATAATTGAGAAAAATTATAATCTCGCAAATAACAAATCCAGGCAGTCTCCTCTTTTCTTTTTAGTTTTTGGGGTTTTTAAGTGACACTTAACTGATTATTTGCTAAGTTATAACGAACATCCATTCGCATTGAGGAGGGAGAAAACTACACTTTTATACTTCTCCCTGCCCTTCCAGAAGTAGTTCTTCTTTCAGTATCTCTATGTGTGAGATCCTGGAATAAACATGAGGTATTACATCCTGGAATGCACTTTAGATCAGGCCACTCCTACTGTGTCCTCCGGTGGAATTCACTTGTAGGAGTGATACATTATTTGCATGGCTTATTCCCAGAATTTGGTGGAAAGATTGGGCAATATTTTAATGACAAAAATGCTTTCAATAATTAATTCTATAACTAAGGGGGTCTTTCTTTTCACTCCTTCTGCAATTAGGTAGATGAGCTTTTGGAAAAATACATGGACTCTTATGATATTGTCTTGGTGAAAGATGAATCCCTGGAAGTTGCCAACTCCATTCTACAGAAAATCCTGTAAATTGCAGTCTCAAGTCACTCCATTCCTTCCAGGAGGCAACTGGACAGAAGAGCACACACGTGCTATCTTAGATGTGTTTATTACTCATTTACGGAACTGTTTGATTTAATTTAAAACTTTTATCTTCATTTTGGTATTGTGGAATATATATGGTATCAGTTGTCAACTGCAAGTTCCTTTTACTGCTGTTACACTGTTCTTTATTGTCTCACACTCCTGTTATAACGAGATCTAAATTGCATTTATAGAGGTGATAAACTGCTGCTGATGGGATACTGTGGTTCAATCCTTTTTAGTCAGGCATTTCAGAGGAGCATTTTATAAAACATGACTATTTTGTAAAATTGAAGGTGTAAATGCTCTGTAAAGAGAGTGTGCATTTGTTGCCTTTTCAAAGACATTTCAGTCTCAGCTGTACTTTGAAGGATCTTACTCATATGCTACATAGTTTCACACAAGTTTTTCATACATATATTTTTCTTCAGTAAAAATGCTTTTATTCACCCAATTCAGGCAAAGTGTTTCTTCTTCATATTTTTGCATCATTGCGAAACATTCTCTATCCTTACTGTTCCTTTATCCTCTGTGAAATGGGAAGAATGTTTTAAGTTAGTGTGTCTGAGATAAAATTTCTCATCCTTGTAACAACAGGTAGTTTCACAAGCTGATAGTCCACAGCCTGCCTGCAATGAGCAGGGTCATCCTCAACTAGACCAGGCTGCTCAGAGCCCTGTTCAACCTGACCTTGGATGTTTCCAGGGGTGGGGCATCTACCACCTCTCTGGGCAACCTGTGCCAGTTTCACCACCCTCACCACAAAAAAATTCTTCAGAAAGTATTTCCCCTGTACTGAGCACGACAGCACCTCTCAGCATTTTGTACAGTGATACGGTTTAATACAGCCACAATTTCAGAAGCTTGCTCAGATATGTTGCAGCCTAAGTTAAAGATGATGTTGTGACCCTGCTCCTGTGAGGTCTCAGCTGTACTAAATCTATTCATTAATAAAAGACAGCAAATCATACAACTGCCCTAATGTGCAATATAATCATTGTTCCCCTTTGCTTTCTTTTATACAGAGCAGAAACTGTGCCATCTTCCATTCCCTGAGGAACTGTAATGAAAATGTAGGAGAGCTTAGATCTGCGTTCTCTTCCACCAGAATTAATACACATCTCAAGAAATGGCCTCTTTCCTTACAGCCTGTGGTCTGTTATTAAAATCGTGCCTTGTGACCAGACACATTTTTTTTGAATCAGCAGCTTTACATCTGTTATTACAACCCTGCTAGAACTTTTCCAAGAAAGGGAGAGGATAGTATTCATACCCCACCTCTGCATCCTCTGCAGTAAAATGAAATTAATCATCCCTGTATTTTGAATGCAGGGCAGAGGCTCAGTGCACAATCTGAGGTAGAGTGAGCATCCTTTTACAAATCACATGGCACAAACTGTACCATCAGGGAACTGCTGAGCACAGGGACCTTTTAGAAATTCCAGCCTGCATCTGAACAGGCAGAGTATTTGAGGGATGATGTCCTCCTTGTACAAAACCTATGGTCATGCAATTCCCTTGGCCTAACACAGGGGACAGCCAGGAAGCCAGAGGTGGGAGCCTTGAGAAGAAAACCAGTAGAACAACGTAGGTGAGGATCTTGAGGATAGTGCCTTGGCTGTCTTCCGTTCCAGAGGCATGACTCAGGCAGCAGCAGCAAACTGGAAGAGCTGAAAGCACCCTGGCAGTGCCAGGGACAGAAGGAGATGGGAGCAACAGCTGCTGTGAGCCTGTCAGCCAAAGCCAAAAGATGGGAAGAGCTTGAAGGCAGCAGTGACAGCTGCTGAGTCAGCAGTCACAGGGACTGGGTGTAAAGTTTGGCCCAGTCCCTGTGGCCTCTCTCCCTGTCTCCTGCATTTTCCTGGGGCAGGAAGGAAGGCAGGATGGTCATGGCAAAACCAAGAAGGGAGGGAGAAGCCTTCCTGCAGCCTCCCTTGTGCCTGCACTGCAGCCTCAGCACTGTGGGCAGCACAAGCAGGGTTATGCTAATATGACTCCTTATGGGCATCAGTGTGAGCTGCCCACCCAGTGACTTGGTCTGCACCAGCCCGGCACAGCAAGGATTTGGGGAATGCTGCAGCATTTCCAGGGGAGCTCAACAGACACAACTTCTTTAACAGTTTACATCTGGGGTTTTAGGCACCTTCAGAACTTACATTAGCTGGGCTAATGTTACGGTTTGGGGAGAGGGGGAGTAGGGTTAGTGAGTCTTGGGTTTAGAGCTTTTCAAATGTGCAATCATGTTGGCTCTTTTGTCATAATTGCCAAAAAAAAGTCCAAAAGGCAAAGGCCTTCTGAAAAACATCAAGGTGTTTGGATGCACTGCTTACTCAACCAGCGTCTAGTTGCAAGAGTCTAATTACCAGGCATTACTCCCAAAGTTTACACTGGGACAAAGTTTTCCATTTGCAGGCAGTTTATCTTTGGAATACAGATAACAGCTTAAATTTAGAGGATGTGAAGTGTAGCTGATAGTCACAGCTTCACAGCATGAGATGTGTCAGCAGCACTCTCTGGCATTCTGACTACAAGTGTAATGGATGTCCCTGATTATCCCAGCACTGGTGGCAAGGAGCGGGGACAGTTCTGGTCTCTCTGTGCAGTGTTTCTGAGAAGGGAAGAGTGTCCCATGTTTTCATCAAACTTGCCTCAGGATACACATAAACTCATTGATCCTCTCTCCAGAAGTTTTCCTCAGCCTCACTCAGCGGGTGAGCAAGCCACCACTCCTTCAGCATGACTAAGATCTTGCTCAACCCACAATTTAAAAAAACCCCAACGAATAAACATATAGAAGAGCACATGCAGAGCAATATAGAAAAGTACTAGGAAGCATCTTTAAAAACAGTTGCCAAAGCAGATCTCCAACTACATCTTAATCTGAGTTACAGAAATAATTATTCAGCCTCCCTAGAACCTACCCATATCAGAAGGAAACAAGATGGTTTTCCAACTACAGGGACATGTAAAACTGGTAGAGGATTTCAGATGAAACCACGGTCTTTCAAGCATTATGTAAGGAAGATTTTCCAATCTCACCTCCAAGCAGGTGGACAATGAACATTCAGTCACCAAATGTTCAGTCCACAATGACAATCACTTAAAGAAAAGGATTCTCGCCCTTCCACGAAGATGCAGGTAAGTTAAGATGTCCAGCACACTTTCCTCCTATCATTAAATCCTGTTAGTTTCAGAAGCTGTATTAGGGATCTGCTACAGCAGTAAATCTTGGCTAAGACTTGAAAGCAATTAAGCCACGTTGCAGTTACTTGATAGAACCCCATTGCTGTAGAAGGGGTATCTCCATGCCAAATAATTTACTTCTTGAAATGCCATTCATACAACTTTATAGACAAAACAGGTACTTATGCAATCAACCTGAACCAGGAGGTCAGATTTTAAAAATCTGTGTTGTGCTGTACAGATTATCATTGTCTGTTGATTGTCTCACATCCCACTGCTAACCGTAACTCTTGCTTATGTAATACTTAAGGGAAAACACAAGATGTCATTTTAAACATCCTACTCCACTTTATCAAAATCCCATTGTTCTATTACTGGACTGTTGGCTAGAAATTAGAATTTGTATTATCAGTTGCCTCTCCAAAACCATGAACAAAATTAACTGCAAAGAAAATTAACTCTACAGCTACAGGTTAAGTCATCCTTCTCCAGCCAGTCTAATTCTTGCACCTGCTACTGAGATTCTCCTTTCAGTTTTAAGAAAGAAATACTGTGAGTAGTATGTCTTTCTAAGTAAAATTTCTAACCAGAAATATTTTGCAACCCTAAAAATTTATTTTATTTATCATTTAGTTTGGAAAGAGAGATATGCATTTCCCAGACCGTTTTCCCATAGCTAAAAGAGTGTATCTAAAGTTAAAAGAAAGGAATAAACAAAATTAAGTGAATTTGTTACTCTTTTTTCTTCCTCTACTCACAGTATCTGTTCTGTCTGTGGTAGACATCCAAGGTCAAGTATTTGGAACCTTTATTTAGCTGAAAATGAATCCTCCTCTTAGCGGGTGTTGCAGCCAGCTCAGATGTCCTCTCACTGTCAAACAAACACTGATAGTGCTGAACTGAGCTAAAAACTCACACCCTGTACTAGCTAAATAGGTGATTTTTAAGTTTAAAGGAAAATCCAAATTTTTTTTCACAAAGAAAAACAATATTCAAGTTCAACAACTGTGAATTCTGATTTAAGTACAACGTCTGTTATACTTGGATCAGATGGAGTTACACAGCAGAAAGTATTGCTATCAAGTTAGGACACAAAAATCACACAGAAAAGAAAAAATTCATAAATACCTGGGTTTTTCTGGGTACGCACCCATGCTCCTTTTCTTTTCCACTGAGCTCCGGACAATTCAGTCACCAATTGCCAACCTTGGCTGCCAGCAACTTCCTTTCCTAACAGCAGTCAGCTGCCAGCTCTGAGAATAGCACCTGCCTGTTTCATTAGAGGAGTAGAAACAGCCTGAATTCTGGAGAGCCCCGCGTTGGCTAAGCCTGGTTACATCTGGTTCTTAATGACCCATGAGAGTTATCATCTATTTTTATAAAGCAATCTCAGTTAAATATGGTAAAAAAACTATCTAGATATAAAATCAATCAATCAATCAATCAATAAATCCAAAATAGAGAGATTCTATAGATAATTCTAGATATGTAAGTTCTAAATACCAGGAGATAGTAGACACTGAGAGATAAATTCTACATAAGCAAATTCTAAATACTAACAATAAAATGCTAATAAATAGATTAATTCCAAACAGATAGCGACATTAATTCGAAATAGCTACTTTCTCCTTAAACAATTATTGTACACTTTGACATAGAAAATACCTCCCTTATATCCATATTCCTCACAGGCCACCTTCTCTAATAGGATGGTGACTTGAAAGGATTTATTTATCACTGGAGCTGGGTTGCAGGGTCTGTGCTGAGCTCTCCCAGCCCACACCAGCACAATTTCACTTCCCAGCCAGCTCCCCCTGCCCCCAGGCTCTGGCTTGGTGAACAGGCAAGGCAGACTACCCTCACTTTTAGGGGCTGCCACACACTCTGAGAAGCAACAGATGAAGGATTCAACCGAAGTGCAACCCTTTGCTGAGGAAGGTGGCCCCAAGCCTTCCTTCAAGGGAGAAGCCAATAGCTGCCAAAAGAAAGGAAAAGGACTGGGTCTATGTTAGTGATCAGAAATTCTGGATTTTTAGCAGTTTAGCCTAATATAGCTAGACAGACCTGGTTTATGTTGCCTTTGTCTGGGCAATGCCCTGTATAAACACCATTATTTTACAGCAAGTTTTTCCATACATTCTCTGATATTCCCCAAAGCTGCATTCTTATTTCCAAAATGGCAACCTGCAGGCTTGGAGGGATGAAGTGAGGGGGCAACAAAAACTTTCTCTTGAAGGAAAAACATCTTTAGATGGATCACAAGCTGTGTTTGCTAAGTCCTAAGTAGCAATGGCATGAGAATTTCACATGTACTTACCCTAGCCAGAGGCACTGGTAAAGTCATCCTTGCTATCCCCATTGCTGACAAACACTTCCAAAAAAATCCAGCACAGCAATTTTTGGGATCACCAATTGAGGGCAGTTCAGTGCTGCTCTTTCTCCTGCATCTGCCCTGGAGGACAACTCTGTTATCCTGGTTTACCAGGAACTCTTCAGCCCACTTCCTGGGATCCATCTGAAATGTTCCTCCATGCAGAAACACTGGATTCATTCACTAAGGTTTTCTCAGACAAAACAATTCAGGATATCACAGAATGGTTTGGGGTTGAAAGGGACCTTAAAGATCATTGAGTTCCATCCCCCTCAAAAGGAGGGGGGATATCCACAAGACAGACTTGGTTTTTTGGAGGTACATATGAGAACAGAGTAGGGAGCTGTTTCCACATTGAATTCTGCTTCTGGCAGTACTCCAATCACAACTTGCTTCCCACTCCTTCTCTCAGCTTTGTCAGCACACAGAAGGGACTGCATCTGAACCACAGCAAAAAGTGAGCAACCTGCTTCCAAGTAAAGCAAAAGGGAAAAACAGTCTGCTGAGAGAGCTGCTTTCACAAGATGGTAAGGAGCCATTCTGGACCCAAACTTTGGAATGGAAGTGCCTGTCCCTGATATCCACAACTTCTACATCTGGTATAAAATCATCCATTATCATAGTTTAAAATATTTTTCCTGGACATTAATGGCAGTATTGAACATATTCAGGGTAAGCCAGCTGTGTATAGAAGAAGAGAGCTGCAGGAAGGGTATTTGCTTCAATTCATGGTCCCAACCCACCAAAACTCCAGAAAAAAAAAAAAAAAAAGAAACGTTAAAAGTAATAGTCAATCAACATTTTATTTAACAAAAAGATCAGTTATCCAACATTTAATAGTATCAAACTCAAAAAAATATTTCACTGCACTTTTTGTAAGAACTGCATTAAAAACCGATACAAAATGTTTTCATCCAACTGAAATACCAATTTTTAGAAAGAGCATCTCAGGGAGCTTACATCCCACATGTATAGATCAAGGAAAGCAAGAAACTAGACACAAAGCCTGTAATGGAAGCACAACTCCCTTCCCACTCCTCTTTGACAGTGTCTCACTCTATGTGTTTGTGCTCTTTGCATGCTGTGTACTGAGGGGGATCCCATGGCCTTCCAGAAGACGGGTCTGTTCCGTGTGTTTAGCACTGAGCAGCTCTGCTGCGCTTGTCGAGCTAACGGGTGACTGTCTCAAGTCACAGAATCTGAGCAGCACTCCCAGGGCTCACTTTGTGTTGAGGGCTGGGCCAGAATGCTAGCACACACAAACAGATGGGCCTGTTTCTTGATTCTATCACTGTCTGTCTGTTTGTTTGCCACTGCAGACTGCTCTGCTGCTTAAACTCTAAGTACTTATTCCTTAATCTATCAATTCTCAAAATAGGAGACAGAAGCCCAACACAAAATCAACTGTGTCCAGTATTTATGACAGCACTTGGACCCTGTATTGCAATATTTAATGTCTAACAAAACTATAAATAAGGTTGCAACTAGAAGGGTTTTGGAATGACTGATGGGAACACTGGCCAGCAAGAGTCAAGGTTACTAATTCAGCACAGCACAGATGGTAGGAAATTTTTGTCCCATGAGGTAAAAGCCCAACACACACACAATATCAATTCTAGGTCTGTTTAATGTAAATCACAGCTTATGTAAATTTTGCAATGGCACAGCCATGTTCTGCAATTTGCAAATCAGAGCTTCTGCTGGCTAAAATCCATGTGAGTTTGTTCAATTACCGGGGAGACTGCTCGTGCCTTCTGAAAGGAACTGGGACCAACAGTTGACAACTTTTACAGGTTATTGTTATAGGGAATATTTTGCTTCATTTTCCTACACAAATATTTCTGATGCAGAAGGTTTTTTTAAAACTCTTTTAAAAACACTTGATAGGTTTTCTCTCTACCATCCACCCAACTGACTGTGTATTGTTCAATGAGACCTTTGGATCTTTAGCATGAAAACAGACCCCACACACGCACGTGGTTCACGGCACCACATACAGCAGGACACTCCTCACCTGTCTATATATCCCACCTTGAGGCACTTAACACTTTTTTCAGATATACCTAACAATTCCAACTGAAAATCTCATCCTATTTTAACAGCCTACCCACACCCAGGCAGAGGCAGACACGGGCTATCCGAGGGCTATCCTTCCAGAACCATGCTTGCCAAAACTCCTTCTAGTACACGTGTTTGAACAGTAGGTCAGCTCAGGATTCTTGGGGTTTTTCCTTATCTTTACAGTTCATCGTGCTCCTCTTTGGCCTCCTGATCTTTCAACTTGAATTCTTCAGCAGTAACTTTACCATTTCCATCCCGGTCTTGATTGGTGAACATATTTTTAACAATCTTTTCAAAATCAAAGCCAGGAGCTAATTTTCCTTTGCCAGTATCAACTTGAGTTTGGATATACTCTGAAAACTAAGAGGGGGGGAAAGGAGAAGAAAACAGCTCACAGTGAAAAGGACATTTGAAAATAAAGAGTATCCATCATTTTACTACTTATTAAGTATACACAGGACACTGTTACTACCCTATAAAGTTTACCACCCAAACTGGACTGATTAAAATAAACACGTGAAGTTAAATCACTCATTGTGGAGTTCAGCAGGGATTTCCTCACTCATTCCAGTGGGTTTTGGACCCATAACAAGAAAACTTCTTTTTCATAATTTAGGAGGAAGATGAGTTGGACAGCTGAACACGGGAACAGCTCTGTACAGATGGAGGGCAGTAATTTTGCTTGGTGATACATGAACCTCACACTGTAAAATAGAAACTCACCTGCATCTTAGAGGGAGCAACACACAAGAATGATTGCTGATGTGGAGAGAAACAGCCTCACCCTACCTCTTTCTGTAAACCAGTAAAAGCTTTTTTTCTTCTCTGCAAGGACAGACATGGAGGTAAACATAAGAGAGAAGATGGAGATGGAAGGAAAACAAAGAGGTGGAAGAGAGTGCTAGGAAAAGGGAAAACAAGAATTCAATTTTACCATATTAGGTTTTTTAATCTTCAAAGGCATTTCATGCTGCTCCACAGAGCCACAGCCTGTCCTGTGAGCACTGCAGGCAGCACCACTCCAGGGAGAAAAGAAGGGACAAAGAAGAAGGGACAAAACAGAAGGATAGAGAAAGGTGACAGAGAAGACTTCAGAAGAGAATAAAAAAATAGAATTTGAGTTAAAAGGCAGAGGAAAATCGCACAGAGGTTTATGTCATCAAAGGTGGTGGCAAAAGCAAGTGGCTTTCAACTGGGGCACCAATGACATTCTCACAATGCAGATTTTAAAAGCAAGCAAGGGGAAGAACTTGACTGCACAGCACACAATTCACATCTGCAAGGAGCAGCCGCTAGCATAGCCAGGCTCCAGAAGAGATTAGACAGTTCCTGGATGCACTGCTACAGGCTCAGCTTTGGCTCAAGAATTCACCACAAACTGCCAATTAACACTGAGACAGACACCAAGAAGGCTGATACAGCAAAGGAATGCTGGATACCAACTCTGCCTCTTACACTTATGTCCTAAGGATTTGTTGCTGACCAAGGAAACCACAAGAGTAAATGATCTTACACAGTATGGCCATTCTTACAGTCTTCTTTTCTTTCTTCTTTAACTCTAAAGCAGAATAGCCATGTTTTAGCTGGCACCCTGCCTTCCTGTTCCCTTGATGACAAACACCATTCCAGAAGAAGAGAAGAAGAAAATGAGGAAAGACTCCATCCTTCAACATTGGCATTGATGGTGGTAGAAGAAAACCACTGCAGCTGTTTTCATCATCTTAGCTTACCTCCTCCAAAAGAACCTCTCCATCATGATTCTGGTCTATTTCTTCAAAAAGGTTGGGAGAGACTTCCCCATTCCATACAAACATGTATCCTTCAGGCAAGCCAGACACCAATTCCAGCAATTCGATGTCAAAAACTAATACAGCACTACCAGGCACTTCTCCTTCTGTCACAACAAATGGCAAAGAGGGGTATTAATCCTCACTTACATAGAGGGGTTTATCCATCACTTACATTTATCCTCACTTACACTGAAGGGGATATTTCCTATTAATCCACAATTAAATTTACCTTCCTGCTCCAAAAGGCACTTCTCTAGTGTGATCCCTAGCCCATGAAATCTTCCTGACCACTTCACCAAGGGTGATCATAAAAGGAACCTTTCATAATAAAACTTGAGGCACTGGAACAGATTGCCTCAGAAGCTGTGAGTGCCCTAGGAATGTTCAAGGCCAGGTTGGGATGGGGCCTTGAGCAACCTCTTCTAGTGGAAGATGTCTCTGCCCATGGCAGGGGGATTGGAACTAGCTGATCCTTAAGGTCCCTTCCAATCCAAACCATTCTATAATTCCATGATTCTAACTGCATCCATTTTTTTACTTTTAAAAACTGAACTTGTGGGAATAATCCATTTTTTTTTATCTCACTGATACACTGTGTATCAGTGTACTTCTGTGAGACTCAACAGTGTTGCAACAGCTTGGCATATTACCTAAGGGAAATCATGGAAGGAGTTTAATTTAGTCTTAAAAAAGAAAAATCAAGCTCACCTCTAATCTGTTTGTAAGGGACTACAAACAAGCAATTTCTTCAGATAGCTGGATATATACCAACACACTAACAAATCATGCAATGTTTCAGAATGTGTATCAAATGTAACCTGAACAATGGCAAATACTTATGACAGGTATTTTACACAGCAGACTTTTCATGTTACGGGGAAATTTTCAATTTATTACATAGAGCTATGAAATTACATATAATGTATAACAGATAAAATCACATATAAAACATTGCATATATATAGTACTCCTAATTTTTTACAGAATGCATTCTTATCTCTTAAAGCAAATTAATTCTCCATTAAGCTCTGCATGTGATGCCTGACAGTCTTTATAAACTACAAACTGTTCTGGAGCTATTCAGGGAACACAGCAACTTATGCAACTGTTTCCATACACATCAGAATTTGGTGATCTCGTGATAGACTCCTTTCCCTCAAATCTTTTAACAAGGAAGATCAGAAATAACGTACCTGGACGTGAAAGTAGTCACTTCTGTATCATTCTTTTTATTACTGCTGTCCACGTCATTAAAAACTGATAAGCCTTAATGCCCTAAAGCTGCCTTAAAATGTATTTGTGTTGGAGTTTTAACAGCACCAACACACTGTTTCACATCTTACACTCAGTTTATGTATCTTCTGAATCTCCTAACATATTAGTGCTGACCAGTCCCTACAGCTCTGTTTCCTGAATAACACATCCCATGTCCAAACACAAGCACCCAACTCTCTGTCAGGGAAAACAGTGTTTGCATCCCTCTGCAACACCAGACTGCCTGGAGCTTTCTGTTCTGACAAAGCAACATTACTGGGGGCATGTGCTCCCTTTTGTACTGTGATGGTCTCTCTATTGGCCACAGCACCAGCAGGACTTGAAATGCAACACAGACAGAGAGCATGTTCATTCCACTGGGGAACAGGGAGGAGGGGGAGTGTCTAAAGAATGACACAAAAAGCCTCTAAAAAAAATCTCATTCAAACAGCTAATAAAACATGCATGCTTGTGTTTCAGTCACTCTAGAGATGCTAAGTGGATGTGCACTCACCAACTCCATCTTCTCCATAACCAAGGTGAGGGGGGATAACAACTGTCCGTCGTTCCCCAACACACATGTCCTGAAGACCCATGTCCATCCCCAACACCACCTGACCAGAGCCCAGAACTATGTTGTAGGTCTTGCCAAGGCTGTGGCTGGAAAGGAAGGGGAAAATTAAAAAAAAAAATCAACATAAAATAGAAAATTCCTGTTGTTCAAAATTACCACAGAAGTAGTAGTTTCTAGTAGTGTCCTGTCATTGCCAAAAATTAACTTAATACCCAATGCTTTGTTCTACCAAACAGTTACCTGAAGTTTTTCTCAGGTTACAGCCAGCACCAAGCACCAAACAGACAAGTCTCTGCTGCTGACATGTTCTCTGGCACTAAAATTATAGGCTTCTTGAATGAAATCCAATGAAAATCATTAATCATGCCAATTACAACGTCAAGATATTTTATCTTGAAATAAGGGCTTTTGCCCTTCACATATTTTTAACTGTTGGAACTGGACTTTTCAGCAGATGTAAAAATTCCAGATGTCCATTCATCCCGGGACAACCAACTCCATATAGGGATCTGAGTGCATTCTCATGGATCAGCCATCTCTTTAATGAAATCAGTCACTACAATGTAGTAATTATTAACATGAATAGCTACCTCTACTACTGCTATTTAACCATATTAAATTTTGAATTATACCTTGCTGCCTGCGACTCATTTCTAAAATTAGAAAATATCACCAGTTAAAAGCCTGAAAGTCAAATATGTACTGTGAATCTAAAGGCACCATGTGCAGCATTAAGGCTCTTTATTCTACTGGCTGCCTTTCTCTCTTTGGTTATTTGGCTTGGCTGTGCCTCTGCAGCACATGCTTGTACAACAGAGTATTATTTGGAAGGAAAACAATTCAGTGGCTAAGAGGTCAGCCTTAAAATTAGGAGCACATGATTCATGCTCTTCGATTCTCTAAAAACTGCTTTGAGTAAGATGGTCTCGGCATCCCTTGGCTCCTGCTACAAAAATGGAAATTGAGCATTCCTGACATATAAACAGTGTTTTGAATCCAAACACGTTACTTGTATACATCCTTGCCTACAGCACTGCACCATGTGCTCCAAATTAAGGCAGCTTTTCAGCTCTGCAAGCTATTGTGTATACTGTGAAGCCTATGAGCTGCTTCCTGTGTTAATTATAACCTGGTTAAAAATAGCTTTTCCCAACTTCCCTTCCAAAAAATAAAATACTGTTTGGGTGACTTGCACTATTCAAAAGATTAAGGCAAAAAAAAAGGAAGCTAACAGAAATACTCTTGTAGCTGTGTGCCAGGCTCTCTTCAGTGCTACAGGAGACAGACTGGAGCAATCTTTTGCTTCCCTCATAAATCTACTGCCAAGAGAGAGGAGGAAGAGGCCTGTTATCCTCACAGTCACAATCAAGCCCTCTGAGAGTTTCTCCATGCTGACATTTAAAGCCACCCTACAATATAGGAGCAGCAATGTGTGCTACAGACATGACAGGTGACCATTTACTATAAAACACACTCCAGGTACCTTTAACAAGACCACAACAAGTAGCCCTACCAGACCTCTCTCAGGAGCACTGAATCAGTACAGAGCACAGATCCTACCCAAAAAACTGAATAGACCTGGACAATTCATTCATGATGAGACCCTGTGTTGCCATGGCATGAACTGGCCTATTTAAACAGAATGCCATGCAACAGGTTTCATCACTCCACACATACTGTTTACGTTCTTCTCCAACACACTCCTACATCCTTTTTGTTCTTGGTTCTCTCATTATGCTATGACAGATTGTCTTTAAATTCTCCTCCTCCTATGTACCTTTGGCAGGCAGCCAAAAAGAGAAAAATAGATTCTACATAAACACTCAGTTTAAAAAAAAAACAAAATTCTTTATTCCCTGCCACCTTACTTTACAGGGAATCCATCCTGCCTTTACTGCTGCAGGGAGTATTTTCCTTACCAGGTCACTCAAATACCTACGTGGAGTCTAGCAGGGTTCCATCCAGGAGGGAAGCATTGTAGTGGTATTTCAGGTAATCTCCCTTCTTGCTCAGTACAGTGCAGTTGGAAGGTTTGTAGTGAACAGTAATGCTGACTGAATCTGCGGGATTGTGGAAATCCACCACGTGGATGTCAAAAACCAGCACTGCAGATCCTGGAATCTTTCCTAAATAGGAAACAAATTAGACAAATCGAGAAAGAAATGGTACCCAAACAGGCAGATGATGTCCAGGTAGGAATATGTATTCCTGCTGTGTCTGCTACTGAGTCATTTTGCTCTTCTCATTCAGAATTAAGGGATGTGACAGATGGAAGCTGCATCCAACATAGGAGAGACAACCAGTGGGAAAGCACTAGGCATGCACTCAGTTCAGTGGTGAAGGAAAAACTTTTGTCATCCTGAATTTTAAAATTATGCAGAAATGAAGCAATAACCATGTATTTCCTGTGACTATCCTAAATAACTCATTTGATTTGTATCAATTCAATGTTGATCATCAAAATTCTCAGTAACTTCTCATGATTCAAGGAATGTCATTATACGTAAAAGGTTGCAGTTCCTTCAAATATCCTAAAAGCAGGCAACTTCTTCTCCTTCTTCCCAGGATTATGTGCATTACCAGGACTAACAAGACACGTCCAGGGCTAGGGTTGGGGTTTGCCAGTAAAGGAGTCTAATTCCAAATCAACTGCACAGAACTGCATTCCCAGAAGAAAGGCTTTTTTCTAAATCACTTATCCAAGTAATATCCCAGGAGGCACTTTTTGAAACATCAGCCACAACGCTGTGATCAGCTAGAAGGGTTATCACATTCAGCCTCTCACAGCAATCTGTTTAGATAGCAATGAGTCTTCCCAAAGAAATGTTAATTGTATGTTGCATATACAGGGTTACTTCATCATTAAATGCATCCACCATTTACAGAGGTGGCTTAGAAGTCCACAAAACCTGTGGTTGTGGAAGGAATGGGGAAGAGAACTTTGCATGATGAACTCCTTCAGGATAGGGAATTTAAGACACACAGGAAGGAAGATCTCACACTGCAGAGCTCCTGGCATCCAAGTACCAGTCTGCCTGAAACACCAATTACCCACATGAGGTCAGGCTACCAGTTACACGTGAGGTTGTGTTCTGTATTATATTGTCCTACCTATTTAGCTAATCAAAACAGTCCTGCAAATTCTGCATGTGGTCTTGTCAGTTTGATGTCCGCAAAATAATGAACTAATTCATAAACCTTTCAAATGCCAGAAAAATGAAAATGCACACAGATTAACTAAACAATAAAGGTTTAACTACAGAAGACTTGAATGCAAAGCCAAGCTCACCTCTCCCTTCTTCTCCATATCCAAGATGAGGGGGGATTATTATTCTTCTTTTTTCACCAGTGCATACACCTAGCAAACCTTCATCCATTCCAGCAATCACATAACCTTTCCCAACATAGGTGTCATACGTACGGTTTCGCGAATAACTACGGAAAATATTTGCATTTTAGCTGTGTCAGGTATACTCAAGAAAACATGGGTTCTTGCAATAGCTCTGCAACACAGTTCTTAAACCAGTTAAGGTCAAACACACAGTCATTAACCAGCACCAGCGAGGTACAAAGGAACTCTGTCCCATGAATCCAGGTCACCAGGTTTCATCAGTCAGTGACACGTGCCACTGATTACACAGCAGTGAGACATTGGCTAGTGAACAGCCAGCAAATTTGCAAATTTATTTCTACTGTATCTTGAAAGAAAAAGATCACACTTGTTTATGTATTTTAAACTAAACAGAAAACAAGTTTTCGCAAGTAACCGAAAAAAAATTTGTTTACTCCTTTAAAATTTCATCTGCCCTGACACCACTTTAATAAGCACTTATCAACTAGCCGTAGTTGATAAGTGCTTCATTATCATGAGACATCTTGCAGACCACCTCACTTTGCAACCACAGCTATGTAGTTCAGCTACTAGAAAGAGCAGGTGGGATAAATGGGTTCTCCTGGGATGCTCAACATGAAAATGAGTCATGACAACAAAGCAGTATCAACACCATCCCTCCCTTCCAAACCAAGCCAACCACTTAAGATACAGGTTGAAGGACCTGCTCATGATAGAATAAAACAAAGCTATGACAACAAATGATGTTTCTTACATGGACATGACTGTCCTCTGCCTTTCTTCAAGGCATGTTACACAAAGGCACAGCCCAAGAAAGAGAAGGCAGAAAGGCTTTAATTCATCTTTACAAGGTAGCTCTGGGAAAGAACTAAACCAGTACAAGACCAGAGCCTGATGTAATTCAGAGGTTTATTCAACTGCTCTAAGTCCAGACAGCCTTGGCTGAGCTGCCCAGGACAGCTCTGCAGCTGAATATTTCAGAGTAAAAAGGCAAAAGAAAATATTATTAGAGCTCTCAACCCCAGCCATTCACAGAGCTTTTGGCATGCTCCCTGTACTAGTGAGAAACTTTGTCCTGGATAGCTCCAGGGTTTTCAATTCCCATTGTTAGCTGCTCTATTTCTTCATTTATGAATTCTGCAGGAGATCAGGATACCATGTTTTAATGAATAACCCCTCTAACAATTCTCAGCACTTCAGAATGATGTAGAGGCTGCTGTCTACAAAGCATTTATTACTATTTCTTGACAGCAACCCGCATATAAATACTAGAGCTATTTTCAAAAGTTGATTAATTAGTACACAAAATAATCATATCTCAAAAAAGAGAAATAAATAGGTACACTGTGGATAAGCTTTGACTTCTTAACTTACAAGCTTTCACAAATTGTAAATCACGATCTACAGAAATGGCTGCTGCAGTAGTATTAAACATATTTCTCTGAGCTTATTTTGTAAAACATTTTACATTGGCTCGTTTTTCACCTCCTTTTAGCTACTCCTGCCAGCTGTTCCAAAAGCTGGAGTGGGACAGTAAATCACTGTTTCACTAAAAGCAGTCAAAGTCACAGAAAGCTACAAGGGTATTATTCATCTGATTCTGTACACAAGGCTCACGTTCCCCACAGAGCTTTGAATTTACTGTCACAGTAATCCCTCTTCCTTTAGCACAGAAAACCCCTCTTACTGAATTCTGCAATTGAGTCACTCAGTCCTGAAAGATATCAGCCTTCAAAATGCAAACAGTTTTCAAGTATAAATATGACTAACCTCACACTAGCCACTGGCACACTGACTCACAATTCTCAGGACATAAAATGGAATCATATCTAGTTTCTCTCTCTTCAGTGTTACTATCTATTTGGCAGGTAAACTCTATGGGGCAAAGAGTCTTCAGGCTTGTGTGCCTTTATAAAGCAGTTGGCTTCACTGGGTGGGTCACCACCCCTAGATGGCGTCTGTGACAAAGCCATGATACAAAACAGCTCTTCTCCTTCCCATATGGAAAAGTTTCCTATCAGTCTTTTAAAAAGACTCCAAGTCCACTTAAAATTTTCAAAAAGGAAGGAAAAGCAAAGAACTGTGTTTGAGCATATGGACATATGTTTGAGCATATGGACACGAGAGAGGAGTCAAACAGCAAATGCAATCTGTAGAGTTGAATGGTTTGGTTACCTGGAATCAAATAATGTGCCATCCAAAAGTGTGCCATTGTAATGGTACCGGAGAAAGTCTCCTGTCTGGCTTCTCCGCTCACAAGATTCGGGCACGAGCTGGTTCTCAATAGCAATTCCATCCTTGGGGTTATGTAGATCCAGCAAAACCACATCAAAGACAAGGGAAGCTTGGCCAGGGATCTCTTTACCTGCAAAGGTGTTAGAGCAGAAAACTGGTAAGAAACAGCAGGTGTTCTAGCAGAAGCTTAAACATGTTTGTTGAAGAAAACTAATGTACCTCCCCTCCCAAAATAAATTAGAATCAAAGATTATTTCAATTGGAAGGGACTCACTATGATCATCAGTCCAACTCCTGGTCCTGGACAGGGCACCCCAAGAATCACACCATGTGCCTGAGAGCATTGTCCAAACACTCCTTGAATTCTATCAGGCTCAATGCTATGACCACTTCCCTGGGGAGCCTGTTTCAGTCCCCAGCCACTCTCTGAGTGAAGAACCTCTTCCTAATATCCAGTCTAAACCTCCTCTGACACAACTTCAGAGGTCCTGTCACTTGTCACCAGAGAAGAGATCAGTGCCCCCCCTCCTCTTCCCTTCATGGGGAAGCTGCAGACTGCAGTGAGGTTTCGCCTCAGTCTTCTCCAGGCTGAACAGACCAAGTGACCTCAGCTGCTTCCCACATGGCTTCCCCTCAAGGCCCTTCACCATCTTCACTGCCCTCCTTTGGACACTTTCCAATAGCTTAATGTCTTTCTTATACTGTGTCACCCAAACCTGCCCCCAGCACTCAAGGTGAGGCCGCCCCAGTGCAGAGCAGAGGGGACAATCCCCTCCCTTGCCCAGCTGGCCATGCTGTCCCTGATGCCTCCCAGGACAGGGTTGGCCCTTCTGGCTGCCAGGGCACTGCTGGCTCCTGTGTAACTTGCCATTGACCAGGACCCCCAGGGACCTTTCCACAGCTTTGTCCTCCAGCCCCTCATTCCCCAGTCTGTGCACACCACCAGGGTTACTCCATCCCAGGTACAGAATCGCGTTTGTTTAACTTCATATGGCTGGTGATGGCCCAGCCCTCTAATTTACCCAGGTGTCTCTGCAAATTTGCTTCTAGTCAGCCATTTTTTGGTTTAGGGGGTTTTTCACTGAATTCTCCAACTCAACCATTTCCTTCTATTCCCACAGTGATGGCGCTGCCTCACTGAAAACAAAGGCCTCTTCAGCCTCACAGGTAATGAAGAGATATGAAACCTTGTACACCACAGACACATCCTTAAACATCAGAGCAGAGAAAGAATATAAGGAAAAGTCACAAACTACACCTAACTGCCCCATTATTTAACATGGGGACATCTGTGTATGATCTGCAGGCTGCATATTCTCTCAAGACAATCAATTTTGTAGTTATCACTAGAGCATTTGTTAAAAAGAACAACAAAATCCTTCTGGAATTAAAAATACATTTAACACATTTTTTCTTAAAAGTTCTCTGCTTTCTGTGGCAGTCTGAAAGAATTATGTAGTCACTTGTCTTCAAGTTTTTGGTCCCACCAGACATTAATCACAGATTATATTCCCCAATTGAAATAAAATTTCAGTATATAAATACTACAATTTTATCAACAATATGTCTGCTAAGCAGTGTTTCTCTGAACAGGGTAATAATGCTGCCCATATATTTAAAATACAGAAAGTTTGTTTTAAAACCTGTATGACTTGGGATTGGAAAAAAAAAAGAGAAACAACAAAAGGAATAACTTTTACCATCTCCATCTTCTCCGTATGCCAGGAAAGGTGGTATTGTGATAATGCGCTTCTCTCCTACACACATTCCCAAGAGACCCTGGTCCATACCAGGAATCAGCCACCCAATTCCCACGTAGGTATCGTAAGTTCGCATCCGGTTATGGCTAAACATGAGAAAGGAAAAAAAAAAAATGACAACCAAATGTCAGACTGGCCCAGGAAAGAACAATATTAACCTTCAAATCCACATACTGTGCACAGTGTAACTCACAACTCGCCAGTCCAAAAGTACCAGTCCTTCATTTGCCAAGGGCTGGCTGGGAGGTTTTCCAGTGTGCTTAGCTATGTCAGGAACACACAGGCTCTGAAAAGTGGCTCTCAGGCAGCTGTTACTAAAGCATCATTTTCCACTGGGCTCGAATGAAGCTTGTACATGCTTGTACACTTAAAATCTCAGTAAGAAAGTGTTAGTGGCTCACTTTCATTACAAACCTTGCTAAGTTTACAAAACTTGTATCTAAGCTGAATGGCTGTACTGATTATAGAGACTTTTAAGTGACTGCAATAAATAGTAATATAAATACAGGGAACAAAATTTAAAATTTAAAAAAGCATCTGGATTGGTAATACCTATGAAGAAATAATGCACAGTTTTATTGGTTTGAGTCAGTACTGCTATCCTACAATCCCTGAATAAATTACTAACACACATCCGACACCAGATTTCATTTCCTGTGCTTCTGGGCAATTAGCAATAACTGTTACACAGGTCAAAGGGGTGCAAATGATGGTGAGATACCTATTAAACTCCACAAAGACACACAGCCCAGCTGCATACCTTGAATCAAACAGGGTCCCATCTAAGAATGTGCCATTGTAATGGTACCGTACAAAGTCGGACACCTGGACTGTCCGAGGACACTTCTCAGGTTTGAAGTAAGTCTGAACCTGCACTTCGTCCTCCGAGTTCCACAGATCTATCAGCAGCACGTCAAAATGGAGCACAGCATTGGGGGGGATCACACCAGCTGCAACAGCAAAACAACACACAGAGTTTTCTTTCCCTTTTTATACAAGGTATCTGCGAAAAGGAACCAATCCATGCCTACCCTAAAAAAACTGCATAATGCACACCTTATTTCCTGTTGTGCTTACAACTCCTTGGCCCCTTGCCATTGCTGCAGCTATTTATGGGGGGAAATTCAACAAGATGAACTCTTATCACAGCTGTCCCTCAGGCAAACTATCTTGAGTTGGCATCTGTTGCCTCTCTGAGGCTGCAGAACAAAGGTACTTTGGGAACTGACAAGCTCTTGTACAGCACTGCAATGCCAAACCACAATTTTGGTTTAATTTAGTATTTAACAGGGAGGTAGATGTAAATAAATAGTTAACTTTCATAGCAAGGTTCATTTCCTGAACGTATTCTGCGGTGAACTGCTCTTCCTTCAGGGTGCAGAGGGAGTCTGGAGAGATTACTTTAGGCTATAGGCTTAAACACCTCTGAGGAACAGGGGATGACCTCTCTGAAATTCACTACTTGCAGTTTCTACCCTTCTCTTCTGTGGCTCTGTTTCCTATCTGCTCTGTTGAATCCCTCCCACAAGCAGCTGGCCCAGTGCTGTACTTACGGACGCCTTCACTTCCATAGGCAAGCTTAGGGGGAATCTTCACGAACCGACGCTCATTCACACACATGCCCACCAGAGCTTGGTCCATCCCAGCAATAAGCTGACCTTTGCCCACAAACACGTTGAATGTGGATCCCCTGTCATAGCTGAAAGGGGAAAAGCAGGCAAAAATGTTAGTGGCTCATTTATACCCCCTTCCACTGTTTTTTCTTGTTTTTGAAAGAGAGTTAACGGCACCTTGCCTCCCTCTTCCCCGTTAGCATAACTCTATCACAAGACAGGTCCTAAAGGAAGGGACAAATGCAAGATGTTCTGAGACTTCAACACAGTTCTCCTTCTGTTCACTGCTTATGAAACACATTCTAGCAGAGTGCAATGTGTACTACAGGCACCTGAAGGCCCGACCTACAAACAGCTAATTGACACACTAATATTAAAAGCAGCACTGCAAAATTAAGGAAGAGAAGGAAAAATTAAACACTGTCATGAGCTATGAAAGGATAACTGCTCCCACAGCAGGATCTCGGCATATTGATTTCAGTCAGTAACATCACAAAAATATTATATGAGACCTATAAGCTTCACAACATGAGCCATCACACTTCCAATCTCTGTGGGAGAAGGGGAAAGGGAAGAAGATGCCTTTTTAAGTAGTAGCTGTGAGGTTTGCCAACAGGTTATTTATTTTCTCCTCCACTTTCACAGCTCTTATTTAAAGCACAGAGACATGTTTTAAACAGCAGTTTTGCCAGACCAAGAATCAAGAAACAAATGATCCTCCTCTGTGATAATATATGAATATATTCAAAAGGTAAAATAAATGATGCTTAAATGACTCAAGTTTTCCAGAGAGAATGGAGAACAGCTGTGTTACCACAGAACACTATCTTACATGTTTCGTTTGGCCACCTTAAATCTGCACAATGACCCCACTTTGATGTGCCTGAATTACTGTTGTTGTACTTTTTGAAGTAACATAAAAACACATGTTAAGAAGCATCTCAAAAGCTTCATGCCTATTTTTAAATTTTTACCACTTCCATTTTCCCAAATCCCTTTTATAATTTCATGGATAATTTTTTTTACACTTAAGAGATAGGTAGATAGATAGATAGATAGATAGATAGATAGATAGATAGATAGATAGATAGATAGATAGATAGATAGATAGATATAAAAGTCAGACCTGGGGAGGGGAAAAAAAATAAAAGCGCTTGTGCCTTTTGCATGCTAAAATTCTGGAAAGCAGCCAGTAGCTAGACATCCCTAGGGAAATGATGTCAAACTTTCCTTCTAAGACTGTACACATCACTTCCACAATATACTGAGCCTCCTAACAGTCCCACAATCTTGAATCTCTCAAATATTTTACTGAGTGATCTCTCTGTTTGCTCCATCTTTTTTTGTTTTCCTTCTGACAAACATTTCTCTTAAAGTAGACAACTCTCTATTACTGAGCATTCACTTTCGGCTGCAGTAATATTCCCACTCCCAGGAAAGGATGGAAAAGATTTAAATTAGGCACTGACAAATTCGATTATACATGCAAACCCATAATTAAGATGTTAAGACTAGTAATACAATAAATTCTAAGAAACCCTCCAAAATGGTATTTTGTAGCAATTGACAAAGCTTGGCAATACATCTGGGATGAACTTAGAACAGAGGAGCTTTCTTTTTAGTAAAATAAAGGTACAGTTAAGAGAACATTGATGCAAAGCAGAGGACTGAACAAAGCACTGATCAGACCAGGCAGTTTTGCAGGACTGACTGCGGATTCCTTAAAACTAAGCCAAATTCGTTTCTATTAGTGGAACTGACCATATTAATAGTGGATGACTAGGCAATTAAATTCAGACTTTTAATGCAAATCATTTTATGGCTATGGAAATAAAAAATGCAAATGCTGAAGCAAAAAAAAAATGAACAGCTAATGATAATAATATGCTAATTTACGCGACACAGTCGGGATTACTAAGACTTTGTCAACAGCCTGATGACGTGAGGAGCAGTATAGCTACCTGCTACTTGGAAATACAGAAAATTAATTTTAAAATTCAAGAGCATTTTCAAGAGCTGAAGAAGGAACAAAGCAAAACTGCCCTTAGCTCAACATCTGGAGTGTTTTCTAGACTGATTTCATAGGAGTGTTCGATTAAACGGATGCTGGTAAGCATGGTCATAAACTTTAAAAAAAAAGCAAACAAACAAAAAACAGGTAAGAAGATGGGCTTATTTTTGTATAAATTGACTGAATCTCTAACTCATAGGCAGGGAACACCAAAGGTTTTAGAATAAACATTCCAAAATATTAATCTACAGAAGATAAAATCCTCCTCTTTTTCCATGTCTTAACATGATTAAACCCTGCCATCAGTCTTTAGAAAGATCATAGTGAATAACAAAAGTGTACATCAGCTTGAGCAGCCATCTAGAAAAAAAACCCAAGCTGAACAAGCCTGATATTTTGCACCCTTTTGAAATGAAGACAGCCACAAAAATACTCAAGTTGGACTAGACTGTCACCATTACTACTTATTTACTAATATTTAAAGGATCCAAAGAGGTAAATGCTGCACAGTTCTGCCCAGTCTGTTCCTGCCCCAAGTAGTTCAGAACAAAATGACAAAGAACTTGGAACTAAAATGAGAGCCAGCACCTTGGCAGCCCCTCCAGGCGCCCTGTCTCAAGGCACAAGCAGCAATCAGAAACACACTTCTGAACACGTGGCCAGTTTTCCAACTGTCACATATTCATAAAATAAGCCACGATGATGCTGCCTTTAAGTGTCTTCACATCCGCAGCTAAGACTTATGTTCCAAGCCCGTCAATTGCCAATGGATTCACTGTCTGTGCTGTGCCTTTTCACTGAAACGGCACCAACACCAATGAAGTGCCAGCTATCACATCCCACGTTTTAGTCAGGGAAGTGCTGGTGATACGGCACTACTGGCATACTAACTACAGTCAGCTCCAGAGGGAGAGTTGAGCTTTGAAGGACAGTTATTTCCCTAAGGCTGTAGATTTTCCTTGAAGCACAAGGGAGATTACCAGGATTACTGAAAATACATTTTCCTTTATCTTTCTAAACAATACTTTGATCAGTGGCAACGAATGAAGTAAGAAAAAACAAATAAGCTGTCAGCAGCAGCAGCATCCTTCACAATCTCCTGATCCCACAATTTAAGCTTCCTGATCCCAAAATAATAGCAGGAAACCAGCCGAGCACTTCACTGTGCATAGGTCACATTTATTCAAGGATAAAGTATCCAAAAAATTCTATGTAAGTACAGCCTGGTAATTCCTATGTTTTCGGCAAGGGTGATGATTCAGAAACAACATTCGAGTAGGTTTGAGCCTGGAGAAGACATAGGAAA